>JAUMHG010000033.1:22244464-22266252 GCA_032359395.1 Enteromius anoplus
TGATGCCAACCCCACAGAGGACTTCAGATGATGCCAACCCTGGAACAACACACAGCACTACAGAACTCATTTATAATATTCCTTGTCTGTTCGATTATGTCATTAATTGATCTTTACCTCACATCTATGCCATATGTACAAACTACTACTATATACTGTCAAACATTAATTTGGTGTAAAGCTGATTTGCAATGATATGTATCATGAAAAGCGCTATACAAATAAATTTAAATTGAATTGAATTGTGACTTCAATTCTCAGAAGTACTAGAATCGAGACGCAGCGTTGCTACCGCTTGAACACCGCTCCCTGGTGGTCTAGTGGTTAGGATTCGGCGCTCTCACCGCCGCGGCCCGGGTTCGATTCCCGGTCAGGGAACAAACGTTTTGCTTAAAATACTCGTCCTGTAAACGAGATTTATGAAGCTGTTTTCTGAAACACCGGTGTAAAACGATGTGTTGTAAAAGATGCGTAATCCACACCATTTGTGACTTTTTGTCATAAACTTGGTTTGAAACTCTCCCGTCGAGAACGTGTCTTTCACTAGATGCATGGGGCAATCGTCTGGCCAAACGTGTGTTTTCATATTCGATCCTATGATTTTTTATTTACATTTTTTTTTTTTTGCAGTTTTCCTGGTTATAACATTATTTGGTTAAAACGTAAGCAAGCAAGCAAACAAACAAACACATAAATAAATAAAAACACATTTACATGTAAACATACAATTATTAATTGTACAGGTTTCTTTTTTTCAAACGTCTTTTGAAATGAAAAGCAAAGGCTTATTTCCCCTATATTTACATGTACAACACATTAACGCGCTTGTAGCTTTCCTTGAGCGTCCTGCCACGTCACTTAGTTAATATTCATGAGCTCGGCGTAGCTATGCGCAGTGAGTCAACTGCGCAGAGAGCGGAAAAACACGAACATGGCTCCTTGCGTTCATCAGGCTCCAGAATTACTCAATTCCTGTTGTTGCTACATTTAGTAAAACCAAGTTAAGTTTAATCGAGATTCCTCCGGAAGCGCAGATATTTGCTGTCGTGTTTATGCTTCTCTCTAGTTTTCGGTGTTTAACTTTGTACTGTCACAGTGATGTCAGATGGCAGTGAGTCCCGGAGATGCTGATGCTGATGAGCTGCCGTCAATGCTGTGGGGTCTGGACCCCGTCTTCTCCGCATACTCGAGACTCTACATCACTGACATCCTACAGATGAACGAGTCCAGACAAGTACCTGGTAGCGTAAAATCAAGCTGTTAACCCCTGGCCCCTTTAATTTTTTGTTTACCGCGTTTGTCTTTAACTACACTTGAATAAAAAACACTAACGTTACAGCACTTTTTATTCTACTTACTGTTTTGCATAAGCGGCAAAGTGTTCACATTGTTTGGCAGCTACTTATTTGTCTGTCAGGTGTTTTTAAATAATAATGTGTAGGTAAGAAAAGTCTTCTTTCTGTCGCCAGAAAGCTCCCATATTTGACATGTGCATGTGATGTTTTGTAGGTGTTTATTTCTACAAGACTCACCCAATCTTCAAGGTGGATGTACTGGGAACGGTTGTTTACAAGAGGGAGAGAGAAGATTTCTGCTGCTATGGAGGTCTGGAGAAGACACGTTTTATTTATTTATTTATTTATTTTTAGTATTTTATCATACATTGCAGCCTTAGGTCTATCTAAACAATACAACAATAATACATATAAATATAATAAATATGGTTGTAAAATAGCAGATAGCATAATACAATATATATAGGTAAAATACTTTGTTTAAAATGAATAAAAACAATAGATTATTCATCCATAAACTTCAGCTCTTAATTAGCAATTTTGCTTTTGCTTGTGTGTTATCGAGTGACCCAGGACAGCACCTTAAAAAATCTGCACTTGTTCCTCTTTTTTTTTTTTGGTCTGTTTTCCTTCAACCCACAGTGGACGATAGTACTGGTGTCATAAACTGTCTTTGTTGGAAAGATGAGAAATCCCGCGATCAAGGAGAATCAACTACATGTAAGTTATAAAGAAGTCTAGCACAACATTAGTACCATTAGTAATATTTAATAAGCCAAAAAAGCTATAGGAAATAAGACGTATTATGGTAGTTAATCCACTTAAAGAACTAATCCAGTGCTGTTAATGTAGTCAGATGCCCTAGCGGACCCTCCAGAGGATTTAACCTTGAAGATGAACTCAAACGGCTGACGGAGGCCGAACAGAAGAGCACTATGCTGGAGATCGGAGACCTGCTGAGGGTACGAGGAACCGTCAAAACCTCCAGGGATGCAAGGGAGATCAGCGCCACCTCCTTCTGTGAGTGAAATGTTCAGGGAGTCCGATTTAATTCGGACACATAATTTGTTCGTTCAATCAGGTAAAAACAGATGTGTTTACTCATAACTATTTGTCTGTAATCTTCACTCTGTGTGTAGATAAAGTAAATGACCCTGTGATGGCAGAGCAGATAGCGCGTATGCTGGAAATGCCTCAGCTGTACAGAAAGTGCTATGATCAGCCGTTCCAGATGCCAAGAGATGACCTGGGCGGCACAGAGTGAGTCAGACTGAAAGATTGTGATATCATAGATCTAACACTGAAGTGACATTAACCTAATTCTTAATAATTTAATTTAATTTAATTTAATTTAATTTAATTTAATTTAATTTAATTTAATTTAATTTAATTTAATTTACACACACACACACACATTTTTTTTTAAATATATTTAAAAACTTTCAAAAATGCTTTTTGTGCTTTTAAATTTTATTTACAGAGCAGGTGGTTCCTCTCGTTTCCACTGTTTGCTGGCTCGGTCCGTTGTCACCCTTAAGCAGTTCTTCTCAGAGAAAGAGGTCGCCAGGTTTCGTCCATACGATGTTGAGTTCCTCATACATCCGCTAATGCAGAGTTCTTCAGCAGAACAGGTACTGGGCCTGGTCTTGACCTCCATTATACTGATAGGTATGTAGATAGATATGCAGATTTTGCATACACAAACGACGCATGCATAAAGCTATCCAAGTAAACTGTCCTTGTTCAATGTCACTACTCTTGGCTGACGTATAACAGAATATAAGAGCCAGGAATAACTTATGATGAGCACGGCAGGGAGGATGTGTTGTGCTGTTTGATGGCAGCAGGGAGTGATCGTCTGCAGCACTTTTATGAGATGCTGCTAGTCTGGAATTTCAAGGGCAGCAGCATATGGTGATGAGAAGTATACTAATGAGAAGCCTAACGATATCTTCCTTAGTAGTCACATGAGAATGTGCATGGAATTTGCATTTTATTTAAATGTTCGAAATTTGTTGGATGTTTTTGGGGAGGCTGAATTGGTCATTTTGAATGATGCATGACAGAAATGTGATTCATTGTAAGGGTGACTAATGCTTTTATTTATTTATTTTTTGGTCTGAAGGAGTCCGATCAGCCCGGGACATCGTTTGCCACGCAAATTCGAAACCTACTGAAAGAGACTCTGAGCGCTCTCCAGGACGAGGGACAGATATTCCGGAAAGTACGGACACAGGATGAAGTCTACAATGTATGTGCAATGGTTACACGCATGCTCTCCACACATTCCAGGATTTCAAAATAATATTTCACGTGGTTTAATCACACGACAAATGTGTATGTAACATATAATAACGTCTAAAACGAGTGTAAAATATAATTCTGTTTTTATTAACTTGGCTGCCCTAGGTAACAGAGCAAGACAAAGATCTTCACACGGCAATCAAGGACGTTTTACGAGAGGATACCAAACGGGAAAAATGTGAGGTGTTTTTTTTTGCATAGTAGTTGCTCATCATGTTGTTTATATTACTACACTCTTTTGAAAACTTGTTTGTATAATAAACTATTTAACTGATGTTGTTTTTATTTCAAATAATAATTTAAATTTGAAGCAGTATTAATTTTTGAAAAGCATAACGAGTAAGACAATGTACTGGCAAGGCAACGTTATTTCACAACGTACTCATACATGAGTAGAGGACCTTCCTTATATCCATTTTTTCTTGGCAGATGCTGAGAAAGGATGCCATGTCCTGCATATTTTGTCCAGCGTGAGGCAACGCTACAGCCAAAATCTGAGTCGAGAGGTGCTGGAGGTTGCCCTGACGTTCTTAGAATGCAATAGTGACATAATAAGCTCAACAGAAGCACACTACACTGTTTTGTAACATCTTTATTTTTTTAATTCCATAAAATATAATCAAAGTGTTAAAAAACGATCATGAAGACAAAATATTAAAAAGTTACAAAATCCTGTTTTTATTCAAACCATTAAAGACAATTTCATACGTTATTGTTTTTGTTTATTCATTTATTGGTAACCCCCTGTGGTTTATCGTTAAAAGAGCATATAGACATACAGTATTTTCTTAACATGTACTTAATGCCAGATCATCGCTAAGAGTGTCCTGGGACTGTGTTCTTAAAGAATCCTATCAGACTCCGTCTACACGAAGCCGGTGTGTTCCCAATCCGATCATTTTTTTTTCCTCGTTCTAAAAAAAAATTGCGTAAACACGAAACCACTGAAAACGGTGTAGTATATATGCCAGACCAATATGGGGCGCTGTAATTCTGCCATAGAGATACACTATAAAGGGAGAAGAAGACTTTGAGCATGCACATTACCTTGCACGCCGTATACGAACCAAGAAGAAGACGAAGTTGGCGAGTGACGCAGCCAACACGTGATTTGATGACATCATCGTTTCACAAAATATACGGATTAGCTGTACACACGAAACCGCAAGGGTGTCGTTTTCAGATTTATCCACTTTGGGACCCGGTTTCAAAAAATAACGGTTTCAGTCTCCTAAAACGCCGGATCCGTGTGGACGAAACGCCAATACGATAAAAAATGTATACGTATACAGCGAAACACGTCTCCATGTGGAAAGGCCCTCAGAAAGCTCCTAATTTAGCTTAAAAATGTCTATGTATGACTCTTAGCTAAATCTCAGTACAACTCTGAGCAAGGGAACGACAAAAACATTAATGAGGAGCCAGGGCTAGGCGGGGACGGATTATGGGTTGTGTGGGCCCCTGGGCAAAGGTTTTCGTGGGCCCCTGGGTAAAACGTTCGCACAGTGTTGGCAGAACGTTTGCGTGGGCCCCTGTGCAAAGCGGCCTCCCCACCCAGCAGCACCACCACGACTCAAGGGCCCTCCCTCCTTTTTCCACCGGAGTCCCTATAGGGTCAGGGGCCCTTGTAAGCAGAGAGTCAAAGAATGTAGGCCCTTAAAATAGACAAACGAAAATGTATTGGTGATAAGCATTGAAAATTGTTTGGGGCTAGAGGCCCCATGGGCCCCCTGCACCCCAAGGGCCCATGGGCAGCGGCCCCGCAATCCGTCCCTGGGGTTAGGTATGACACAGCCTTTTAAAGACTGATGATTGAAAGAAAATAAAAGAGCACTTTCTAGTGTAGGGTCTATTATAAGCTTTCATTTTGAAATTATAGGTGTTATATATATTCTTTTTTATTTACCACGCTGTAAGCGTACTTAATGTATTTGGTAGGAAATGAACATCATTTGTGTGATCACTTTGCTTATAGACGATTGTGACATCCCCAGATCATCACTGCTGCGTAGTTGCATTTTTTCAGTTTCCAAAGATGTACACAAAGATGTATGCATTTCTAAGAATTTTTGTAGAACTTCTTTATTAGGTGCACTAAGATTATTTATGAACATGGGCCTGGGTTTTTTTATTGCAGGTGAGTTGAATGGGTCGTGTGAAGCTGTAGTTACACCCAACAGCCTGAGGAGTTCACTGTGATCAAAAAGATACGCCACCGTGCATGAGCACATCTGTATCTGTGCGCGTTCATGTCTGTATGCTCAGTGGAAATATGAGTAACAGATATCACTGTCTGTGATATTCTTAGGTTATGGAATAGATGCGCAGCAGACTTTGTTTGCATGCATAAATAGACTATACAGATTTTGCATTTATATAATGGGTCGTTTTTTAGTTCATGTGACATGGCTTTATTACTATCAAGACAGGCAACTGCATTTTTTCTCACACATTTGGCCAAGCTGAAACAAGCAAACAATGCCATTGTCTAATTTACGAAGCACAGTGATATCAACACAACACTTATTTTAATTTTTTTCCCCCATAGAGGCTCTTAAACTGCAACAGAGCCCTTGTCAAGAAGCCCAGCCCCATTGCCCAAATATCCCAGTGTGTGCGCGCGCTTCCTTCGAATGGACTTCGCGGTGAATGCGTCCCCGGCCTTTATGACGTGCGCCTCTCACGTTTGAGGAGAACCCCCAGACTTGAGCTTCGCTACTGTAGTCCACACAAAGGACGCGCTCGTGCCTTTATGACGCGTCGATCCGGATTCCAGAATGACGCTGTAGAACACGTCTCGATTCGAATTCAGCGGGGACGCGGCGCTTCGAGAATCCGCTCTGCGCTGTGAGAGAAATGGATACCGGGATGCGCGTTTCCTGCAGACGGATATAAGTTTTGCATGATTTATTACTCGATCTTCATTTCTACAATACGACTGATTAAACGGACGGACGGACGGCCCGGGGGGCAGCAATCGTTTGCTTTCATTGACAAGAGGAACATCGATATTATTCGTGCAAGCGTCTTCGTGACTGTCCATTTAATTCTCTGATTACCAGCCGTGCTCCCGAAGCCTCCGGTTCAACAATGCAGTTTAGGACAGTTTTGGATGTAAAAGTGGTGGACGTGGAGAAGAGGAGGAACCCATCCAAACATTACGTGAGTTGGCTACCTATTCACCTTGCGTCCTTCTCGAACCTGATGCCGAGATAGCTGTCGAAAGACGCACCTGGAACATGATGAAGAACATTTCTGCAACCTTACGACCAAATGCGTTTTGAGCTGGTTATGCGGAACCAGAGAGCTGTTTTATTTTTTATCGGAGAATACATAGCTACAAACCACAGACGCCCGTTTAAGATAAAAAACAACAATAAATAAAGTGCAGAAGAGAATTACCTATGCATATGCCTACTCAGTTATATTCATGAAGCAAATTAATTAGTGGATTTAGATTTCTATGTAAGATTGGAATGAAACAACATGCATGCAGGTAACCTCAATTTCATAACAATAACCCATGATTCTATAGCCAATCGTTTATATGAAGACGAGATGATACAAAACTACTTTGTGAATAATATTTGTGCTTCTAATGATTATAGGTGTGCGTGTTTTGATGCTCTGTAGTCAAAAGTTAATAAACTTTCTGTCACACCCCCTTTTAGAGCAATTTAGGCCACAACTTCAGTGACAGATTCTGGGTTAAGTGGCCCTGAAGAAGTGCCCATATATGGCTGGAGCAGAGGCTTATGTATTTCCTGCAAAAGATGGACTCTGCGGTTTGTTTTAAATATTTATGATACCTCTACTTGAGAGCAAATGCTAGACCGTATAGATTACCTAAAGACTACTTATACTATAAATCACATACAGTGAATTTGGGCCTTTTTTGTCACAGAATGAAAATCTGTCCAATTTTTCATGCTTTCGAAATGCTCAAGCCTAGTGTATTTCCAGATATAATTAAGACACTTGTAAAGTTCATTCCGGCTTGAGTGCACACTGAAACAATAAGCTGGCAGTTTTTAGTAGCCAGTCAACCAAATATTCTGCCATTATAAATGATGGTATATTTTAACAGCCTTGACATTCATCAGGAATTGTGGCTTTTTGTTTTGAACAGCTAACAGTTTAGCATGGGCGCATTGTCTCAATCTCTTAACCACGAGAGCTGTTCTCAGATCAGCATTGGTACAGCATCCTCCCCCCATATAACTTCCACTGGAGTCGTTTGCTTTGCCACAGATTCACTACATTCTCTCCCGGGAGAGTGAGACTTCAGAATATGCATGGCCTTGTATCCCACAGGCTTCCACATACCCTGGAAAGAGAGTAAAAAAAGAAAAGCAGTTGTTCATTCTCATTAGTAATGTTTGTCAAACAGCTGGGTATGCTTTCCTTGTGTGTGTGAGAGAGAGAGAGATAGAGAAAAGGAGGAGGGGGAAACATGAACCCACATGTCCTTGTTTTAATCCCCAGGAACCGTCTGACTTCCTCTCGTTGAATGGAAGCCTGGCTGTAGTTACAGAAAGTGCAAAAAACTCCTTAATACACTAGGTTTTTACTGGCTTTTACTCTGATCCGGGACAAGTTTTACGTGCATCGGTAGGATGATAAAGAGTGTGCTCACAAGCGTTTCAGGAAAGAAGCGCAGGTTTGTCATCATTAGTCGGCTGAGAATTTGAAGTAGGACTGATTAAAAATAAGGGGTCATACGATGGAAAGTTTCAGGCTTCCAGACAGGAAGTGAGCACTGAAATGCTCCGAAAGGTGGACAGAATTGCTTCCCTTATGTCTTTGTGGGAATCGCGTGTGTGTGTGTGTGAGAGACATGTTTTCTCACACACATTAGCGAGCACTGGTTCCCAACAGAGCCCCACATGTCCGAAATGTGTTTGTGTGTGTGTGTTACACAAAGCTGCCTTGAGGCTCTCCCTAGACAATCTGCTGTCTTGTCAGCTTTTGTATATGACACATTTCCTTAGCTGTTTCCATCTGTTAAATCCTTGTCATAGGCCACTACAAGACGTTCGTGCCACAACTCGTCGCAAATCATGATTGTTTGCCCCCCCTGTGTAATGGCTATTAAACACTTTTAAAACACTTCTGTTCACCCTGAAATGAAAGTTCTCTCATCATTTGCTCATCCTCCTGCTGTTCCAGATGTTTTAGATTTTCTTTTTTTCAGTGGAGCACAAAAGGAGATGCTTTGAAAAATGTCCGTGCTGCTGTTTTCTATATAACCCAAGCATATGGCGATCGAGTTCTAACTAAAACACCAAGCCCCGCCCCACGACTGACAAAACAGTGTTTATTATTATTTGTAACTGGAAACTCGATCCGCTGTAAGTGTGTAATTTTTTAAGTGAGCTGCCTCTTTAAACCCCCCCCCCCCCCCCTCCCTCCGTATCCCACACACATCCTATACCAGCACTCGCATACGTTCATGCACTGATAAATGACTCCCGCTGCATCCTGCCCGTCTTCAGTTTCCACATTTTCTTTTCCCCCCCTCCTCGCTTGTTCCTTGTCCAACACGACATCTTGGAGGACTAAACTCATTGCTCCTTTCAGCAGAGTTACTGTCTGCCCGCCGCCAGTTGCGGAACGAACGCTATTGCTTTCAGTGCAGCTTGATTACATCATAGAGTACAAATGATGCCAGAGCTGCTGGTGACAACATGTGTGGGCAGGAAGTGAAGCTCTGCCACAGTACAGCAGTCTTCATGGGAAATGGCTTGCTCTCTCATATAGTAACTAATGATGTCGTCACCCATAAAGAGAAATGATCCCACCAAGCGCTTTCCTGGGATGCTTTATCAGAACTGTATCAAGGTTTCGGTGCATTCTAATTGTTTCTAAGTTGCTCGAACGACATGAACTAATGACATGTTTTGTTTAGCGTTTTATATTGCCTGGGACACTGGGCCTGGCTTTCTCAAAGGGCTCGATGATGAAAGATGGGATTGTTGAGGGGGTTTGAAAGGCCACGTAGGTGTAATGGAGCTGAAAAATAGCAGCACAGTGTTGACTCGCTGACAGTTTTGTCTACACACCAACAGTTGCACCGCTCAGACACATACAGTAAGATCTGGCGGAGGCTGTTCGCTCCCATTCGCCAATGTAATCGTCGGATGATATTTGACCATTTGCAGATTATCAGTCTGTTACATTAATTGTTAGTGGATGACGAATGCCTTCCGCTTTCGCATGTTTTTCAGGTTCAGAAGAAGTGGCTTGTCCCTGGTTGCACTTAAAGGTCAAAGGTTTTGGCGTTTAAAGTTGATGCGTATACGCTGAGTTGACACTTTTTTAAATCTGCAGTTCTCCAGGAAACGGCGTTCCACTTCCTGTCCCTTTTGAAGCAGAAATGTGAGTTTGTATTTGCATGTAGGTAACCGGGTGAAGAGGCACCAGCAAAGTGGAAATGACCACAACTAAATTCAAAGTAAGTAGGGAGAGAATGAGTGTCAAGTGGGTTAGTTTTTGGATCACATTGTTGTTCAGTGAGGAGCTACCTTTCATCTTTTGCTCTCTATGCCTTGATCTACATATTGTTTAATTAATGATTTACAAGTTTATCACTTCCTGTGGGAAATTCCCTTTCCAGAATCCCATTACCAGTGGACCCGGCTGCAGTTACACAGCTTAAACCGTGCAGTAAATGCTCACCCCTTGAGACCTGGACTTGGAGCTACTGCCAAAAGTGCTGTGATAAGAACGCACTCACTGTAGTTATTCTTTGAGTTTGTGGGTCTTGGTTTTGGTCAGTGTGTTGTTTGGGACTATTTATGTTTCCGCTAGTCCTTTGTTCTGAGTACTTTTTATGAGAATATGCACCATATGTTGTGGGTTTTGACAATTAGGAAATTTGTAGTTTACAGAGGGACACAATTACGTGGAAATAGTGTTTCACCACCTCAAGGAAAATGATGGCTGTCAATCCATTCCCATTTGATTGCGTTACAGTTAAAAAAAAACAAACAACAAAAAAAAATCACAAAACTAACATGAACCATAATTTTCCACCCATTGTACTTTGTGATATAATATTTCAGAGTGAAATAGAAAATCCAACGAGAAAAAAAAAAAAGTTGGATGTTTCCCCCCCCATATATTAATTAAGAGGTTGATTTGTTAAAAAAAAAACCAAAACCCCCTTTTTTTTTAATTTAGTATTTTTTTTAATTTTATTAATAACTTTAGAATTATTTTAGAATTTTAAAAGATTAAAATTGTTTTAAGTGTGCACCAATAATAATAATTAACAGTAATTCTAGAAAGATGTTTTTAGAAAGTAAATGGTGTACATTTTGTAAATATTTTTTATTTATTTTTTACATTAAATTCATTCTTAAAAATAAAGGTGCTTTACAATGTCATAGAAGAACCTTTTTTTTCTAATGGTCCGATGAAGAACAGAAGGTTGAAAGAAGGTTGTTCAGATTATAAAAAGGTAAAAAAAAAAAGGTTCTTTAAAGAACCTTTGGCTGAATGGTTCTTTGTGGAACCAAAAATGGTTCTTCTGCAGATAACTTCATCATAGGTGGATTGGGTGGTTTATTACTAATAAAACTGTATAAAATCATAACATCACCTAATGTCTAGACAAGATCTTAAACTAGTTCTTAAACAGACATGCTGCTGTTTTCACATCATAGGTTTTAACTCTTTAACCAGCTGAATAAAATGCCATTTTGTGGCTATAAATGCACCATGGTTGGAAATATGGTAGATGGATAGTCTTTTATGTGTCTCTTGAAATAGTCTCTTAAGGCGGGGTTGAGTTACTTAAGTGGTGAGGCCTGTACTTTAAGCCCCACCAAGACTTCAAGCTTAAAACCTCCTCATCCTTTTCTTATGACAAATCTGAAGACAAGACGACTGCTTTTCAGTAAGTTTCTCTGGCTTTACTTCTCACGCCATTTCAAAAAGCTGCTTCTCGTTTTATTCTGAAATCTGTTCTTCAGCTAGACATGCTGAATATAATGCATGATCATAAGCAAAGCCTTGGTTTTTGATGAGATGTAGGGTTTTATCCTTTGAGTTTGGTCTTCTTAGGACAGACTTCTTAGGAGTGTTTGTGCTGACTGGTTTATTTATGAGAAGTAATATAATGTGTGCGGCCAAACCTTTGAAAGTTTAGTTGAAGTTTTCAATCAGCGGGCGAAGTGCTTTGTTTGCTGCCATACTTTGAAGATTATTGTTGATTCTGCAGGTATTGAATTACTTGAAGAAGGCTTTTGTGTGGCATCTCTGCATCTCATTGGAGACAGAATGACAAGATAGAATGTAGACTAAATGGAGGAATGCGCTTTATTGCTTATATGTGCATATTCAATGTCTCAGTGTCGTTCAGAAATACAGCTGCTTTGACTAAATCTCGTTCCTTGACTCGTAGGATAATTGTTTGGAAGAGGGAGGTCTCCATTGTGTTACGTCTGTTCTTTTATGTCTAAAGATTTTGAAGAATGGTTGAAATCAGGACTCTTTGTAGTGTTCTTTTCAACAACATGAATGGATATAATCAGTCCCATGCCAGAGTACAGATGTTATAGGCGAAAGGCTCACTGTTTTTACCAAAGGGAACATTTTATTGCTCAGAGTTTGACCTTTCATAGATCAAGACTCTTCATGAAACTCTCATTTAAATATCTACTTCTATATTTGTTTTCTACAATTGCTTAGGAGAAATAAAAACAGGTTTTGAGAGAATCTGGTGAGAAACATTTGAGCATTTCAAAAAACACAGATTTTGGACTTTGAGCACAATTTGAGACATTGTCTAGATGCCTAGAAACGGCCCCAACATTACATTAAATCTAATTTCTGTCTAGACCAAAAAACTGAGTTGCAAAATATAGCGCTGTCAAACAGTTATTCACATCCAAAACATATTACAGTATATTAATATTTTATAAATATAACTTTTTTCTTATATATACGTACATATACACAGTACAAACACATGTATGAAGTAACTGTTATAAATACAACTGTTCAGTATTAGTTCACATCTAATGTTAAGAAATGCTTAACGTGAAATTGATTATTTTAATGTTTTAAGAAGATTGATAATGATGATAAATTGATTATTATTTGTAATTATTACCAAATAATTTGTATTGTGGCTATATTTTGCTTATAAAAGTATTATTGTGGTTGTTGCATTAATTCATTGGACTGAACGAAACCACTGCATGTGACAGAAAAATGAAGCAGATTACACATACTTGGAGATGTTTTACATCCAGGGTGTGAGCATGGATCAATTTGTGTAGAAATGGAGATGCCTGTTAAAAACCCACTGTCACAATCCTATGTTGTGGGTGGTTGCTAGGGTGTTACTAAGCAGTTGATAGGGTGTTGCTTAATTAAAGAGATAGTTTGCCCAAAAGTGAAAATTCTGTTGCCATTAAATTTTTTTTTTTTTTTCATTTCTGCTAAACTATAGTGTTTTATTAGCAGTGTTCAGTCAAAGACCTTCAGGTAGTTTTCATTCTTAAAAATAGAGGCAGGTAAAAGGTCAGAAATTTCATGAATATGGTTTAATATGGAAGTTTTACTTGTGGTGGATTAATTTCTTCTGTTTCAGAGCTATTTTGGCTCTCTGGGACAGTGAAGTCGCTTGTGATATTGTGGGCGTGGGCTTTCAGCAATCCTTTTTTTTCCACTGTGGTCGCCATGAAGATGGCTCAGAGATGTGATGAGTTTGCATCTTACACACACACACACACACACAGATGATTGAGGCTGCTCTCTGTGGTGAAATTACATATTACAGTTGTGCAGAGAAGGGCAGAATCAGCAACCATACATGCCAGTCCGGTCAGGGGTCTTTAAATAACTCCTGTAGGAGTTACTCACACACACATTGAGTATCTTTTTAGCACATGCTTTCAAAGAAAGCCTCTCATGCACTCACACTCTTTTTCCAGGCACGCGGTGTGTGATAAGCATGTATCTGTTTGGATAGCTGCGCACACACTGTGGGAAGCAGCGTGAGGCGGTTTAGTCAAGGCCGTTTCCCAGCATTCTGCTAACAGAGGAGGCACTTTAACCTGGCACAATGCAAATACTCACAAGCATGTAAGCCGTCTGTGTCACAGCGCAGGTCAGAGCTCTCTCTGCAGCTCCACCACAAACATCTGCCTGTTTCAAATGATAGCGGTCATATTTCATTACCCACAGAAAATCTGACGCTGCTTCCCACTTTATGGTCCGTGACAAAATCTTTGATACATGACAGACTATGGAGATGAGGTAAATCAAACGATTTGCTTGTCTAATAATCCAGCCCGGACTCAATTGTGCTAAACCTAAAAGTTTGTGCTATCGGCTATCATAGTTTCTATCGCAACGGATGTCTGTGTGCTCAGTCCTCTGGGTTTACTACTGCTAGTTTAAATGTTTCAGAACTGGAAAAACGTTTAGAACAATCTCTTCCCTTTTATCCACAGTCACCATAGTTACTGCAAGTACTGTTGCCGTAAAATTTTAAACAGTGTCAATGATGCTTGCCTGTGCAAAACATGGCGCCACGATGTTAGGGCTGTTAGCGTTCCTCTATGTGAATGCTTTGGATATGTGTCTGTATATTTTAATTTCACATTTTGGTTTTTGAATGAATCATCAATGCCACAACAAAGTCTAACAAAACAATAAAACGTTCGGAAAAAAAGCTTGTAGATGGGCCTCTGGTGTACTGTATGTAGGCTTGTTAGTAGCAGGTACGTGCAAAACTTGGGCGCCGGAGTGTTAAGGGTGTTAGCATATTGCTATGATGTTTTAAGGTGTTTTGCTGCTGAAAAAACATTTTAATTTCTACGGCTGCTGGCCTCTTTTAGCTTTATATAGCACATTATCTGAAGAGATGGCCATTTGTAGTGTAGTATCCGAAACCATTATCAAGTGCGTTCATTCAATCCCACAATGCACCTCAATAACGGGTGTACAACTGAATGGCAAGCCACTAGAGAACACCAATGCACTGTGAGCGCTGAATGAATTCTCGCGAAATATTGCACTTTTGGTGCTCTTATTGTCTGAATTCACTCACTCATTTTCAGTCACTCTTTCAAAGGACTGTATTAGAGGAGTAATACAGTGAACAAGAGTATAGAGGGGTGATTTCAGATACAGCCCATGTTTTTTTGGCTATTTTATGATGTCATTGTTTAGATGATGGCACACCTCCTCTTAACAAGCTACACAATTTGTAGCACAAACATAACGAGTTAAGAATTTGAATAATAATAGTAAATTCTGGAAAAAAAGCAATGATGCTTGCCTGAGCAGAAATTAACTTGTATTTTGGTGGTTACCATGGTTAACAGACATGCAATATGGAGCAAAAATGTGGCATTGTTTACTGAGGCATTGCCATTTTCACATTTATGAACAAAATAAGCCATTTTTGCGCATGCACATTACACATACTATTGTGCTTCATACAGCTTCTTTGAGGGTGGACAGGAGATCGCTTAAGATCACAGCAAAACTCCAAAGCTGTTAGATCCCAAGCGTCACAAATGCAGCTTCCAGACACTTCTCTCTCCAGGGTCAGCTCAGACACGCTGCTCACAGCGGAGAAGACCTTGAACAGGTCTGACGTGACTGAGTTGAGACCCTGGAGAGGGGTTGTCAACACGCTGTCCTGCAGCTCACAAACGGTGGGGCAATTCATTTGAAGGATTGATGCTAAAGATCTGTGTTCAGAATATTGGGCTGAAACGAGCCTGTAATATTTTAGACTTGGTAGATGCGATGAAATGCACTGAATGTAAATCAAATGTACTGTATTGCAGCTGAAGAGGAGAAAGACTATCATTTGTCAGGTAGCCAGTCTAAAAGGTACTTTTGATGGGCACTGGAAACTAGGTCAGCTGCAGATGCAAATCGTAAAAATGAGATTTCGGAATGATTTGTTAACTTCTGTTTTAGTGAGAATGCAAGCAAGTGTGACCTGTTATAAATAAAATGTGCAAATATTTATGATTATGTTTTGGCTCATTTTACATTGTATATTTTAAGCGATAAAACCCTTAAATCCTAAGTATAAGCAGATGGAAGAAATATTTATGTATTTATTTCTTGTGCAATGTCATTCAAACTATAGTCTTTATTAGGAGTGATTTTAATATGGCATTGTGTGTATGTCCTGTGTTTAGAGGAAGCTGTCCCATCCCCTGCTGAGAGGGGTCCAGGGCAGAGGCACCCTGCAAGTGTCCCGTCTGGGGGGAAATTCCTGCAAACAGGAGTTCCCCTCAACTCTGAGCACTCTGTTTCACATGATGTCATATTGTCTGTTGATGGCCTTGCGGAGGAACGAAACATCTGATCTTTATGTCTGTTGCAGGACAATAGAGCTGGGTTTGTTAGGAATTGTATACATGCTGGAAATACTTACAGTGGGGTTTCCTGACCACTCAGTGCTGTGCAGTCACATATCTTGTTCTTGGGTTAAACTTGAATAAACTGGGTTAAACAAAGTACATTTGTACATTTCTGACACATTTCAGAGCGTAGTGACTCGATTAGCTTTTGTAGAGATTCTAATTGCCTTTCTTTTCTTCTCTTTTCAGGTGTATCTCATCAACGTCACATACTCGGACTCAACATCCCACATCATCTACAGAAGATACAGTAAATTTTTTGACCTTCAGGTAGGCTTGCTTAAGCTTACCAGTTCTCTCTCTGTCAAACTTCTCTTACTTATTTGTATAATTTTCTCAGGTAATGGATATTCACCTCAGAACTGCGTTAAATGTCTTTTTGGTGTCAGTCTAATGCAAGCCAGGGCTACGTTTACACGCCTATTTCCCCCTCGTTCTCACTTTTAAATGTTTTTTATTGGCATGACTCATTAATAATGGTGCATTTTTATTCCCACAGCTGTGGCAAATTAGAGGAGAATGAATTATAAGGAGAAGAAAGAATGCGATATGAGTCTAATGCTATTTAATGTAGCATGCGTTACAGGCTGGAGTCGAGGGGTTATGCTGAATGACATTTATGGGTGTATTTTACAAATTAAAGTCTAACTCTGAGACAGAGCTCTCAGGATACCGCCGCCAATAACAGTATTTGCTTTGGAAGCAGAAGGGAGGAAAGACAGCGTTCACACCCAACCCTTCAGGTGCAGCAGGCCCCTCTGTAAAGTCTGGAAGAAAGAGTGTGTATGTTGGTGTGTGAGGATGTGTGTAGGGTTGAGATGACTGTGCACATTTAGTTGAAGTGTAAGCATGTGTCTATGAACCCGTCTGTACAGTTGGTACAGGACTGGTTTATTTACATTGCGTCTATGACGTTCCATAGCATCGTTATGCTTTCTGGACATCTATAGTGGTAATATTCTGTCTTTTTGGATTTACAATACTGTTCAAAGGTTTGAGGTTATACGATTTTTTGTTATGCTTTTGAAAGTCTTTTTTGCTCTTTTTGTGCTCTTATCTGCATTAATATGATTATTTATGCAATAATATATTTTTTTTACAGTTTAAAATAACTGTTTACTATTTGAATAGCCTGCTTTAAAATGTAATATATTCCTGTGATGGCAATACTGAATTTTCAGCATAATTCAGTGTTGCATTCTCCTTTAGTAATATTCTTATTATTCTTATTCTTATTATTATATGTTGAAAGTATATGTTAAAAAAAAGTTTTTTTTCTCTCTCGATATTTTGCACTTTTTAAGGTTAAACAGAAAAAAATAAATTCATTGATATAAAAATCTTTTAAAATCTTTAATTTCTTCACTGTCGCTTTTGATTGATTTAATGCATCCTTAAAACGCCATGATTTTATGCTCTAAAGTTAATGTCAACACCATGGCAATGGCAATTTTTGACAATGCACTACAGTAATATCAGATATATTTTTTATACGTAAACGGTAGTATTGCCATATTTGTTTAGTGTATGTACAATGTCAACACCTTTTTTTAAAACAAAGTAACAGTCAACCAGTAACAACTTTATTTGCAAAACTTGGAATTATGAGATCATTTTAAAACTGTTCTCCAGGCTTAAAAAAAGTCATGGATATTAATAAAACAATAACAAAAATGTTGGTATTTTATCAGCTTGAAATTCCACTTTACAATCACTGTCAAATACATAAACCCTGTACTGGGCATGCCTCATTATACTACTGTAATCTTTGAACTACTTTTGAAGTAGTGTCTATACCATGGTATTTGAAAATTGTTATGATTTGAAACTATGGCATATCATCATACCTTCAACATCTGATAACATCACTATATCATAGTACACTGTTCCTCAGTACAGTTTTGTTAGGGATGTATTTGTGTGTGTAGGGAGTTTAGGGCTCCTCCTTGGTTCTTCATATCATCTACACTCTATTGAGGTGATTAGTCTTCTGTCTCAATGACTCCAGTGTTTAACAGAGGACTAATGGCGGCCATGTTGTGTACTGGGTGAAGTCAAAGCCTCCATTGATAAGCTGAGAGCACGGAGTAACCCAGTCAATCAGTTCCTTCCTCTTTAGTTCCTGCCTTTCCATGCAGGAACAATAACAAACGCAAGGAAAAGGGAAGTGCCTTTTATGAGATGTCAGCAGATGTTTTAGATCATTCTAACGACACATAAAGCACTTGATTGTGCTGACACTGCTTACTGGTGCTAGTAGTTGAGTTTGGGTTTGTGGGTGCAAATAGTAGTTTCTTTGTACATACACATAGGTTTGGGTTTGTGTGTGTTTGGGACAGTGATAGCACCACTGCTTGAACGTTTGGATTCGGGAAGGTTTTGAAATAAATGAATGATTTTATTCAGCAAGGATGCATTAAAATGATCAGAAGTTACAGTAAAGACTTTCATGCGTGTTTCAAACAAAAGGCTTTTCTTTTGAACGTTCTATTTAATATAAAATATTTTTGCAATATTAGATTTTTAACTAAATAAACGCAGCCTTAGAGAGCATAAGAGACATTAAAAAATGAGTGACCACAGACCTTTGAGCAGTAGTTTATATTCAACTAGTAAGACTGTGAAAAAATCTATTTTAAGAAGGTTCTTCGCTATATGCATGTGAGCAATTTTCCATCAGTTGGGTATATGTACTCTAAAATGCACATACAGTAGAATCAATAGTAATGTTGTGAATACTATTCACTACATTTAGCACTGTGTTCATCTCAACCGCAGCTGACTGACATGCTCTCATTTATGCAATTCCCAGAGTTGCTCTTATAATGTACTTTCAACATATAGATTATGGCAAAATGAAGCCATAAGTTGTTGTCTGAAACAGAAGAATAGGGAAGCAACAAAATAGTTGGTAAATGTGGACGTGTTGGTTTTTATATTAGCACAGCCATCAGTGCTTAAGATCCCATTATCTTTCAGTGTTATTGGTTAGCATTAGCATTGTTCATTGTAGCCGAACTCCAAGTTAAACAAGCGAACTGTGCTTAAAAGCTTCCCCAACACACCAGCAGCTGGTTGAACACTATTTAACCATTTTCTAATGCTGCACAGTTCATTTAAAACAAAATCAGTCACGCTGGCCAAGAAAAAGGCCTTGCGCTTTCATTCAGCTAATTTTCTGTTAGCCGAGCTGAGGTCTTTAGTTATCCAAACACACGTGCAGACTCAAATGTACGATGTCTGCAAGTTTGGCCTTAATTGTACCTTCACAAACGCTATCATATTCTGCACGTCCCTTTAATTATCCCTTACAGACATTTACCATGGTAACTATAGTTTACAGTGAAACTAGCAGTTGATAGAGCAATAAAACTGTGGCTAGGCTGGTACTGTATTTGCCTTGCCAGAAATATTTTGAAAGCCTCCTACTCTGTTTAAAAGAAAGGCCACAATAATTTATTATGCTTTTACCGTAGCAATATAACTGCAGGAACTGTGCTAGTTTGACAGGTAACTATGGTAAATGTTTGGAAGGGATAAGCCCTCTAATTTATCCTTATTATCAGCGCTAACTGTAGCATTTCGGTGGAAATGTTGTAGATCCCTGCTAAATAATCTACTTCATTCTTATTATAATAGTGGCAGATGCAGTTATAGTTCAAAATGTCTCGTATAACAAATACAACATATTGGTGCCTAGCAACATTGCTGCAAAGTGATATTACGCTGCTACTTGCAAAGTATCATAGTTAGTTTAGTAGTGCTAAAACTGTGTTCAGTTCTAACTGAAACATAAGCATGTGAATCTAGCAACATATTGTTCCATTTATTGTTGTATGTATTGCATCAGTTTGGAAATGAAATCCCAGTAAATCCAGTGTGTGGAGCTCAAAGATTAATGCCCCATTGCATTTGATTGTAACGTACCAGCTGCAATAAACATGAGATGCAAACACATTTGTTGAAGCAACTATGACAGGTTTAGTTGCCTTTACAAGTGTTTGAGCTGTTTGACTCATTGGGTCTCATACACTAATAATTGCGTACGTTTTTCGTAGTTATAAGCACATTTGAACTAATCAAAGAAACCTTTCCGCCTAATTCACAACTTGTGCGTACGCACATGAGCTTGTTCGTAAGTCCGTTCTTCTGTTAGTGAATTTAGAGTCTTGTAAATGAGCGCCCGCATGCACGAGGTTAGTCATTTGCATAAAACACGCCCAATCTAACTCCATATAAGGGCGCACTCTCACCTTATACCTCTAATTATACTGTATTATCAGTTTTTATTGTCTACTTACTTTTCACCCACCCTGTAAATAACATATAACTATATGTAGGGTGCTTTATGCATATAGGACCCCGGGCGTACATGATTATTTTTGATTTATTGAAATTTTAGTACGATAGTTTTTGATGAAACATGATTTTTTTTTTTTCGTGAAAACGTCCATGTGTGCATACGCATGTTTAGTGAATGAGACCCATTGTCTTTTACGGGACTTGGTAGCGGTGTGGTACCAGGTGTGTTACTGAGCAAGTTTACTACATCAAAAAGCCATGCATGAAAGTACAAAAATAAGTCTTTATTAATCCATAATCTGCCCCGTAATCATTATTATCAAAGGTTGGTGTGTTAGTGCCAGTAGTGGATGTTTATTTCAGCTTAAACTGTGATCTAAAAGTAGTGATGATTGTTTTACCTGTGGTTGTCCACAGTTAAATTCTAGCTGTTATTCAAGCATATGGTCAGTTTTCTTAAGGGGTGGTTGTAAATTCTTGGATGTATATCAGGAAGCATGTATTGTTTGTACATGTAGGTTCTTGTTTGAAGTTTCGAGTTTATTTTGTCCTGTCTGGTCTCTGTGGAGCAACCACCCACGGAGCTTGTGTATAGCAAACTCAGAGTACATAAAGGCCATTTTAAACCGCAGACTAGTAGCAGTTGTGTGATAAAAAGTAAAGCTTGCATCGGTCTTAAAGCTTGGAGGTTGGTTAGAGTGGATTCTCTAGACCAAATCTAAGGCCTCTATTCCATGTGGATACGCAGGTACAGAATGAAGTATTGTGAGCAGAATGTTAAGAGGTGAACTCTGCTGCTTGGGTTAGTACCCTCTTACTTCTAGAGGAGGTGGTTGTGTCTCATTGTCGAGTGATCTGGCCATGCTCCAGTACTGTAGTACACGCAGGTCTTCATATTATCGTATAGTACTGCAGAGTCCTGACATCTGCATAATGCGGGAGGTGATTCATCCACCCTCACTCTAAATTTGTTCTCCTTTTTAGCCTATGTTTTATTTGGAACAAGGTGAGAAATTGAAAATAAGAAATGGTACAGTTGTTCAGAAACTGGGAAAAGGGTAACAAACAGTTGGTCTGACAGGGTTAGGGGTCAATTCTGGAACTTGAATAGTCGTCGATCAACTGGCTATTCAATTTACGAGTTAAAACTGGATTTTTTTTTTTTTTTTACATTTTTTATCTTTACCAGATATCCTTTAAATGGCAAGAATGTAGATACATAACCTTTCTAGCATGCTAACTGCTTATCAGTAATAGCAATGGGAAAGACAGCACACTGAAATCAAGAAGGTAAAGGAGAAGAAGTATGACGATGAAATCAATTATATTTTATCATAAACATATTTATTTTTAAATAACTAACAGACTGCAAATACAATGTAATGTACAAATACTATGTACACTATCATTTAACCCTCTGGAGTCTGAGGTGATTTTGGGGCCCCTGAGATGTTTGGACATTCTCTGATATTTGTGCTTTTTTCAG
>JAUMHG010000033.1:22275954-22289456 GCA_032359395.1 Enteromius anoplus
TTGAATCACCTGTAAATAAATCCACCCTCCTGGGCTTCACTTCATTCAGTTGTCGAGTGATTCTTCCGCCTGCGACAGTATATATGTGTGTGCAAGTGGGTTTTCAGTCCAAGTGCACATATGTCTCCTGAAATCTGATACTGTGCTCACTAATGCATGTCCGGACTTGATTCACACTGTCCATTAGTAACCTGTATATATATGTGTGTGTGTGTGTGTGCGTGCAGGCCTGGAGTGAGTCACACTCGCTATTAGGTTCCACAAATGTGTTGTGTGTGTGTGTTCATGTGTGCAGTGGAGGTGCTTTTGTGATTGTGTGCAATTGTATCCATGTGTGTCCTGTCAATCAGAGCTCTGGCCAACAGAATAATTCAAGGAAAACACTTTCTCTCTCTCTCTCTCTCTCTCTCAACTTTTCTCTTTCTTTTTTTCTCTCACGCTTTCCTCCATCTCTCACACTGTTTACTTAAATGGAATCAATAAAGCTGCCCGTAATGCTGTAATCAGGGGATTTATTGCGTTCTTGGATCAGTGTAACTACTCTCACCCTTTGGCTACCAGTCGCCTGTAGCTTGATTTAAAACAGGCGCTCCAGTGTTTTGGAAGGGAAAGAGCTGATCTCAGATCAGCTTGAAAGCAGTTTCTTCAAGCTGGATGAAACGCCAAAGCCAGAGGGTTTATTTCACTGTACCCAAACAGAGCACCTTTGATTATTAGTGCTGCTTGCTGAGGCATTACTATTGCTTATATACTTAGGTTAGGGATTTGAGCAAACCCTTAACCCGTAAGGAATAAATAAACTTCAGAGTGTAACCCTTTATGATTTGACTCCTCAAATGCAATTACTTTTACTTCTCCAACCAACCAGATTTGTTATATATATATATATATATATATATATATAGATATGTGTGTGTGTGTATAATATATATATATATATATATACATATATATACTGTATATATATGTGTGTGTGTGTGTGTGTGTGTGTGTGTGTATAAAGGGGGAAAATCACAGTCTTGCACTAAAGGAGAGATCCAAACTATCTATATCAATATATAAACCAGATTATTCATTTAAAATTATTATTAAAAATAGCTTTATTTTACTGTGCTATGTAAGCATTTTAGAATAGCAAAATATTAATGATAATAACATCAACACTAATATTACTGCGAATAATAACAATAAGAATAACAAATAGGATTTATAGTATAGTATAATTTATAATAATAGTTCTTATGTATTTATTATTATTATTATAATTATTATTATACTGTGCTGGGGAAGAATGTTGGTGTTGCTAAAAATATTATTGTTGCATATTATTGTTATATATGATGATTTACGTTTCGCTAAATAATATAATAATAATAATAGTAGCAGCTTTGGTTGTTAAATACAACAACAACAATACTACTACTACTATATACTACTATCAATTTATTAATACAATTTAGTATTATGAATACTTTAAAAATGTTGTATTTATTTATTCATCCATCAGGTTGCACCCTAGCAACCAGTGAGACACTGAGAATTTTCTTCACAGAATGTTATGTTATGTTATTTTTTATCATATCTCTGTGCAAAAGCAGTTTTTGGAGCGAATGTTCTGAGCGCGCTCCGTGTGGTTCCAGGTGGATTATACCGTGTATGAGTTACTTACACTTAGCAAGTCATTTTAAAGTCTGTTTGACTCATTTCTAAACACTTCACAGTCTTCTCGAAAACAATTTTCCTTTGAAGCAGACATCTTTAGAAAAAATATGAATTTTAACAAACTGAATTCTGTATTAGCTGCTTATGACATCATGCAACTTGAGCTCAATTCACAGGCATTATCAAGAAGTCACATGACTATTGCCTTTATTTGGGTCATGGGACATGTGCATGTGCGTAAAAGGAGCAAGAGAGAATGAGAAAGTGATTTTTCTTGCTACATTCGGTACAAGAAACCTTAAACCAATTAAAGGAGAAATGTCACAAAGGTGTAGACTATTGCAGAGCAGCTCCCCTGTAGCTCCATAGCAGGATCACTCTTTAAATGTCATAAAATATGCATTGAAGTTTTGACTTGAATAAGCCCATTGATGGAGCTGCATGACAGAGCTCACTCTCCTACAGCGTCCTCAAACTCTCTGGCTGTGTTTTACCAGAAGGGCCCCCTGGTGCAGCTGCTTGAAAAGGCTAATCATGAGGTTTGTGGCTCACACACTTATCTCTGACTTTGCTGGAGTTACAATCACTCTCATCTCGAATAGGAGACCACATGGAGCTGGATTTGAAGTAGGCCTGCTGGTGTAGCTTTGTAGTGTGACTTTATAAGCGTATCAATTAAGCAGTGAATTCCAGATCTTTCTCTCTCTCTCTCTCTCTCTCTCTCTCTCTCTCTCTCTCTCTGTCTCACGCTTACATTTTTGAATAATAATAATGATTATTGTTATTAACAATGACATTTATTTATTTGCAATGGCTCTGCAAATCACTGTAGCAGTACCTTTTATCTATTAATAAAAAAAAAAATAAAAAAAATTAAAAGGTTCAAACCCTGAATCTGAAGGGTTGATGGTATAGATGTATGTATGTGTGTATGTTTCTATTCTTCATGTCCATTCTCTTCCACACACACTCTCTCATCCAATCACTGGCTCCCTCTCCTCTCTCCCCGCCCCCTGTTGCTATGGAGACTCAGGAAGTCTTCCAGGTGCCTTGGTGGTTGGGAAACAGCAACTTCTCCTCGTTCAAACTGTTCTCACTCGCATCGTCATGTTTCCTTTTTACTCTCAACCTTTTAATTTTCTTTTTCTTTTTCCACACTTATCTATTATGTCATTACCTGATTATGTCTTTCCATTTACGTTCTACACTCTTATTCTTAATATCTTGATTTTCACTCTAGTTAGACTCAGTTCATTTCTAATTTGGCCATTGTTTGTGTATATGGTGTAAAAACACATTGTGTTGAATTAGCTCTCACATGGGATATTCAAACTTGTGTAATCTAGAAAACATTATAAGAGTCATATCACAGACAATGTACTGCCAATCAGTCAGGAAGATTTTTTAAATGTTTTTGAAAGTGTCTGATGCTGTCGGAATTAATTGGATCAAAATTACAGAAAAAAAAATAAAAATCTGAATTATTATTGTAATTTAAAATAACTGCTCTCTATTTGAATATATTTTAAAATGTAATTTATTCTTGTGATGTCATCAGTATCATTATTCCAGCCTTCAGTGTCACATGTTATTTCGGAAATCATTCCAATTAGCCGATTTAGTGCTCAAGAAACATGTATTATTGATTTTATTTATTTATTGTAGAACTGTGATACTTTTCTTCTGGATCTTCTTATCTTTAAAAAATTAAACATTCAAAAGAACAGTTTTTATTTAAAAAAAAAAATTACTCTCATTTTTTATAAAAATTTTAATTTCTTTAAAAAAAGGAAAAAAAACCCCTCAAACGTACCTCAAAAAAGCTAATAAAAGCAAAAAAAAAAGAGTAAAAAAATAAGTAATTTTTTTTTTTTTAAAGTTATGATTTCAAACTTTTGACATAAACATACATGTCTGTAGCTGCTCTATGATAGAGAGTGACTCAAAGTGAGAGTGTACAAAGAAAAAACATATTGTGATATTATCAGCAGAATAAATTCAGGATCTTGTGAAATTGTAAGTGCAAGACATGTGATATCTGTGGGACGTGATTTGTTTATATCCTCCAATTCTTCATGCCATCTGACCCAGATCCACACAACCCTATCAGTCTGCACCAGCGACTGTTCTTGCACTGACCCCACACATATATAAACACAGGGGTTGGCAGTGTGTGTGTGATCTTTGTCTGTCCTCAATTACAGATTAGCTCAGATTTCAATTACTCCCCTCCCTGTGTGCCATGGAATCATTTTAAAGCATGACCAAGAAGGTTTTTTGGGGGAGGTATTTCAGCAAGACCAGCAGATACGGCGAGAGACGCTGCACATCTGGTGTGTCCTCGCTCCACAGTCTGACCTTGTTGAACCAGGAGAAAAGACATTCTGACAGGCCTCGTGGGAGAGAAAAGCCAGATAGAAAGACAGTAAAAAGAGACAGAAACAGAAAGAGAACCTCAACCTCTAAATTCCTCTCTGTTTTCAGGCTTTTCTGTATTTTTCCCCCTAGTTTGGTAGAGCTAAAGATTCCATTTCCAAAGATACAATGTTTCCTGCAGCATTGTTTTTGAGTTGGATTTGTCAAATTAACATCCTGACACTAAAGTTTTGCTAACCTCACATATAAGCCTCTTAACAAAGAGTACACATAGCACAGTACTAGTTCTTGATTTTGAATCAGATATTCATCACGACCTTCGGTTCAGTGAGAGAACAAGTATTCCTAACCAGTTCAAAGAGGAAGTGACTGATTCAGACTGTGATTCAGACCAGTGGTTCCTTCAGTGTTCAGCTCAGTCTGATTCACTAAATTCTATCATACCATACTGGGGTACGTTTCTCGAACAATGATGTAACTCACTGATAAACCACCATAGTACGATGCATTGTTTTGGAAACGAACTAGCTACACACGACTGTTTCCCGAACACGGTCGCATCTCCGGCGTTTGAACCACGTTACTTCAACAACATAGGGCCATTGTTAAAGACATCACACGCATGTCGTGAAGATATACCTTCTGCTATTAAACTGATTAGAGATCTCAAATATGCTCCTGTATTGAACATGACACACATTGACTAATTTGTTATTTTTGTTCACTGTCATTTTGCTTTATTTGATCTTTGAATCATTGCGAGTTCCCTTTTACGTCATACTCCGAGGTTCCCTTAGCCTTTTTTGCGCATGCGCACTTTTCAAAAACAGCGTTTACAATGGACGTGCAAAAATACATTATTTAATTCGCTTTTTATGATTGATCATAGCTTTGGTACTATATATTTAGGAAATATACAAAACGATTTTAATGCACAAGACAAATACCTTCTTAAAATACTATTAGTTGCTAGTAAAAAAGCAATAACCAAGACATGGTTGGAAGAGATTCCACCAACAAAGGATGAGTGGATAGCAATAGTGGATAATATGTTTGAAATGAAGAAACTCACTTTCTCCTTGAGATTAAGCATGGATACATTTTATAAAAATTGGTCAAAATGGTTTACATATAAGAAAATATAATAAATCATTTGCTAGGAAATGCTTTGCAATGAGTGTGAACCCCCTCCCCTTATTTACTGTATATTTACCTTTTTTTTTTTTTTTATCATCTTATTTTATTTATTTATTTTTTCCCTCTCAATATATACATATATGTATATTATATGTGTGAAATATTTTGTTTGGACCGCACATTGCAGATTTTAAAGAACTGAATCATATGGACTTGAAGGAACCTTAGTTGTGGTTTATGCTTATAATACAGTACCATTTGCAGGCGGGGTGGGGTGGGGGGCTGATGGGAGTGTAACCTGTACTATAAAAACAACTGTATAAGAAGAATGTAATAGTTGTATGTGATGCCTCTGGTGATCTGTTTGTTTTGTTTTGTTAAAAACGAATGAAAATAAAAGTAAAAAAGAAAAAAAATTGCTTTTTATATTTAGATATAATGGAAGATAAATATAGTATTGCGTGTTAGTTTGCTTCTTGTGCCCAAGAGCATATTTAGTAAAGCCTATATATCTTACTAACAAGGAACTATGCTTCTAACCACAGGTCCAAAGCTGTTGTTCAAACCACGTACGTTTGTGATGTTGACTGCGATGTTCGTTTGAACTATGCTTTCGGGAAACACCGAATCATTGAACTATGCTGGTAATGACGGAAATTGCGACCATAGTAGGCTAACTATGCCTTTGGGAAACGCACCCCAGATTGATTCAATTGGATTTCTCAAATCATTATGGTTTCCACAAAAATATTAAGCAGCACAACCATTTTCAACATTGATAATAGCAAGTAATGTTTCTTGAGAAGCGAATGAGCATATTGGAATGATTTCTGAAGGATCTTAAGGCTGCAGTAACAATGCTGAAAATTCAACTTTGGCGTCTCAGGAAAAAATGATTGATTGGAAATTTGAAATAGATACAGCAATGGTGACTATTTTTTAACATTAACATAAAAACATTAAAATATATTTTTTTATAAAATTTATATTTTTTTCTCTATTTTCTTAAGATTTAGAGATTTTAAAGATTCTAAAGCATAAATAGTCTTTGAAATGTGAATTGAATTCTAAATCGAAAGATTAAAAAAATTCTGTGGCAGGAAACAGATGGTTTCAGGAAAAGTCCAGCCCGATCTCATGGCAATTTGTACGTATTTTCTTAAGTGGGTAATTTGTATGAATTCTTACGACCTCACTCGTACAAATACATATGAATTATGCTAAAACGAGTTGCTCAATTCATATACATTCGTACGAATGACCTACACCTACCCCGCCCCTAAACCTACCTATCACTGGAGTTCACACAAATCATACAGAATCTTACAAGTGAGGTTGTACGAATTCGCACAAATTAGCCACCTCATAAAATTTGGTGTTGAGATAGCTCAAGAAAAAGCCATCATCCCAAATGAATCTTTTTTATACGTGATGCTACAGCTTTACCTGTATTAATCTGCCTTTCCTTATCAAAATGTATTATTATAACTCAGAGTTTCTTTAACCATGCAATCTTTTCCTCATCATTTTTCTCTTCTTCATTTGGTTCCCACAGCAGCTCCTCCTAAACTTTTACTCAATCTCTGGGTTCTTGTAAATGTTTCTTACTAATGAGCCCAGCCCACCGGGAGTTTCCAGTCAGAGCTCTTACATGCTCACATTTGCATGGGAGCCCAGCTTCTGTTGCTGGTTTCCTGTACTTGTTTTTAATTCTTAGAACTCAGATTTACATTTGCTTGTGGGATACTTACAAATAATCTGCAGCTGTTTGTACTTCAAATGCCCAAAAGGGACAAATGTGGAGAGTTGAGGAAAATAAAGTGGGGAAAAAAAAATTGGGTTTTCAGGAAATACTTTTGCATGGTTTTAAAGAGTGATCGTAATATGTTTCATTAGATTCAGACAGAAGCAATGAAAAGCAAATATGACGTTGGAGCCAATTTACTGTAGATTTTGATTTGAGTGTTTCCCAAAAAGTGTGAATTGTAAATAGTTTGATTTGTTATAGTATTAATATTGGTGGTAGTTGATCTGTTATTGATTCATTTTCCTTTACATTCTTGTGTCTCCTCACAGATGCAGATTCTTGACAAGTTCCCAATCGAGGGAGGGCAGAAAGATCCCAAAAAAAGGATTATCCCTTTTCTTCCAGGTGATTTTGGGAGGGGTTTGTCCTCCTCTTCCTCTCACACACACGCACCAACATACAGACCTGCAAACACATGGCGTCAGCGGATCTGTCCACAATAAGTCATGGTTATGCCGGGACGGGGTCGTGCTTCCGTTCTTGACTTACTCACATGCAGGAAGCAGGCACACGAGTCATTGAGATGAGCAGCACCGTTCCCTGAGAACAAAAGCCATCAATAAGAAGAAAATGAGAAGAGCGAGACAGAGACACAGAGAGATCGAGACACATTTTCCCGGCTTGCTGACGCGGCTGCTCTATTCCCAGGACATTTAGTGTCTCTCTTGTTCTTTGTTTTCCAGCAGTCCCTCTGGTCCTCTCTGTTAGTTCTCACAATGCTCAGTACGAACACACTAGCTCAGATTATCACCGGCTCCATTGGATTATTTACTGGAATGCAGTGTAATTGGTTAGATTACTGGAATATTAAGTGGATTATAAAACCATTCAGAGCATTTGTAAGGGAGTAACAGGGTGTCAAGTGTCAAACCATTAAATCTGTGCACTCTTCATTTAATTCCATTCTGATTATTAGACTCCATTGGGACCTTAAAGAGGGACAGATCATATTTATATCTATACACATATTATATCTACACACTATAAACAGTTTTGTATTATTATTGCTATTTTTATTGCTATTTTCTTTATTATTTATTTATTATAGCAGGTATCATATAATGGTGTGGTTAATGCAAAGTACGATAAGGCCTCTTTAACCTCTACTAAACTACATATTTGTGACCCTCAATATTATTTTATTTTCTTCTAAGCTGGCTTCTATGTTTATAAAAAATGTCTATATTAAATTTTAGATTACCTTAGAGTTTAAAAAAGTCAAGGTGAATCTATGTTCACAATGGTTTTGTTCATTCTGCACAATGCTGAGAATCTCTCAGTGTTTCCTTGAGTGTAAGCAGCTTGAGATAGGAGAGCATGACAGCTGGAGCTTGGTGTTATGTGGTGATCATATCTCCTTGAAAACATCTGAATCTGATTAGGATGTTCCAGATCTGAAGAAGAACACATGGCGTCTCTCTTCAGTAGCTGCTCCGTGTGTCATGTTTCTAAACAATTTCTATTCTAAAATCCACTGGACAGCAGTGAGTGGGGCTCAATAAAATAAAGATTATTTATTTATTTATTTCAAATTGGGCCTTTATGACATTTTCATCAGTTCAGCCATGAATATGTTATCCATAATTTCATTTCATTTCATTTCATTTCATTTCATTTCATTTCGTTTCATTTCATTTCGTTTCATTTCGTTTCGTTTCGTTTCATTTCATTTCATTTCATTTCAACTTAACTTAACTTAACTTAACTTAATTTAACTTAACTTAACTTAACTTAAATAATTAAATTAATTTAATTTAATTTAATTTAACTTAAATTAACTTAAATAATTTAATTAATTTAATTTAATTTAACTTAAATAATTTAATTTAATTAAATTTAATTTAACTCAAGTTTATTTTATTTCATTTTATTTAAATTTTTTTTTTTTTTTTGCAACAGATTCATGCATTATTTTTAAGGCATTTAAACTGCAAAATTCTAAATAATTATTGTGATTTCAGCGAAAAGCTCTTTCTGGAAACTAGATAATGTTATTATAGATCATTATGTTTTTACATACGTAGACCACATATTTGATTCTACTTTTTATTTTAAAAGGCAAAATCCTATTCCGACGAAGTCATGTGAGAGACGTGGCCATGAAGAGACTACGCTTTATTGACGACTATTGTAGAGTAAGTTTCCTTCCTTCCTACCTTCCTACCTCTTTGTCGGTGCTTTTGTGTTTTGTCCTCTTTTATTCTCTTATTTAGACTGTATTACTTTATTTAGAAAACCTTTAAACTGTGAGAGGTTCTTTATAGTCCTTTTCCTTTGACAAATACTGTTGTTTGTGTGTGTCACGTGCTGTCATGGGGAAGTGTCGCTCACATACAGTACATATGTGTGTGCGTTCAGCTTATGAGGTTGATAACATTATTAGGAGTGTTGTTATGACACTGGCGTTCCTCAGGGTTCAACATTAAGCCCCTTTTAGTTCTTACTGATACTCTTTGAAGTCCTTCTGCGGTTGAGTGAAGAATTACAAAATTTATTTTAAAAAGATACATATAAAATATGTACTAAAATAAAGTTATTTAGCAGCTAGAAGGGTATGCGTGTTAACTATGAGCTGGGTAAAATATATTATTAAAAACTATCTGTGAATTACACTATATCTATTTAAGGGTAGCCAACTTTTTGAATTGATGTCTTTTAATATCAGTAAAGCGGCTTTGTTGCATTGAAGCTATTTACTGTATTTACTGTTTATGTATTCTCAAGACCCCCCAGCCTATTGTTTTGACTTCCTCTATAGAGGGTTTCAAGACTTAAATAGAAGTGTCAAATCCCCCCAGATCACAAATTTCACTCTGAACGAAGCGAAAATGGAAAGTTTTATGCATGTTCACCACATCAGGTTTTTAGAGTGAATTTGCCTGATTATCAGACAATGTCTCCCATCTTGTTGAAATAAGATTATGCTAATGCACTGATCAACAAAACTCTCGCAACACACATGGAAATGAGTCTGTTGAAGTCTTTGTCAAACACGTCACATTCAGTTACAGAAGTGTATAAATTACAGCCAAACAAACACTTGCACTTATTGGTGTTCATGTTTACTTTGCCAATAGCTATAGGTTACCCAATAACACCCTTAAAACAATGTTTGAACGACTTGTTTCTTCCTCCTCTCTATTTCTCCTTCTCTTTATCTTTTCCCCTCGAGTGACTTTTTCTTTCCTCCCCTCTTCTTCCTGATGGAATAGAGCCCAGTTTTTTTTTAAACAATCCACACAGACAAACACACAGCATGTGTAAACACACACACACACACACACACACACTCAAGTGGAGAGCAGCTGTTAAAGTGGGCTGGGATAGATAGTGAGATGGTGAGGCAGCATTATGAGATGTCTTGAATGTACTGCTGTTGTGGCAACAATCTCCATGACATCCACATAAAGGATATTAAAAAAAACATCACCAATAATAGTTTAGAACATAGAAACTATTTATGTACAGTTCAGGAAACGTCTCAATTTGATTTTGTTTCATTTATTTATTATTCATTTAGCGATGGTGATTCTTTATGGAATTTGTGTATAGTTCAGGAAACATCTTTATTTAATTTTATTTTTGATCACTCTAAGCTCTTTTTTTTTGACATTTTCGAAATCAGCCTTTAATTATATGACAGCTGATTATACGGCATTTGGATACCTATCTTCCTCCATCCTTTCACTGTAAAACACACCAAAATCACTTCATGAGAGAGAGAGAGAGAGAGAGAGATGTGCCTTTGAAGGTCTTAAACGTATGATGTTTACCAGCTATTTCCGGGAAGCTTTAATTAGACAAACCATCTCCATTTAATTGCATTGTGTTCTTCAAAAATAAATAAATAACAGGGTTTACTCCAGGGATTATTCAGAGGAATCTCTCCCCCCCAACCCCCTTTTTCCTTTTTATTTTTTCCTCTGTTCTTTTGCTAATTTTCAAATCATGCTTTGGAGCTTTGAAAGTAGTCGAAGCACAGACTGTATTTATTAGACACATGTTTGTGTGAAAATGGCATCTTTAGATTCCATGTCAAAACTAAAATCACAAAATCACAATAGTGTTTTCATTCTTTGTTTTGTTTTCATTTGCTGAATTGCGTCACCTCTGACATCCATGTTTATAATTGACTCTCATTGCGATTCATTAGCCGGCTGTGTTTTCTGGATGATTGTTGTGTTGTTTGGGATCTGATCGTCTGTCTGTCTTTCAGGCGCTGGTCCGGCTTCCTCCCCAGATCTCGCAGAGCGAGGAAGTTCTCCGCTTCTTCGAGACCAAACCAGATGATATCAACCCTCCCGTAGAGTGAGTGTCACACAGACCTTCACAAGACAATATCTGCACATTCCCACACAGAGCAACCTACATTAATGCATTTACACACATATATGATTCTATAGCTGCATGTAGAATGCAATACAGTGCTGCTGAGTGCATACTAAACAACAGTGTGTGCTGCATACTATTTTTTTTATGTTGTGTTCAATTGTGTTCAAAGGTTTACATATCAATTATATCAATTTTCAGTGTTTCTCTTAAAATATATCAAGGTTTAAGAAAAATGTATATATGTTTATATTATATTAAATGTTTATATATTGAATGTTTTTATAAAAATAAGAACATATAAATGTATAAACATAAATATTTTCAAAATATATAATGCATATATGTGTATTTATATATGCATAATAAATATACACAGAACACATGCATATATAATGCAAACAAAAACGTTTATTTTGGATGCTATTAATCGTGATTAGCACTACTAAACTGTCACGTGCCGCGCCTCGCCTGTGAATTCCTCTTACTGTCATCAGCGGGAACCTTTGCCCGAATTTTAACTCACTTTCTGGACTCATTTGGCACCCGTACCTGGACTGATCTCTCACAGGTGTAGCGTATTATCTGTCACTATAAATAGAGCAGGTTCACAAGAGGACCTTCGCAAAGTTTTGACTGCCTTGTGTATCAACTCTGAGCGTTTATTTCCCGTGTTAGATTTCTAGTGTATTACCCTTGGACTGTTTCTCGTTTTCCGATCTCTGCTGCCTGCGCTGACCAGTTTGCCTGTTTATACGACCACAGTTATTGTCTCACCTCTGATTGCTCTGTCTGCTGTGGATTTGACCATGCCTGTTTTGACTTTGATTATTAAAAAGCTTGCAAATGGACTGTTTCTGAGAGTTCGTCACATAAACACACTAATTACTAAATTGTTAACTAAAATAAAAACAGAAAATATAATTTTTTTTTTTAAAATAGCAATAAAAACTATAACAATAAATCAGAAGCAACTGAACAAAAAAGAAAACATCTCCATTTGATTTCTTAAAGAAACTCAAAATGATAACTCTTTAATATCAAAATAGTTTATTTAATCAAATTAAGTTTTTTTAATTCAATTTAGTTTCTCCTAAATTGCTGATCTACTGTTTTTATTATTATTTGACATATTATTTGTTATGTTTTCTGTTTTTATTTTAATTAACATTTTAGTAATTGGTGTATTTTAGTAGTGCAAAATAAAAGTTTTTTTAATGTATTTTTTAATTATTTTTATAGATTTCGATTACTTATTTCTTTTCTTTATTTTAAATATAAATAAATGGCACCATAACATCAGTACAAATGACTTTAATAAAAAATAAAAAAAAACTATTCTTTAATAGATTTTTTTTTTTTAAATGTGAGCATAATTACTGAGTTGTAATTGACAATGTTCCAGCCGCTGCCGGATTGTTCTGTAATCTCACGTAAGCAGCTCTGTTTGCTGTAGTAGTGGAGAAACGAACACAAGTCTGTCACCATTTACTTTCATCCTCGTGTCTTTATATTTTTTTCTTTTTCTGTTGCTTGCTTCTGTTTCTGTACCCGGAGCTGTCCGTCACATGCTCATTTTAAATTCTCTGCTTTGCTTTCCCTCTGTCTGGATTTTTCCCTGGTGATATGAAGTAGGCAATCTATTTTCATGTTCAAAACACATTCATCATATGCTGCAGTGGCTACACACAACCACGCATTTTACACACACCGACACACACACACTGCTCACTCTTTACTACTATGCTGTAGCTATCCAGAAAAACACAATACATTTGTCTGTCATCTACAGTGCAACCTTGAACACTCGTGATTTTACGCTGCTGCTCGTGTCTGTGGACAGTTCTTTATATTACAGCAGCCTGACTTTGATAACAAATTATGAGTGTGTGTGTGTGTGTGTTTACAGGATGGTACAACCAATGACTTACATGTAAAATCTACTTCATATACTTTTATCTAAAGTAAATAAATAATGATAGACCCTATATGCCAGTTGCTCAGTACAGCCTTCCAGCTCCATCATTCAGAAAGATTATATTATTAGTAATTAGCAATACTGTTTTATAAACTGATTGTCCACCGCTATTAAACTGCTATTTCAGAGTTTGTGTGTATATATATATATATTATATATATAAATATTGAGCACATGCATTTTGAGGCATTGTTGAGATCACTTCTCAAACTC
>JAUMHG010000033.1:22289556-22300231 GCA_032359395.1 Enteromius anoplus
TTAACATACTGTGTAGCACTTATTTAATTTATATTTTTATTTTATATTTAATTATAATTTTTTTTTATCAGTTTAACATATCCTTCTATAATTAAACTATTAATTATAAAATAAAATAAAATCTTCCTGTCACCAAACACCATAATCACGAGTCCATTTCTTTTCCAGTCACTAATATCTAAATTACTTAATATTTTTGGTACTTAAAATGAGTGGGAAATGAACTCAAATAAAATGTAAGATGTATTATATAAGTTTAAATGTATTCCAGCTAGTTCAAATCAAATGAATCAAAATAAATCAAGTATCAGATTAACCATAAAATAAAAAGAAAAAAGAATGTAACATTATCTTATACTGTGTAGCACTTATTGTATTTCTTTCACTTTTGATCAGTATAACGCACCCTTCTATAATTGAACTATTAATAAAATCAAGTCAAATGAAATCTTACTTACACCAAACATCGTCATCTTGAGTCCACTTTTCCCACTAAATAATATCTAGCTTCCTTTTTGGCAGACGCTGCTATGGTTTATTGGTTTGTGCACCTGATGTTCGAGTGTCTTGACTCTCACGTGTTTCTCACATACGTGAGTGTTATTTTCTCAGGGCTCTATTAGAACAGACACATTGCTGCTAATAGTGGAAAAGCCTCTGTGGGTTATTTTGTTATGCTGAGGTAGTTGCTAGAAATTAAAAGCGTGTGTGGTTTACAGTGAGCTGTATATGACAGACAGGTCTCAGATATACAGACCGAAGTTGGAGTCCAGCATCTAGTAAATCAAAATGAAACGGGGGCTCTTTAAGAGAGTGTGCCTGTGAGTGTGTATCCTATCAGTCGTCGGTGTCTATGTGTGTGTTTGTGTCACTATGAAAGTTTCACTCCCTGGCAAACACCCACAACACTTTGGAGTGTACAGCAGTCTAGCAGTAGATGTACTGTAATTGGTCACACATACATATATGTATGTCTCTGTATATTGATTCTCTATAGCAGCAGCATATGTTCTGCTCAGCTGTTCACACTAACTGTGTTGATCTTTTTCAGTGGTGTCTGTTTCTTAACTTATGTGAGACACTTGAAATGGCTTACGACATCAGATCCTGTCATACAGATGTATGTCTGCTGGCAGGCAGATTTTAGCACGCTTTGTTGAGACTGGAGGAGAGATTAGTGAAATTAGATCATGCAACCAGTGTAAATTTCATAATATTTCATATTATTCTATTTTATTTAGTTAGTTTTGCTTTTTATTTTACCGAGTTTAGCTCTGTATTTTTATTTATTTTTCTTTTTTATTATTTTATGGTATTTAAAGAAATCCATACTTTTATTCAGCAAGGATGCATTAAACTGTTCAAAATTGACAGTAAAGACATTTATAATTCTCCAAACTATTTTTTATTTCAAATAAATGCTTTTGTTTTGAGTGTTATTGGATCATGTGATGCTAAAGACTGGAGAAATGCTCCTGAAAAGTTAGCTTTGCCTCAGAGGAAGCAATTATAACAAGATTTCACAATATTACTGATTTTACTTATCAAATAAGTGGAGTATTGGAAAAAAAAATAAAATAAATAAAAAAAAATAAAAAGCTTTGGCACGGGAATAAATTAAGTTTTAAAAATTAAATATTATTAAACATATTTATTATTTAATATTTTAAAATCAATAATATTTATAGATCAAATAACTCCAGAATTAGAGATCATAAAGACTTTTTCCCTCCCAGAAACATTTTAACATTTAATGGGTTGTAAACTAAAATTCTGGCTGAATTTGGGAAAAGAAAACTGTCTTTACACATCTTTATATATTAAGGAATGGGAATTTCATTCCAAATTCAGATTCTGTCATCGTTTACATACCCAGATATTGTTTCAGTATGACTTTTTTCTTCTGCTGTTGAAAAATCGACTAATCACTCATTACTATATAATGATATTAAGTGCTGTATGTAGCTGTGCTGTTTAAAAACAAAAAAAATCACCCCATAATAGTATCATAATAGTACACTATTTGAAGCTGTATGCTGGCTTCGTATGATGAGAAGACTCAAATCGATAAAAGTCGATATTCATACATTCATAATCTACTTATTTTTAAGTTTTTACTTATTTTTACTTTGTCATTTTGAAGCTGGGAAGCTAAAAAAAACTCTTCCATTAAATGAGCAGATGTCTGGCTCAAGCTAGCCTTTTAAACTGTATCACTTGCGAAATATTACAATCATTTGCCACTATGAACTGTTAAGTTCATGTTGCCAGATAATTATCACTGGAAACAGATGGTCCTTTTGTAACATTACCTAGATTTTCCTTGCAGGCGAGATGCGGAGTCATGGGGTTCATTGAATGATGTGAAGTAATGGATTGGTTGAACGTGTTCTGTCTTCGGGACAGTTGAAGTGAAGGTGGAATCTGAGATGCGTTTGTGCCGTGTAAGTGTGCCGCTAGTGTTTCTGTTTTTAGACGGATATGAATTATTGATTCGCTGAAGAGTTCCACCGGGAAATAAATTCCCCCGAGAACAGAAACGCACGTGAGCACTCTTGATCTTGAGAGATCAGCAAATACTGATCGGATTCCCCACCTTGATTTCAAACGAGCAACAGCTTCCATATCATCTTCCTCCCTTCGTGGCGTTTGTTTGGTGTAGTGGATTTGTTTTTTAACTATATACCACAGTTTGTGCCTTAAGACTTGTTGTGTGTTTGCCTTGCTTGGCTGCTCTCAGGGACAATGTAGGGCACTGTTGACAATGAAAGCCCTCCGTTAACACAGCTGGAGGGAAAGAACATCCATCTGAGGAAGACAGACAAAGATGCTCTTTGAAAACTCACAATAAGCCAGAACTAATTCATAATTGCTGCTAGACAAAATTAGACGGTCAAGGCACTTTAAGATTTAGCCTACATTTGAAGATAAAAGTATGCTTTATACTTACAAAATATTGTCAGGACGGAATGTACTGTATATAACACCGTAAAATATTTATTTTTGTTTTTGTAAGATGTAAATGAAAGGAATTATTGGAGTATGTGTTACAAAACAAATAGTTTATACTTTCTACTTTAATCTGATGTGTTACTCCTCGTTTTCACCATTCACCAATAAATCATCCTACACATTTTTACAGAAATAGATAAATAAATAAAATGACAAGTAGCATGGAATAAGCTATTAGCTCAAATAATGCAGATATTTTGTAGAAGTGAGCTAGTTTAAAAAATCTGAATATCAGTTATCTGAAGTCTCTCTAAAGCATAAAGCCTATTTTTCACAATCAAGGGGAAATTGACTATTTGGAGCCATCTGCTGGAAGACATTCAAATTGCAGCTTAAACAGACAAAAATGGAGGTCTTCCTCAAATATTTCTGAATTAGGGAGATTTAATTTATTAATTGTCTGTTTATTATTGTTATTATTATTATTGTTGTTGTTGTAATAAAGTCTAACATTTAATTCTGATTTATTTCTTTAAATAAGTTTACTTGTGTGCACGCAAATATCAAATAATTATTTTCTGACTTTATTTATTTATTTGTTTGTTTGCAAGTGTAAGAATATATTGGATTATATAGACTGTCTAAAGAAAGATCAAACATCCTATAATAATTATAAGTGTAAGTGAATTGTTATAACCACTAGAGGGCACTCTAAAAGCTGTACTATCATTCTTGTCTATTTTATTATCATTTAAAAAGCCTTTTCTTTGGTGGGATTTTTTATTTTAGGTCTTATTTTCTTTACATTGTAAAGTGTTAACTTGGACACAGCATGCCTAAAATGGAATTTACACATTTTTAGTTGACAATGTTATTATCATGTTTTAATTGGAATATAAAAATATGATTTTTTGTATGCATATATATATATATATATATATATATATATATATATCTAGCTGAAAGTTATCTGATGTGCATTAGTCTCTCTCCCTGTCACACACTCACACACATAATTTAAATACACTGTGGCTGGTTGCTTTTCCTGTCAGACACATTTTTTCCACCCAGACTGAATTCTTTACATATCCTGAGCTCACAGACAAGCGACTGGAGTCCCAGGAGATCAGTGAACACTGCAGCATGCGTTCGCTGCACACTGGAGAGTGTTTTAGCCTTAAGTGTGCAATAGAGTGTCACACAAAAGCTGCTATCCGCTACAGTCGTGATTGAGACCGAACCTACAGTATTTAGTTCACAATCACACAAGAAAACGCATTATTTATATAGCAAAAAAACAGAAAGAATAGCTTCTAGATCTCTAGCATAAGCTCCCTTTAGTATCTCTCTGTCTGTCCGTTATTCCATGTATCGAACCCGTGCATCGACATCAGATCTGAGACAGATGGCAGTTATCAGAGCAGCGTTTCCACCCCAAACAGACGTTTGCTATTTTAGACCATCTGATGTTGAGCAGTCTCTCTTAGTACTGTCTCTCTCTATTTGCCGACTGTGTTCAGGGGAACATTTTTTTATTAGCTGGTATGATGGATGGTTGTTGGTAGGCTGTGTATTCAGACATGGAGGGCTGTAAATCCTGACCTGGTTATCCTATAGTCTTTCTGAGTAATTAAATGGGGTGGGGGGGTGGGGGGGGGGCTCTGACTTAAAACCCTTCGAGACACAAGTGACATTTGATCACAATGCTGAAAAGAAATACTGGCAACATTTGTAACTTATTATTTTTCAGTTTCCATATTTTCAGTTTAGATCATAATTTAATTTAATATTATTACTTTTTTTATATTTTTGCATTTATTTGTTTAAAAATTCAACAAATATTAAAACAAATTAAAAAAGTAGTGTACTGTAAATGAGTAAAAATGTAAATTAGTTCTGTGTTGCAAAGCTGAATTTTCAGCAGCCATTACTTTAGTCTTAAAAATGTAGTAATCATTTTAATACTTGATTTAATATTAAACTGTTACCTTATATCTTTTTATTATCAGTGCACAACAGTGTCACAAACAGTGACAACAGTAAAAAAAAATGTTTAGAAAAACAACATTTATTTGGAACTGAAAACATTTAAATTACTGTCTTTTTTGATAAAAATAAATAAATAAATAATAATAATAATAATTAACTGACCATTAACAGTGAATATATAAATTGTATGTGGATTATAGTGTATTATTAACACTAAAAGGATGGATTTAAAATATGAAAGGCTTAGGTGATAGCTTGTCTGGGCATAACGCAGGTCTCAAACTGTAAAGTGACTCATGGAGAGTCTGAATGGCTGGTTTAGCTGCAAAGCCAGGTGGTCAGTGGTCACTGTGACTGATCATTGTGTGGCTCTTTAGGGGGGCTAATGCCAGATAAAACTAGTTAATTATCTTAAGTGCTGTTGCCTGAGGGCCTGATAAGGTGATCAGTCAAGGAAAGAGACAGACAATGAGACACACAGAGTAAGTACAGAGCATAGCCAAAAATAATTGTCATTTAGTTCAAAGTTAAAGGCCTGTTTCACGTGGCATTTCTGTTGACGTCCTTTTATGCATTTTCACTGAGCAAATTGATGATACAAAATAGAAGGAAAATGACATCATGACATTCTGTCATCATTTACTCATCCATGTTTTCCAAATCTGTCAGATTTTTCTTTTTTCTGTGGAATATAAAAGAGGGCATTTTTGAGGAATGCTAATAAATCAAAACAGTTTAGGTAAATTCAGTGGAAGTCAGTGGAAACCGTAACTAGAAGAACAAAATCAAAAACATAACAAAATGGTCCCCAAACCGTTACAACCCCCGGGTGATGGAAAACCCTCAGCCCTCTGTTGAGTCATTTTTCAGCCTAATTCGTAAAACCGGATGGGTTTGCTGTCAGGAATCGTTCTGTAATTGTCGTGCAACAGCCAACAAACATGACTCAGATTGGACCAGGTGGACGTTGTTGTCCAACCGCTGTTTCCTCGTTGTTTTTCCGTCTTACACAATGATAATGTCTTCCATGTAAGCACAGAATGCTTTTGTTGATTGATTACAGACACCTCCTTCAATCACCAGATCTAAACATCAGTGAAGCGATGAAAAAGCTGAAGAGCCAAGAGTGTGTGAAGTTCCTCTGAAGATGCTCTTTGTAAACATGCATCATGGCGCTTTAGTTTCAGTAAATGCTAGAAGTGTTTGTAGCTCAGGAGTCTTGTGTTGGAGCACATGGTCCAGTTTCCCGCAGAAACACAGCAATAACAGAAACCAGAGGCAGGAGTTACGAAACATTGCCTGGCATTTCTTGGTATTTTTATTCTTCGTGTGTATTTTCTTTTTCTTTGACACTGCATTAAAGAAGGGACCCAAGGAACAAAAACATCGTAAATATCATAACTCAGGGTTTGTTTCATTTGGATCTCCTAGAAATTGCCCAAACACTACCAACCGCATGGCAATCACCCCATAGCTAGCTAGTTTCTTTCGTTCTTTCTGTCCGGTAAAAGAGTCAGAGCTCAGTGGTTAGCAAGTCCACCCGTTTTTCCTTTCCACACCTCATGTCTTCCTCCCCGTCCCGCTCTCACCTCATGAGACCGTCCACCCCCCTGCCCCTCTAATGCTTAGCAGATGCTCAGGCCAGTAAATACACCTCTCTCTGAGTCTTTCCACAGTCTAACTCCCATCTTTAGTCACCGCCACTCCTGTAAATGCAGAGTGAGGAAGATGCTTCATTGAGGTGTTTGGAACCAATTCAGAACCTCTGAACTTTATTGAACACACTTTAACAACAACTGATGAAGCATGCTGGTCAAACGTTTTAAAAAGAAATTAATACATCTGTTCAGCGAGGAAAAATGAAATTGATCAAACGTGAGAGTAGACATGTCAAATGTGTAAGCTGCAATAAGAAGGGTTTCTTAAAGGAATAGTTCAGACAAAAATGAAAATGAATCCATAATTTACTCCCCCTCAAGCCATCCTAGGTGTATATGACTTTCTCCTTTCAGACAAACACTTTTTTATTACCAAGCTCTTCCAAACTTGGTAATGCTGGTCGTTGGTGACCATTAATTTGAAGCTCCATAAACCATATATATCCATCATAAAACTAACCTATACATCTCCAGGGGTTAACACATGTCTCCAGTTTTTTTTTTTGTAACAAAAATATTTATATTTAAAAAAAAAATATACCTCTTGATAGGGTTGGGCGATGTCGACCAATTTGGCATCGTACGAGGTCTAAAGTGAAACATCGTGATGGACGATGATATCGTCGTCGCTGAAGCCAGCAGGGGTGGTTTAGTTGTAACTAAAACACCAAGCCCCGCCCCAGGACTGACAAAACAGTGTTAGCGTGAGCAGGAGTGATCGTGCACGAGTGCTTGACTTGCGCTAGGATGACATATCAAGCACGCGCGAGGGTTTGATATGAGCTCGCGGCCCCGTTTCTTCGCATGTACATCTGATTTCCTTTTGCGGAAATCATTTACAGCGTTCGCCAGCGTCAGTGGTGCGCTCGCTTATTAATGGCATAGATTTGCCGCCATAGATTAAGTGTGTTTTTCGGGAGCTGGTTGCTGCTGCTGCGGCGGGCTGAGCATCGAGATGTCTATCAGCCATCGGCGATGGACGATGGCATCATCTATCGACCCAACCCTACCTCTTGGCCGACCTCTGACTCAACATATGACGTAAGCTGCATTAGTTCTTATAGTTTTTTCTTTTTTACTTCTCCTTTTTTGACTTTTGATTTGTTACCGCCGTTTAGTATTGCTCTATCCTCTGTCATCTATTCTCTTCTAAATACGTTTATGTCATACGTCATATATTGAGTCAGAGGTCAGCCAAGAAGCCAGAAGTCAACTCTCTTGCAAATGCAAATATATCCAGATATATTTGATTCATGGAGCTTCAAAATAAGGGCCACTATCCACCAGCATTACCATTTTTGGGTGAACTATTCCTTTAAGCAGCAAACCAGCATGTTAGAATGATTTCATCGTTAGAATCATGAGACACGAGTATAATGAAGCTGAATATTCAGCTATGCGTTTACAGAATAGCAAAAATATTTATAAAAAATCTCACGTTGTCTTTTGAACGGTACATTGTACCTGTACCTATTTCCTCTCTTTTGCTTCTTTTTTGTTTCTCTCGGCTCTACTTTCACATCATCTGTTTTACTGAACTTCCTGTACTTCAATCTGATATTCCAATCATCTCATATTCGCAATGATGTAACTGAATTATCTAAGCCCAGCGCTGGCTCAGTCTTTCTCTTTTTCGCTTTGTCTGTTCGTTGTTAATCGTTAGTGTTCTGGTGTTATTCCATTTAAAAACACTGCGCTTCATTTTTTGCTCAGGGCACTGTACTAATTGAAGCAAGAATGTTGTTCCTGCAGTTTAGGACTCTTTGGGATAGGAATATTCTAGAAGTAGCACACTTCTCTGAGAGCCGTAACTTCACTGCATAAAGTAGATGACAAAAACTCTCTATTCTTTGCAAATTAAGAAGTAACATAACCCTGTGAATGTGTGTTTGTCCCCCTGTTTATGGCTTAAAGCCACTGATTGACGAAAACAAAAGGTTGGAGGAATTTTTATTACATATTCTTTTTAAATAAAGGATTCAGCAACCACTTCTCCGCCCTTTCAAGAACCTTTTTCTACAATAGCTAATTCTGCTTTTAAAGTGTTCCTATTATGGATTTTTGAAAATAAGCTTTCATGCAAATGTGTAACACAGGTCTAAGTGTTTTGCATCTGAAAGTGTACCATATAAAAACTTATTGTCTATCAGTAAATTCGACTCTGAATCACTGAAACAAGTCCCAACATTAGCATATTGCCCGCCCACTTGTTGGTCTGAATGAAAAGGCTAAATTCATTCTTTGCCACTAGGAGCTGCTTTTGGAGTGCTCACAAACACTGCTTTAAATAAAACCGACCAATCACAGGAGAGCTTTGGAAAAATGAATTGTTGAACAAGTAGTTGGGAGTCGTTGAACAAATAAGGTAAAACTAAATGCATTTAGAAGAAAATGTAAGTGTTTTTTGATCTAAAGTGGTTTGGAACGTTTGTTTTTAAGAGCGTAGATGCAAATGAAGGACTTTTATTTTAAAACAGTATCAAATATTGTTGTTTGGGCTCCAAAAGATATTTGAGTTGCATAATTGCACATCGAAATTTACCTTTAACGCACTGTACTCTATGTTTAAAAGTAAAACATGAAGAAAGTTGACCTTTCTGCAAGCCAGTGCATAATTCACACTCTGCGTTGGTGTCCTAAGCTGGTGGTCACCACGAGTTTGACAAACACTGAACAGGCCTGCTATTTAAATAGACCACAGCAAATGCCAGAGATGACTTTATGAAGAGATCACCAAGACACAAAATGCAATGTGTCACTTGATTTATAGTATATTACTCTTTTATGGTCAAGTGGACTGAATGAATGACTGAATGAATTGAGTGGTGCCCAATCAGTACCATTTCCTGCCTTTCCTCACCCGTCATCATACGCCGCCCCTCGTTTAATAGTGACTCTGGGAGTGATAAAGCTAAGAACTGTAGTTTTCTTGTCTGAAACTTTTGGGCTGACCCAAATGATGCCGTATATTACCTGCAGGCCCAGAGAACGGTGAACCGTCACTTCCAATAACACTTTCTCTGCTAAATGATCTCAAGCGATAAACCTGAAGCATTTACTATTAGATACGACTCAAGAGGTTAACAACCGAAACAATTGGTCTGAGAAGGTTTGGCGGAGACTATTTACTGAATTTCTGCCATGGAAAACATGACTTTAAAATGAACCTTAATGTGCATTTCCTGAAGTTTTTAGTCTTTGCTTCACAGAAAGTGTTTCCAGTTTACTTGGTAAATGAAAAAAGACCAATCACAATTCTGTATATAAAAGACTCAGTATGACACATGGTATATATACTGGCATGCATTAGTCCCTTAAAACTGGGAATTTTCCTACTGTTCATTTCTAACATGTTCATAAATGTCATGTCCTATATTCGTCTTAATGGTGGCAGTTTTCTTTTATACGAGACAGATAACAGATCTCTCTGATTTAGGGCTTTCAGGACACTGTCCTGCCTCTATTTGGCTACAAAGGATTTCATTCTGGAAGGCTTGCAGTGACCTCATACTGCTGATCTGAAAAAGAGAGTATTCATTCTCCCACGGGAGTCACAAAGGAGGAGATTGAGCGAGAGAATGATGAAAAGAAAAAGATGCAGAAACAGATGAGAGGAAGAAGAGGAGATGGAGGGCTTGTCATATTTTGGACAAGATGGGGGGAATGTAGATATTAAGCAAATGCCCTTAAGGGTTTTTTAGGGAAATACCGGCCATGAATGTGTGAGCCTCAAAATCATGTGTGCATCAAAAAGACAGACTGGCATATTTTCATACTATGTATGTCATGTGTTAAATGGAACTATACCAGCCACGTCCAATTACAGTATGCTTGCATTATGCACCAACATCATTGGCATTATTGCATTTTTGTTAAATGAGTTATGTTAGTTTGTTTGGCTTTACATGTTTGGGTGAGTCACCTGAACAATCTAAATTATGTTTATGTTGCTTAGAAATTCATTAGGCTAATGTACTCTATTACCAAGGATATCTGTATTAAATACTTTACATTTAATTGCTATATATATATATATATTTTTTTTTTTTCCCTAATGCACCCTAACATTATATATA
>JAUMHG010000033.1:22300294-22311696 GCA_032359395.1 Enteromius anoplus
TAAAATATATACACACACATGAATGTGTGTATATATATAATGTAAACACACACATGTATGTGTGTGACTATACACTATGACTGTATAATTTTGAGATCCAGCTTGGATATTAGCATTCATTAAAATGCAGAAATGACACATTTAAGAGGCTCTTTAATGGTTTTAAATGTTATTAGTGATGCTATTAACCATCAGCACATAGACCACAATATCATAGAGAGAGCAACCACTTAAAAACTGATTAGCGATAATGATAAGTTCTTAGGCCTACTTCAAAATACAATTTTGCAAGAAGGCATACCACATACCATATTCTTTCTAAAAATATAGCTATTTTGTCTACTTTTGTCTTCTTTCCATTCCTTTTTCTAGTGTGCGTGTCCAATGTCTATGTTTACACAATTATTCCATTTTATAGTTTCCCACATTGGAATCACTTTCCAGTAATAGATCACCTTTGAACTTGATTTTTCGCTTATGGAGAAGTGTCACACACAGGCTGATCTATTAATCAGGGCGTGTTAATAGATCCACCCTTTTTATCCCAGAGCTGGAGGATGAGAGGAGGGAGGTGGAGGGATAAAAGGATAGAGAAAGAGCTATGGTTCTGTTTGGGTCACATGATCAGATGTTGTGGCGATAGCAGCTGGCCCCTTCGATCTTAACACACACTCGCGCCTTGCCCTGGCACACATCTTGCTCTCACTGCATCTCTAGAGTGTGTGTGTGTGTGTGAGGGTGTGTGTGTGTGACAGCTGTCTGCTGCAGGACATTGTCTCACTGTGACTTACCATGTCACTCTGCTGTTGCTTTTTTTACAGGGATTATGGACCCAAACGCAAGTCAGGTAAGACCGATTTTTATTCACCTCCCATGTGAGTGTTAAACCTGTTGCCGGGTTTTAAGTACTAACTCGAGCCTGCTCACTAACTCTGCATGCCCTCTCTGTTATTGCGGCATTGAATGACTTGCTGTTTTGCACTCGGCTCGGGGTTTCAGCTGAGTTTCTTTTAAGAATTGCACATGACTCAGAGGTTTTTAGAGCTCTGGGAGTGTCAGCTGTAAAAGGTTTGGGAATAACTGGCGGGACTTTGGAGGAAAGCCACATGAAAGTATGTGTATTTGTACTTCACACTGTTGCCAAAGTGGTTGCCCAGTCGTCCGGCTGTAGGCACAGAAAAAAAAAGACATGTTGCATTGTTTTTTTTTATTCCTGTGTGCATGAATAAATAAATATACATGCCTCTTTTTTCAGGATGTTATTATAACAGGCACAGAGACCTGATTTATGACAAGGATTAGACCAAGTTTCCTTTGCATAGCATGCTAGGGTGTGTGTTTTGTGAGTGAACAGCCGTTCTGCAGTTGGGACTTACTCAGAGATGCACGCACACACACACACACACACACACACTGTTGAACACTAATGTAATTTCGATAGAAGTGAGCGTTGGAGTTCTTGTCGTCTCTCCCACACACATCCCTTTGAAACATTTTCCGTTTTTGATCTGTTTGCTTTCCGCTTGTAAACACACTCTCATTTTCTCCAATAATTTTTGAAATTGACTAACATTTGTATTTCGTTTTTTTGGTTCCAACTAAGCAATTTAGATGCAATCAGAAATTTGAGTGATGTTTTAAATAATTTCAGATGTTGTTCAATTTCCTGTTTGCATTTTTCATAACTCTATTTTCAACAAAATATTTGTAAAAGTCATAATGTGCAACCCTCAAATCCTGTGGTTTTTACAAAATAAACCTGCCAGCATGGTTAAAAATACAGTGTAAAATTTTTAGTTGCATTATAATTTACAAAAATGAATGAACAAATACACCAATGAGTAAATGCCAAATTAGCATAACCACTCTGGTCCTTTAATCTATACTGACAACCAGCATAATAAACTGAAAGACATAATGAAACTAAGTTCATCACAATTTGCTTTTCCACAAGAATTAGTGAAAATAAGTATGCACAGACTATAAATGTAACTATTTATTTAACAACACATGGTGTAACAAGAACAAACTAAGAAGACACATTTATGATTCATGATTTCACAACTTGGTCTTTTTACTTCCAAAAACGGTACATTCGACAGCATTTCACTGTAAAAGTACATTAAATGTCACATTAGCTCTGTTAAATCAGTTAGAAGGTTGTTAATGTAGTATTTGTGAAGTATTTTTGCTTTAAAGTTACAGTAAAGAAGGTATCATCATAGGCCGCTATGGAAGCTAGTACTCATGTGATTGTAATATTAAGAGCTGAATGTGTTTGGACGGTAAAAAGCACATGTACATTGAGTCATTTCTAGTGATTTTTTTTTTAGGGGGAGAGGGGAGTGCAGCGTTCTGGTCTAATACTGTATTTTATGTAAGTACATTTGTGTTGAGGCAAAGTGCTAGACAGACAGGTTTAGTTTTACAGATAATGTGGAACCAGAGTGTAAAAATAGACAACGTTAAGGTTTGTGAATTTGTGTTTAGCTGATGCTGTCAGGTCAAATATGCAGTGAGATCTATCTCAGTAAGAAAAAACATCAGTATACACACAGGCACATTTGTTTTACTATCATTTTGAGGATTTCCGTTGACTCCTGTTTTTTTTTTTTTTTTAAATAAAGGTTAGGTTTAATGTAACTTAACCTCCTCACAAACCTTTTTCTTTTAAGATTCGGATTAAAATATTTATTAAATATATCTTTATGTATTTTGATTTAGGTTTCATTACCCTTTCGGGAACATTGGACCTGTCTGTTGTAGGCAAAACCTGATCCAGGCAAACATCCATAAGCGAATGTTATTTTATTAGACCAGTAAATAGTTATTCCTAAGAAACAGACGACTGTTTTCCAATATTTATTAGGTCTGCAGTGTCAATACAAATATTTGTCTGTCCATTCATTATCTGTTTGTTCATTCACATTTATTTGCTTTCACAACATTTAAAAATTGCTAACATTTGGGTTATAATTTGACCAGCAGCTGAGGTGATGTAATGAGCAATTCCAGCTGTTGTTTTCCCTCCTCCACCTCTCATTTGACGATAAATCATATGGAAGCACTTATCATCAGTGTTTTGGATCACTGGAATCATCATCATCATCATCATCTTCTGTTCCATTCTGTTTTTAAGATGACCACTAGATGTGCATCTGCCGGACATCAGTAATCATCTATGTTAGCTACAAGTGATTACATCCTGAAGATGTTATCCTAATTACTCAAATATGTATTATGCGATATTGGAAATTTGTCATTTATTTTTATGTTTCAAGATCTGAGGTTTCACTTCGTCCCCATCTTTCTGTCAGTTTGAACGTTTGGCTCTACGGCTTTCATCCTAATGAATTATCTCTGAGGGTTTAGCAGGTGGAAACTGCAGCTGGGAAGTGTCATTATTAAAAACAAACTTGTTCCAGGCGTGGGCTTCGTAGCTCCCCTGGCAGTCCTGTCCACCAGAGCTTCCACACTGTTATGAGTGATGTCTTTTTAAAATGCTTTTGAAATTGATGATTTGCATGACAATATGAAGCCTGGAATAAGCATTGTGCTTTTATTGCTGTCTGCCTGGAATGACATGAAGTAACAGAACAAACTGAGACAGACTAAATCCAGAAGAACTGTGGGAACATCTCCAAGATGAAGAAAAAAAATACCTGCAAAGCTACAGTACTGTTTACTGTTGTAACGTTTTAGACACTCGTGTAAAAATGCTGTGAAATAAGGATGCTTTCAAAAATAATGCCATAAATACATTTTAATTAATCAATTAACTTCTATTAACTACAGCTTTAGGTAAAACAGCTTCTGTTCCGAGGTACACTTGCCCATAGTTTTTCAGGTATTTTTCCAGGAAGGTTTTTTTCTTCATCTTGGAGACGTTGCCACAGTTCTTTTGGATTTAGTCTATCTCAATTTGTTCTGTTACTTCAGACTGGATGATGATCAGATCAGATCTCTGTGTGGAGCACTGGCTGTTGTCAGACTCCTTGTGCAGACAGTAATATTACTGCATTATTACAGTTAACGACAAAAATAATGTTTGGAAATGTAAACTGGTATTTCCATGTGCTTCCCTAGTCCCTCCTTCTTGTTTCCTTGTCACCACACCCTCTTGTTAGCCTTGTTTAGTCCTTGTCTTGTTGATTATTTTCACCTGTTCCTTGTGTGCCTTCCTCCCTACTTATAGTGCCCCTTGCCCTAGTGTGTTGTGCTGGTTCGTTCTGTCTTTCTCACCCCCTCTGTCTAAATGTGTTTTCTTGTGCCCTGCCTGACTCAGTCAAGTTGATCAGGGCGCTGATCTCTTTAAATCATTCCGGTGATGACCAGTCTGCTGTATGTTTCATTGCATCAGTTATGTCACCCAAGGGCAGTCAAGAGTTTATTCCAGTTATCCAAGAATCTGCTCATGAGTTCATTCCTGCAGCCCTGGAGATCAATTCCGCCACCCCAGAGGTGGTCGCAAGTCCGTTCCAAGAATCCGTTCCTGTTTCTGTTCCTGCAACCCTGGAGGGCGGTTCAGCAGCCCCCAGGGGCAGTTAAGAGTCAGTACCTGAGTATTCTGTAGCCCCAAGGGTCCTTTCAAATCTAAGCCAGGACTGGGAAAACCCCAAAAGCCTTCCCTGTCATCGCACCAGAGCCTCAAGCCTCAACGCTTTTTCCTGACCCACACAGTCTATTTGACTTATTTATAGAAGTTATACTAGAGACCGTTCCAGTTAGTCACACCTTCAGAAATTGCTCTCGATAATCAAGTCAAGCCCCTTAAATTGGTCCGGTCATGTCCACAGAGTTTGTCAATTGTCAAGTCCCTGGAGATCACTCCTGCCCATCATGTCACCTCTATAGAAGATGTTCTTGTTTGTCATCTCAAGCCCCCAGAATTCACTCCAGCCTGTCATGTCTTGTCCAAGTAAGAATCCTGTCAGCAAAGTCAGTGAAGTCAGCAAATATGAATCTTGTCTATTGTCAAATCAAAAGCAGTGATTCTACCAGTCATGATTGTGGAGCATATTTCTTTCAAGTTACGCCTTCAGAGACTATGTAACATCCTGTCTGGCCATATAAATTGTTCCTGCCTGTCTTTTCATGCCTAAGGAGGTCACTCTCGCCAGTTGGGTCATGGCCATCAAAGGTGTTCCTGCCTGTGAAGTTGTGGCCATATAAAATGTTCCTGTCTGTCCCGTTACGTCCTCTGAGGTTGTCCCTGCCAGTTGGGTCATGGCCATTGGAGATCGTTCCTGACTTTTTAAGTCCTCAAATGTTGTCTATCTGTCACTTCTTCTGGGCCATATAAAGTGTTCCTGCCTGTCCTGTCATGCCTACAGAGGTCATTCCCGCCAGTTGGGACATGGCCATAGATTGTGTTCCTGCCTGTCAGTTTATGCCCCTGAAAGACATCCTTGCCAATGGTCATGGCCATGAAAATTTGTTCCTGTCTTGTCAAGTCCTCTAGGATTGTTCCTGCTAGTCAAGTTGTATCCACGAGACCATACCAGACCAGGTCTGGGCTGCTTCTTATGAGTCCCTTGGATGATGTTCCTGTGACTTTTTTTTGTCTTGCCCTTAAAAAATGATCTTGCCTGTTTTGCTATGCCCATAGAGGCCATTTCTGCCAGTAAAGTTGCTCCCACTGAGATCAGACCAGACCAGACCAGCTATTCATGGTTTCTGACGAGTCCCTCAGAGCGTGTTCCTGCTGGTCATGTTCCATCTATTGTGGCTCTGCCTGTTTTGTGTCTTGTGTCATGTCAGCACATGTTTTGTTTTTTTTTGGTCAGCCATGTGCTTCCCTAGTCCCTCCTTCTTGTTTCCTTGTTACCACACCCTCTTGTTAGCATTGTTGAGTCCTTGTCTAGTAGAATGTTTTCACCTGTTCCTTGCAGTTGCAAATTATATTAACTGAAGAAGACTTTATAACTTGCATGTCAGTATTTGATAAAACATTTTATATCGTGCAGCTTTGAGAAAAAATGTCAGAATTGCAATATGTAAACTTACAATTACAAGAAAAGTTTCTTTAACCATTTTCAAACAATGTTTTCATTACACATGGGTGTCACTTCCTGTGTCAGTATTAACTGATTATGAAAACATTTTTTGTTCCTCAATTCCAATCCAGTGATTTAAATTTTTATTGAAAATGTTCTTGTGCCACTACAGCATACCTTCTCCTTGCAATGGAAATAGGGCCGGTGTAAATTGAAATAATTGAATGAATGAATGACGCATTTATATAGCGCTTTACTGTGGATTGCCATACACCCAAAGCGCTTTACAATCATGTGGGGGGGGTCTCTCCTCAACCACCACCGGTATGCAGCATCCACCCTGGATGATGCGACGGCTGCCACAGGACAATAGTGCCAGTGCGCTCACCACACACCAGCTACAGTTGGAGAGGAGAGAGAGATACAGCCAATCAGTGGATGGGGATTATTGGCAGGCCATGATAGATGAGGGCCAGTGAGAATTTGGCCAGGACAACGGGGTTACACCCGTACTCTTAACGAAGAGTGTCATGGGATTTTTAATGACCACAGAGAGTCAGGACCTTGGTTTAACGTCTCATCCGAAAGACGGTGCTCTTTTTTTGAGACAAACTTTGAAATTACCATAGAGACTCACAAACTTAAGAAGAGTTTCCTTGTAGGCTTAGGTAAACAGTTTAGAGAAGGAGGTCACAAGTGGACTTTCATAGCTTTATGGTGACAGGAAGACAGGGGTCTTGTTTCCCTCTAAGGTGGCCCTTAACAGTATATGATTACAATATGTGGGCCTTTACACAAATAAACGGCAGAGCCCTGATTGAACCATTTATGTATCAGTTTAAGAACCTCCAGTAGATGTTTTAAACTGCTCAGATTGTCATAATGGTTTATTGCTATACCTTCAGCCATTCTTTGCATAGAATGTTGGGTAATTTCTGTGATTAGTGCACAGTCTGCCCATAAAAGACCCATTAAAGTCAGTTTTGTCTTCATTTAACTTTACTTAAAACTTGATGCTTTGGATTTCGCTGATGGTGTTATGCTGTTGTATATTGTTTAGGTTAATTTTTTATGTTTTAGGCTCATACTCTACACGTTTAACAGGCTTTTACAGTTACACAAGATTTTGTATACTTTTCAGTAAAAGTTTAACGATGTTCTTCAATTTTAGTCAATTATAATATATTATTATTAATACTTTTTATTGATGTTTTATTTGCTTTCTATTGGATTTTAGTGATGCTTCTTATTTTTTTCCCATGTAGGACGCATTGTGATACTCATACGTTTTAGAATCATGCTTTTGTTTTTTGCTGATGTTATATATTTTGTTGCACTTTGATGATGCTTTTTCAGTACGTTTGCTTACCTTGTCAATATTGAAGGCTGTTACAAGCAGGAGTTACATAACTCTTAGACCCTTAAGACTCTACGTCTGGCTTGTTAGTCACGTTTCCTCAGGGAGACCATCTTGACTAGCAGATGGGTTTGAGACACTTAAGCCCCCAAATAGGGATCAGTTTTGCCTGGTTCTGTCCTCTCATAACTGCTCTTATGTCAGCCTGAAGACATAAACCACCTGTTCAGAAGTTCAAAGCCCTCAGGATTAGGTAAAGTGCACCAAAACCGTCTGATCTGTCCTTCACAGCTCACAATAGGGGAAATTTATTTGTGACCTGCACCATGATTTTGAGTCATTTTGACAGAGCGTTTAATGTTTCAAACATTTTTTTAAAAACCCATTGTTAAGAAATAGCAATTTAAATGGTTATCATCATATAAAAAAGTTAGATTTCTTTGAACACGCATTAATAAAGACATTGACTATAACAAGTTAAAGTGATGCTTCACCAAAAACTACAAATTTAAAATATTTTATTCACTCTCAAGTTATTTCCAACAGTTTTGAATTTCTTTCTTCGGTTAAACACAAAAGAGGATATTTTGAAGAATGTTGCTGATAGCCATTGACTTTCACAGTATATTTTGACATACTGTTTGACTACCAAGTCAATTTCATATGTTTTTGAACTGTAACTTTTCTATTCAAATTTTTTTGAACAGTAGCCTAAAAAATGGCAGCTATTCTTTTTCCTGAGAATTTGTCATTTAGCTTCATCTTTTGTCCAAAGCATCTTACTATCTGTTAATCCAATCTCCCTCGAGGTTATCCTGCGCTTAAGTATCTTAAAGACTTCTTACGGATCATACCTTGGTGGATTTGAACTTTCAACCTTTAGGGTCCTGAGCTTTAACTGCTAGACCAAAACTGCACCTGGATGTTTTTATGGTCACTTCTCTCAGACTGTATAGGCCCTTCTTCCCTGAAGAGGAAAGGACATGCTTTGCTTGCAGTTCTCCTCATCCTGCTCCCCGTGTGAGAGTCAGATGTGGAGAGGGGAAAAACGGAGGGTGGGGGTATTGTGGGGTTCTGCTGGAATGGGGTCAGTCAGACGTGGCAGAGTGGGTTCGGTGTGACGTCGGACTAGCTAATCTTGTTTACACAAGACTCAGGGCTCTGTGGAGGAGTGGAGGGGCCATACGGAGAGAGAGAGAGAGAGAGAGGTGTGGAACAGATGGGAGTTTCAGGAGAGGAGGGATAGTCTTAGTTTGAGAGGAATGGCCGTGTGTATGTGTGGTGTATGTTTGTCTGTTCCATTGAAAGGAATGGGCTTAAATAGGTCAGTGTGGTTTTACGGTTAAAAAGTCCTATTTAATGACATTTAATGAATGCATTTTGACTGATTAGAGATGTTAGCTACTGGAAAACGACAGGATGTTTAGTTCTAAGTTGTTCTAAGCATGTTTTTGGCTGCTTGGTGAAGTTGATGAATGTAGTTTATTGAGAAGTTAATAGATTTATTGCTGTGAAAACTATAATAAATAATAGAAAAGCTGAATGTTTTAGTGTATGACTCAAAGATGAAAAGGGGTATTCAAGCACCAAAACAATAAGCTTTCTTACGGTTTATTATTATTATTTTCTGAGTAAAAATTAATGACTATTATACATATTTACCATGATTTAAATAAAAATGTTGTTCAGTGTAACAATAGACAGTAAACAAGAATCATAAAATGATATTGAAAGGATCACAGCGCAGCCCCCAAAAACAAATCTATTATAATAGTAAATATTTTATTTTTTATAAAATATAATATTTTTTATTTTTATTTAATATTTTTAATAACTACAAGTCAGAGTAGCATTATTTAATTTTTGCAAAAATATATCTATAACGCTAAATGAGGATGGAACCTTATTTCACCCATATTTTGACAGTTTAATCACTGTAAAAACATTCACTGTCTGACAAACAAAAACACTTAAAGTTACAGTAAAATATCTTAATTGAAATAGATAGATATTTTCTGTATTTTACTTTAATTTTACGTTGTTGTTTTTTTGTATTATTATATCCAATTAATATGTTTTCTATGTATATAAATCACTTTTTTTTAAATAATAAAAAGAACCATGTATAAAATAAAATACAACTAACCATAATATTCATAAAAATGTCAAAATACATAAAATTGCTAACAATTACACTAAAAATAATATGAAAAAAGGTAACACTTTAATTCAATAGTCCACTTTATATAATCTACTAACAGTAAGTAACTTTGCAACTATATGTCAACTAGCAGTCATTAGAGTATTAGTACTTCTAACATGTTATTTTTGGGTCCACAACACACTAAATACTGACTATCAGAAACTTTGCTAGTATATCTGGTTTTGTTTTGCTTTCGTTTTCAAGTCTTCCTGTTTTTCCTTATTTGGTCAGGTTCCTGTTCTTGTTTAGTTAATTAGTTATCCGTCCCACCTGTGTTCCTCACCTGTCTTGATTTCTCTCTAATGTTGTCCTGTTTAAAAGCCTGTTTAGTTTGTCTTACGTTTGTCCTATTTTACTTGCAACAATCCTGTCTTCGCCTGAGTGTTCATACACATCTGTGACAATATGTCAACTTATTCTGCTAACCCTTAACCTACCCCTAAGAGTCTACTCTAAGAGTTAGTAGACATGTAGATGTGAATTAATGATAATTAGTTGACATATAGTTACAAAGTTACTTATAGTTAGTAGAATGTCTAAATGGACTATCAACGATCTTAAAAATGAAAGCTGATTCAGAATATGAATAAAAACTAGCTTTGTAAATACAGTAAAATAATACTGGTCTGTGTCTAGAACCAGGCTAAATTCTGGAAATGTATTTTCAGATTTTGAACCCAAAATAGATGAGCATGTGTTTCTGTCTTCTGTGTCTCTCTGCCAAAACACAGCCAGCATAAGGTTTGATTTTCGTTTGTTGATGTTTTCTTGATTTTGCGGTCTACATGCTGAGCTTTCATAGCCAACAACTGGATCAGTTCATAATATTCAAATCAACATAACTGTCTTTTTCATAGCGACCAAAATATCTCGAGTGAGCTAGGGAGCTGTCTGAAACCAAACAGATCAAAGAGTCCATAATTGCCAGGTCATATCTGTAATAAACAAGTGTTGGGTTTTTTCTTCAGATATGTTTATTGTAATACTATAGCATCTGTGAAAAACAATTCCTTCCACACAAAAGAAAGACATATACGTTTCCTGTAATGGAGGGAGGTCGACTGTTTTGGGATCAGGAAAGAGGCGTAAATTACAGTCAGAGAAACCAAAACAGACGCTCAGCCGTTTCTAATGGCGCTGACCTGGGCTTAATCACTAGTGTGTGTGAGCGATGCCGTGCGTGTCTGTTTATCATGGGTGGGAGTGTGAGAGATTGAGTATATGTTCATAGCAGTGAGTGTTTCAGCGTTTCTGTGCGAAGGAAGGGTCAGAGAGGTGGAAAGTTAATATCTGTCAGATGTGAAGAGCTGCGCTGAAGGGATGGATGTTTGCGCGGGGGTGTGGAGCATTTGTAAATGATTTGACCTCCAAGGCACTTGAGTCGGTTTAATTCAAACTCCATGAAGTTTTTGTAGGGAAGTACAGTTGACCTCGAGATCAACCTGAGCTGGAAAGTGCAGGTTCGTCAGAAGTTTGTCGCCCACAAAAACATTTCATGATATACCTATTTTATTGTCAAAGCTACATTCAATAGCATATTAAATAACCCTTATATTTAATTAATAAGGTTAATGCACGTATTAACAATTTACAATGGCAGTAGACATATGTTCTACCTCGCTTCAAGTTTTTCTAAGTGATTTTTAAAGCAAACAGTCAGAAATAAAGGGCATGAGTGATTTAAACATGAAGTTTAATTTTTTTAAAAAAATTAAATCTCTGTTTAATTAATAATAAGTGTATATTTATAAAGTATATACGGACACACGCAGTATATATTTTGAAAATAGTTCCATATTTATTTATATTCTTATTTTGTATTGTATACAAATATATTTAATGTATA
>JAUMHG010000033.1:22322254-22337490 GCA_032359395.1 Enteromius anoplus
CAGCCAATCAGATTCATGCATTCAATGCCCCGTAGTATAAATAAATATATATATATATATATATATATATATATATATATATATTATGAAATTAAGTTATGTGATGGTAAAGCAGAAATCAGTGTGTAGAAGCCTCTTTTTAAATACAGCATTACAGATGTCTTTGCTGTTTTGGTCAATTTAATTTGTTCTTTTAGAATATAAATAATATTTCTTAAAACATTATTTCACAAAGTAGTTGTACAGTTAATAATTTTTTTAAGTAAATAATATAAAAAATAAATATTTTAGGGTTCAGTGTTTGGCCTGGTGTAGTTCAAAGAGAACAAATGATTCCTTCTCTCTCTCTTCTGTCGAGAATGATTGCAGGCCAGAGTGTGAACTTAATAAAAGCAATGTGCTCTATTTGGATTTTTTCCCCTTTCACTTCTGGATCTATTATTAGGCATTCTGCTCATTCTCTCTCTCTCTCTCTCTAACTGGTCTACAACAACATTCACTTATGAGTAATACAGCACTGTAGTAATGTTTTCACACATTTTCGTTTTCATATTTGTTTGCTACTTCAGCTCCAAAACAAGAAAGCGAAAGGCTTGCGTGTTTTTGCATGTCTGGTGTTTTTTCTGCTTCTTGCTGGTGTGGATGTGTGGTGACAATTTCAGCTTTGAAGTTCAGGCCAAACATCTGTTCACTCTCTTTTGTCTTTTTTGTTCAGCTGCTCTCAGTTATTGCCTTTAACTTTCATCTCATTCATTTCATTTTCACATTTCTTGTATTTTTGGATCATCAGAGCTGAACAGTCAAATTATATCTCAACTAAACTCAAATCAAAAAGTGTCATTCAACAAGATAATCTATGCCCTAAATTCAAAGCTAAGGGGGGGCGAAACGTTTGAAAGCCATTCATGTTGGTGGTTATGGCCCTGTGTGGGAATAATGACATCATAACCAAACCTTCGTTTTCAGGCCTTTAGTGTATTACGGTATATGTATATGCTGTCTTTTTGAATTGAAGAGTTATTTTGATAGAGCAAACATGTCAGCACAAACTAAAAAATATTCTTACATCAAATCTTATCTAACAGTGTACATAAACAAAAGCTCACATGACCCACTACCATGTGTATCAGAACAAAGTTCATGGCACACACATGCAGCTTCCAGAAGAAACACTTTCCTCAGAAGCAGATACACACTCTAAGATTTATTACTCTGTTTTGCACCAGCACCATCTTTCTCAGGAAGGTCTAGATCTTTTGCTTTGAAGAGCGAGCCCACCTGTTTCTCGGCAGAACGGCTTCTGTTTTCTGTTTTTGTGTGAGATGATCGTAACGTCCTGAACCATGGAGGAATTCAGAGGAGTACATATTTTCAGCATCAAAGAAGCATTCCTGCTGTCTGTCTTGCGCTCTGTGTGTCTTTTGTTTTGGTGAAAGAATTTGTTTCTGCTCTGTTAAGCAAGAGTTTAGCTTTGAAAATTGGCAGACGTAACACACAGTGTCAATCTGAGCTCCCAGTTGAACTCAGATCAGCGTAACAGCGAGTCAGTTCTTCTTATTTCTTAATTGGTGGTCCAGTTTTTTTTTATGTCATCTTAGATTTATACTGACACCTAATGGTGTGGATGCTACATCAGGTTAGATATAAGACTAGAGTCTTCATCTTATGGTATGTATGTAAGTATGTGTGTAAACATCATTTTAAGCTAATTTCTTAAATGTACTATTCATTCATTCATTTTTTTGGTTTTTAATGAAAGTGCACCTCAAAGGTTGTACTGAAGGCTGATGAAACCCACCTATAGCATGTACTTAAACAGATAAACAAACACAAGCAGAATCTAATGAAACGCATCTTTGTGATGGCTAAACGGCTTGCAACCCCTGCAATTTAGCATTTTGTTTGAATTGACCCTCTGTGCTTGCCGTAGACGGTTCCTGGTGTGCCCAAACAGTGAGACAGTATCTGATTCAAAGAGGACCAGTCAGGCAGGGTGGCCAAAACCTGCTCTTAGCTCTCTCACAAACGCGTTAGCAAATTTATACTACTCGTGTGTGTGTGTGTGTGTGTGTATTTGTGAGAGATTTGCTGTGTCAGGGTGGTATAGATGTCAGCGCGGTCTATTTGGCTTAAATTAATCTTATGATTTCTGTATGTAAGGACTGTTCTGATCTGTTGGCACAGTGACTTAGATCTAGCACTAGTTTTCTGATCTGGTCTGTATGATTATTGGCATCAGCTTTCAGTTTTAAAAATGAGAGTCAGTGTTTCTTTGGGGTTTAAAATGTATGTAAAGTCCAAATGTTTGGGTACTTTCTATTTGTTCTCCAAAGGAGTCTCTATTCTCACCAAATGATGAAAATGATGAAATATTGTGAAATAATTATACAGTTGAATCTTTTTCAAGATTCTTTGTTGAACAGAATGTTTATTTTAACTGGAGATCTTAGTAAATCTCTCTCACTTTTTTGGTTTGTTGTTTGCTGTCAAAAAAAAGGGGGGAAAAAAAGTACTGACTAGTCTAAATTTGTTTGCCTTTTGATTGAGATTTGAGGCCAGATCTCTGGATAAATGAGCACTGAATTTGGATGTAGTTTTGTTTTTAGTATTATAGCAGGCAATACCAAAGTTGAAGTCTTTATCTTGTGGTCTTGAGACCACATCACCATGGTCTGGGTCTGGGTCTCAGCTTAAGTTTTGGTCTGAATATAGATCTAGGTTTATGGTCACAGACAAGACCACAGTCTATTTCCAACACATTGAAAATGGTAATTATGTCCACCGCAGGTCGGTGCAGCATCTTTACCATTGCAAAGGATATAAAAGACTTCCATGACTGTAAATGGTTACAAAGACAGTATGGTTTGACAGGATGCAGTAAATTGTCATTGCAGATGATAAACTGGATATATGTCCTTGTTATTGAAGGGTCTAGTACGTATTGCAATATAGGTATTTTACACGTTTGATGTGGGTTAATAAATGTATTCTAGAATTTACAGTATTCTGACGTCATTATTGGCCCAAGTGGGAGTTTTAGAACATTTGGTGTTAATCACTTAGCGCCCTGCTTCTGTATTATTATGATGTCAGAGCTGGATTATTGCTGACTGCTGACATCACACTGTTATGTACAGCTTGCCAGTAATACTCTGTTACCTTGGCAACAGGCTCGTTCGGAAAGGTCTGTTTTTCAGCTGGAGAACCGTTTTGAATTTTCATCCATCGGTGTTCACTTACGTTGGCTTTACATTTTTATGCAAGTGTGCCAAATTTATGATTTTAATCCCATTACCCGAATGATTTACCCATGTGACTTTTCCATGAAGGCTGCATGGGTCTCTCTTGGTGTATCACTCAGGTCCATCTTTTTTTTTTGCTGCTTTGTTTTTAAAGCTGCTCAGAATCATCTTTGAGTTATAGTGGAAATGTGAAAAAACATCATAATCCACATTTCAGAAACAAATCATAATGCAAATGATCACAAAATCAGCACTTATTTAGGCACATGAAGGCATATTAGATCCTAAAACATGTCATCATGTTAGCTGCTAAGAACATGTCAGACACATCCAGCCTTCCTTGTGTTTGGCTGTGCATACAAATAAAACCATGCCCACCCGCTTTTATATTTATGATAGCGTCAGGTCTAATTGATCCCAAATGTTACTTAGGAAGTGCACAGAATTCATAAACACATCGCCTGAAATGAAATAACACCAGAGTGAGTGTGTTTGTAAGCATGACTGGAGCAAAAACATTGAAAACCAAATGTTTGTGCAGTAGTGTTTGTTTGCAAGGCATGGAGGCTTCGTTTTCATTCTGTAAATATAGTCTTTCTGTCCGGGTGGTTAAAACAGGATCATTTCATCATATGCAAGCTCAGTAGTTGACACTGTATTAGGTAAAACAAAAAATATATATATATATTTTCTTTTCCTTCTGTTTATAGGCTGGTGGTTTGTCAGCACAGCAGAAGAGCAAGGCTGGGTTCCTGCCACGTACTTGGACTCTCAGAGCGGCACCAGAGATGATCTGGACCTGGGAACATCTAGATCTGGAGAAGGTAGGACACACTAAATATACTCTCGCTCGTACTTTTCTTTTGAACGTCTGAACGTTTCCCAAGAAATCTTGTCCAACACCAGCACAAAGTGGTTTGCTGCACATTCGTTGTACAAAAAGTAAATAAGATTTGCACACTGTTCGTAACAATTCGCACTTAAACATAGATGCGAGTTTCTGTTGTTTTCTGACTTGGATGATTGAAAATTGTATTAAATTATACCATGTCAAAATCAATCAATCAATCAATCAATCAATCGCTCAGATAATCCAATCAAATCAAAACTTTTAACATAAAAGAGTACATGGATGAATCATTCAACATTTATTTGCAAAAGAAATACAGTGAATTTTCATTTCATGTCAAATCAACTCCTGGAACATAAATTACCAGAACACAATTATATCATGTCACTGCTATGAAACACAATCCTCTTCTTCTGTCCAAACTCCAATCATCTGCTGCCATCATCATTTCCGGGGTTGAGTTTCCTGTTTTAGCCAACCACATTTTTAGCTGCATCTTGAACATTGATGTGTAAGATTAGGAGTGGTCAGGCAGGAGACAAAGCTTTCGCTGCTATCTTTATCTGGGATAGATCGATACAACACACAATTTATTGATCCCTGAGGAGTAATTTACCTTCTTCCCATATGGCTTCATTTCTGGATGTAGCTGCAGTTTTTTTGCAGCTGAACCTTACTTGAACCAGCCCATCTTTAGTTCGCCTTTTCTTTAGTTTTGAATCTATGGAGTTGATGAGCGGTAAAACCCCTCTGTAACATATATGAAGTTTCCATTCTGTAACACAATAAAAATTAAAAACCATACATGCGCCACTAAAATCTAATAACACATGTATTAATCCAAGTCATTGTGTAAGCCAAGAACCCTCCTAACCAATCTCAAAACTCTTTCCTTTCATGTAATAATGTCTTTATTACACTAATACCAGTGTTTCTCTTGAGTTATTTATGTTGAGTTTGTCATGTCTCTGTTCTCTTTCTGCTGTCCTCATTCATCTGTGTCAGTTACTAAGAGACGTAAGGCTCATCTGAAGAGGCTCGACCGGAGATGGACACTAGGGGGAATAGTCAACCGCCAACAGAGTCGAGGTGAACACACATGCAATCACGCATGCCTGCATAGACTGATCACATCCAAGCATTCACGTGTGTGACCAATCTGCATGGTGCGTTTTGTGTGTTTGTGCTGGTTTACATGGGGTTTAGCTTAAAAACGCTCACAAACGCACTTCTCTCTTTCTTGATCCAGCTTCTGGATCTGGCTCCCAAAGCATGTTGGGTGGCCCATTTCATACGCAAGTCATTATGAAATCTTTATTAGACTTTGCTTGCTTTATGTGTCTGCTTATGTTTATACAGTATGTATATGGATTCAAAATAAGATAACTGAGTTTGTTTTTAGATGAAGAAAGCAGTTATAAAGTAAAGCAGAGAACTTTTTTTTAAAGATGTTTCTCAGGATGAAGAAAATAATAAATCTTAAGTATTGTATTGCAATGTAAAGATTAGAAGTTTGATGGCATTAGAGCATGGAGTTGCAGAGTCCTGTTCGTGTGTTTTGTTCGTGTGTGCCAGCTTGATACTCTTACTTTTGTAATGACCAAATGACAATTTAAAGAGATACTTTACCCAAAAATCTAAATTCTAGTCTCCCTCATGTGCTTATAAACCTGTATGGCGCCAAAAAGCCGTACAACAAATCAATGAGGACCAATGTTGTTTTGAACTTCCACTGAATGAGCAAAAAACATGGTTACACCTTTTGATAGTCCAATTTAGACATTCTACTAACTATAAGTTACTACATGTCAACTTATTCTCAGTAATTTGCAACTACATGTCTACTAACTCTCAGAGTAGACTTTTAGTAGAATACGAATGAGACATAAACTTTAAAAGTTTCTCATATTCATTATGTTGTATGTTGTGGACCCATTGAAATAAAAGATTAGAAGATATTAAGCAGACATACTACTAATACTCTAATGACTGCTACATGTAGTCATTGACATGTAGTTGCAAAGTTACTGACTGTTAGTAGAATGTCTTAAGTGGACTATTAAAATTAAGTGTTACCAAAAACATTCTTTAAAATGAATTCACTCTTTTGTTGGTGTTACGCCAGAGATAGGATGTAAAATTGTTAAATTCAAAATGTTGAATTTGAGTTGAAATTTAGTCAGTTCTGGCATTCTGTAGTTTGGCTACATGTCAAATAATTGATATAAATATTGCAATCGCGGTTGAGGATGAGTTGAATCACTTTGGCCTTTCAAAGTTCAGTGTTTGATTCTAAACACCCAGACCTCAAATGAGGATTAATGTCTGGAAATTTTATGTTTGAATGGTGAGGAGTCTCCTTGGAGATCTGCCGTTTCATGTTGAGTCATAAGAAAAATTGACCTCCAAGCTTTTAGAGATGTAATTCCTGCAGTTTTCTATTGGTGTAGCGTTGGAGTATGCTAACATGCCATGGACACCATGAACATAGCTCTAAGTAGAGCATGCTGGATCTGGAATCGGTGGAAGTCAATGCTAAGAGCTTTTCCATATTGTATTGGCAGGTTGATGAAAAATAAACCACCTTCAGAAACCACCAATAATAACTGAGAATTTTTTGGATAAAATCTTGGTCAAATTTGACATGGCTTGTTTTTCTCTTCTGATTTGGAAAAAACTTCTGGTTTCAGATTGAATGTGACACTGTTACAGTAACTCTGTGGCTACCTTTCCCTCATTATTTCTCCCTTACTTTGCTCTGCATCATTGGAGCAGTTGTTGGAAACTCACAGTGGAAAGTATAGAAGTAGGTCATTGGCTTGCTATTTGTGACTGCATTTAATCCTGATTTTTTTTTTTGTTACTGTATAAACTTATGAGTTAGAAAGCCCCATGGATGATCTGGAGACAAAGAGCAGCCAGTGGTTTCAGATGGAGCATTTCTCCATAAACAAATACCAACCTTCAAAACAGGTCAGGAGCAGTGTTTCAGAGTGGTTGCTTGAAAGACACTAATGATTTTAGGACAGACACCCGGGAGGAGCCAACAGAGCAGTCCACGGGGGTGATGAAGGAGGGGATCCAGAAGGCCACAACGGAGCTGGAGCGACAGAGGACCGAGGTGGAGCTGGAGGGAAGGAGGAGCTTAACAGAGCCAGAGGGACGAGGCATAGCCGGAGGCGTGGAGTCCCAAGATGGTGGATGGCTGACGACCGATCAAGGCGGAGCCGGAGGGGCGGTGGAGCTGGTGGACTGACGGGCCACAGTGGAAAGAAGGGAGCTAGGGGCCATGGGGGAGCCGATGGGTCGGAGGGCCGAGGTGGAGACTCTGAGGCTGGAGGCAGAAATTAGGGACACTCTGACCACGGCGACGCTGGAGGATAGCAGTCCTGCATGGCTTGCCCCATATTGAAGGTGAGCTGAGGTTGAACTGCAGGGCTGCCAGACAACAGTGGGGAGGAGGCTGGAGTGGGCGGGCATTTCCTAGGAGCCGGCTCCCCTGGCCGTGATTGCGGAACGGAATCAATTGGGAACTGGAACGCCTCGCTTTGCAGTAAATGCAGAAAGGAATCTGTGTGGATCAGGGATGGCTCTCCTGGCCATGATTGCGGAACGGAATCTGTGTGGAACTGGAGCAGCTCTCCTGGCCATGAATCGGGAACAGTCCTCGGAAGGCGCTTATGTGGGACTGGTACTGGACGCCACTCAGTAGGAGCAGACTCTCTTTCGGCGTGGCCTCCAGCAGGCAATCTTGTGGTATGGGAACCAGGCGGTGCTCCTCTAGCGGGTCTGTTGGTGGGTTAGTGAAATGGTGGGCTGGCTCCGGCTCTCCCAGACACCGGTAGATAGCCACGAAGGTCCACGGGGTGACTGTAACAGGCCTGAACAGACGGATGCTGTAAGGGAGAACACAGGAGTCGCTGAGTGTGCAAACGAGAATCTTTTCATTTTCAAACTCAGGAACATTGGATACAACATAGGAACACAGGGTGAATATACACACAGAAATCATGGCAGAATTGAAAAGACATGGGGAACACAGCTGGGAACAAATGAACACAATGAACTAATCGGGGACAGGAACAACCAAATATGGGCATACACGACTGACAGAGGGTGAGTAATTTACAGAATTTTTTTTTTCGGGTTAATTATCCCTTAAAATTTCTGTATTTTACGCCTACGAAGTACACTCAGAATACGCAGCAGCATAAGACTGCATGGTCCTTCTTGTCATTCTTGGAGCTTGACAAAACATGGTCACATTCAATTTCAATCAGCAACATCAGCATTTCATTTTTGTATTAAGTATTCAAAAAGTGTAGAAATCAGCAACGAGAACAGTTCAGATTCAGACAGAGATAGAGATAGATCCAGTTAGGCATTTGTTTAACTTTAATGCCTTGTTAAGGCAAGCCATTACAGAAAGATCAATGAGATCGCTAGAATGATCTGTGCCCACAATGTCTCATTCTCTTTTAACTCGTCTGTACATATAGCAGTGGTTTTCATGCAGAACTGAAGTAATGTGTTCTGGACCCACCTAACTTTTTCCACCATCCAGAATAGTCCTTCAAGAAAATACTGCTGACTGGTGGAAAAAGTGTTTTTGAGGCATTTCTTTTTTAAGTTTATTTGGTTCTTGCATTTTTACCCTGACATCTCTCATTACTGTTGGCCTACATCAGTCCACACTATGACTTTCTTCTGTGGAACTCGAAAGGAGATACTTGTGATAAAGTCTAATGTTGGTTTTAGGTCAGAGGTTCAGGATGAAATCAGCAAAGGGTAGTTTCTTCTCTGTCGTATGTTCAATTAGCAGATTTCCCAGCTTGTCTGCTGCTGGAAAAGCATCGAGTGTAGAAAGAGACTGACTAACTGCCCTGACCTCATGTCATCTGTTGTTGGCAGACTAAGTTATTCACTGCTTAGAAAAACTAGATATAGAACATCCATCTCTTTTTTGTTGTTTATCTATTTCAACACTTCTCCCACTACTGATACATTTTTTTATCAGCACCGTTTCTATTTCACTTTTGCTGTTTTACTAAATCTAAATTTATAGCTTTGCTCTGAACAGACTGTGAGCTTCAGTCACAAAGGAAAAGACTTCAGAGTTTGATATGTAGATGTTAAACATAGTTATGTGATATGTAAACAAAACTGTATGATGTTTTATGTGAGCTTTCTATGTGGGAAGAGAAATGCTTTATAGGATCTTTATAGGATAACTTCTGATTGATTGATTATAAGTATTTCCTGTGGTGGCTTACCATTATTATTGTGTCTAGGACTTTGTTGCTCTAGTTACTTTAGTCCCACTGTCTTCGGTAAGATTTGTAAGTGTTAATATTTATGACGGATTATAAGATGATTGTGTTATTCTGCCTGTGGTGAAGGGTGAGTGTTGGAAAGGGCTCACTGCTAATTTGTGGTTTAACTTCTGCTCTGTTTTCGCAAAGAAACTCCTAAAATATATTAAAATCCTAAAATTTGAAAGGTAGCAGTTGAATCCATCCACCTCCTTTCAGACCACAAAAAAGGCAAAGGCCCAAGTACAGGATGCAAAATAAAAAATCCTTTCTCATTCCTTATTTGTCTTTTTAGAGGAGAAATATGTCACTGTCCAGGCGTATAGCAGTCAGGGAAAGGATGAGATTGGGTTCGAGAAAGGAGTAACCGTGGAGGTCATCCAGAAGAATCTGGAGGGATGGTGGTACATCAGGTAATCAATCTGGTCCTCGTGCTTTAAGGTGATGTTTAAGCAATATGATTTACATATATAAGTTGTGTGAGTGTATACATCAATTTTAAATAAAGAGAGATATGTATCCATCCAAAGAGCACTTTCACTTCATCTTACTTACATTATGCTGACCTCTAGTGGTCAGTATGAGAATGATAAATGCATGGAGTTATTAAATTCATTAGTATTTATTTAATTATCTATGATTTCCATGTCTGGAAAGATAATACTGCTATTAATGAATTGCAGGTATCAGGGTAAAGAGGGCTGGGCCCCAGCCTCATACCTGAAGAAACTCAAAGATGACCTTTCCCCAAGGAAGAAGACTCTGACTGGCCCTGTGGAGATCATCGGAAACATAATGGAGATCAGTAATCTTCTCAACAAGAAAGCTGTAAGCGAGAAGGACATTCAGACTGATGGAGAGCCCACCAGCCCTGAGCGCCACATCTCCAAAAGTGAAATCAGTTTACCTATCCCATATGCCCCAGAGGCTGGAGTGGCACCTACAGTGGTCACTGCTTTGGGAATAAACTCTGGATCAAGCGCAGCCCTACAAGAGAACAAGAGCAGGGCAGAGCCGGGGTCACCTGCTATAGCCCGGGTGGCACCACACAGAGTTGAAATAGGTGAGTATAGATCTATATAGCATTCACATGTTCATAGTATTAATAATAAAACATTTCAGAAAAAAGAAAAAAAAAGTTTCTGACATCATTTTAATTAAATTGTATTATTGTTTTCTAATAACAATTTACTAAATGTATGATCTTATCTTTCTTTATAATTGTACAGTTATATAGCTATATTTTCTATAATGAATATGTTTATTTTCCTGTTATTTTTGCACATAGGATTTGAAGCCATAGGTAACATTTCTTTTTGGTAAACAGATGTTTCCTAACATTTTGTCCGGGTGTTGTGTAAATTGATAGTGACACATTCACTGTCTCTGTTGCTCAACATTCAGTGTGTCAACTGCTATTTGTTTGTTGTTGTGCTTATTTATTTAATGCCAAATGTTCACTAAACAACTGAAAAAAAACAAAAACATAGTGCTGTACTGCTTACATTACATGATTTTCATTCTAGCAATTATTTTTTGTTGTGGATGGTGCGATGAACAGACTACTATTTCACCTTAACAGGTTTTTAACAGATTTTATATGATCCCAAAAATTCCTGGTGTTGTTTAAAACTTGCAGTGACTGATGTGCCCCATGCATGCTACTTGTGCTAAAAACCTAAAATAAAAAATAAAAAAAAAGGAACTTGACTTTTAAAGAGACAATGTTCTTTTTAAGCTTCTTATTTTTTCTTTTGTTTTCTCATTGGCTAATGCTTATCATTATTCTCAGTCATAACCAGGCCATTGCATTTTCCACACTACAGTATTTTATTAAGAATATTTTTTTCCTGAAATATGCTTGTTGTGACCGCATGCTTGAGTGTTGGAACAACTGCTTTCTCTTAATGAGGATTACAGATGACATTGTAATCCAGTTTGGCTTCAATTTGACCTTTTTTTTGAAAACATTAGAAAAGTTGGCAAAAAAGGAAAACTCCTAATTTCCAAGTCCTAAATTTTATTAGGCACCAGTAATATTTGCTGCTTTGACCTGTGAGACAGTTAATAAAATATTTTGTGTTCACCTGGCAGGATCTCCAAACCTCAGGCAGAAACCTCCTCCTCGAAGAGATGCAAATCTGGTAAGCTGACCAAAATCATTTATTGATATTGTAAATTCATAGAGAGCAGCATTTACTTATTACTTTTCTTCCATACTCAAGGCATTCCAGTTGCCCAAACCTCCAGAGGCCCCTACTGTGGAAGCGGAGTACTACACCATAGCAGAGTTTCAATCCAGTATCTCAGATGGCATCAGCTTCCGTGGAGGACAAAAGGCTGATGTAAGACATTCAAAATCTTATTATAAAATGTGAATATTTTTATTTAAAAAAAAAACAAAACAGGTACAAATATACTCCATACAGTGAAGTCAAAAAGTGTTTCTTTAAACTTTAATATTAACACATTTTCTGAATTTTAACTAAAAAATCACTATAGCTGATGAAAAATATTTAGGTTTTATGCACACTTTAGTAATGCAAACAAATTCATTGTAAGATAAGCATATTAATTAGTGGTGATTAGTGATGGTTGAAACCCACTGTAAAATAAATATATTCCACTGTATCACGTAAACATGTAATATGTGGTCTTCAGGTCATAGAGAAGAATTCTAGTGGTTGGTGGTATGTCCAGATCGGGGAAATGGAGGGCTGGGCACCCTGCTCCTTTATCGATAAACGCAAGAAGCCCAACCTGAGCCGGCGAACCAGCACACTAACCCGCCCTAAAGTTCCACCCCCTGCTCCACCAGTCAAGAAACAGGACTCGGAGGAATCACCTTCTCTGGCTGGCTCTGCCTCTAAAGCTCCAGAATCTCCTACTCAGCGTGTTTACGAGGAGCCGGAATATGATGTTCCCGCCATTGGTTTTGACTCTGATCTGGACAGTAATCCTACAAAACAAAAAATAAACAACTCCCCAAAACCGGAGCCCCGTAAGTTTGAAATTAAAAGCAACCCAGCAGCAGCTGAAAGAATTGCACAAGCTGGCAAAGCATCGCCTTTACTAAAAGTGATGACCTCCCCTTTAAGGAAAAGAAACTCATTGGAGGATGTCAATAAGGAGGAGGTGATTTATGAAAATGAAGGGTTTAGGTTCTCCTCTGATGACTTTGCCAGTGGTTGCGATTTAGATACCCCAAGGAGTCTCACACTGGGTCGTAAACCCTATGGGTCCTCCTCTGGAGGAAGGAAGCCCCTCCGGAAGGTAACGCCAGATATAAGCCGGAGTCACTCTCTTGGCCGTGCTGAGAGACACAGCTCCAAGTCATTTTCAGATGAATCAGGACGCAATCCCAAAAGAGAGCCTGTCATGCGAAAAGATGTGGAGATCCGGGTTGGTCAAAGTCCCTTAGCCAGGCCCAAACCAGTCGTGCGACCCAAACCTCTGCTTTCAAAGTCAGAGCCGCAAAGTCCCGAGAGAATGGATATCAGCAGCCTGCGACGCCAGCTTCGGCCCACTGGAAGTCTTCGGCAAGGCCCGATCCGTGCAGTACGTGGTGGTGAAGATTCCGAGACTGCTTCCGTTGTGTCCTCTGAGGATTCCATCTCCTCAAGAAGTACCTCCGATCTCTCCAGCGTATATTCCAAAGGTAGCAGAGGTGGGGAATCCGACCATGAAAATGTGCTCTACAGGACCACAGATGCTTACGAAAGGGCCCAAGAGTCTGAGGTCAGCTTCCCAGCTGGTGTGGAAGTTGAGGTACTGGAGAAGCAGGAAAGTGGATGGTGGTATGTCCGTTGGGGAGATGATGAGGGATGGGCACCTACTTTCTACTTGGAGCCAGTCAAGCATACCCAAAACCCTGGTGTACAAGATGGCCCTCTTGTTGATCTTGGTAGTACCAACAAGTCCAACAGCCTTGAGAAAAATGAGCAGCGTGTTCAGGCCCTTAATAACCTAAACCAGCAGAACCTGAGGAGTATGAGCAACCCTAGCCCACCAATCCCATCCAAACCTCCGGGGGGTTTTAGCAAACCAACCTCAATGCTGAACGGTTCAGGCGTGCGGATGAGGAACGGTGTCCGTCAAGCAGCAGTGCGACCGCAGTCGGTGTTTGCATCTCCACCACAACCTCTGAAGGACACCAATATCCATACAGGGTCTTTGAGAAGAAATGAATCACTGGGTGCAGGCGACCATTTGAGGTCCACAGGCGGCGTAAGGCGAAACTCCTCCTTTACCGCCGTTCGGCCGCAGGTGGTGACCGATGTACGGGTCAGGTCTGGGACCACCATTAAAGCACCCGCCGGAAGTTCAAGCCCCTTAATTGCCCAGAGAAACGGAATTCCAATCTCTACAGTAAGACCCAAGCCCATCGAGAAGACACACCTCATTCACAATAACCTTCGAGAGGTTTACGTATCTATCGCAGACTACCGTGGCGACGAAGAGACCATGGGTTTCTCAGAGGGCACTAGTCTTGAAGTTTTGGAGAAGAATCCAAACGGATGGTGGTACTGCCAGGTTCTCGATGGCTTACAGGGACGTAAAGGATGGGTACCATCAAACTACCTGGAGAGAAAAAAGTAATTGCCCAAAAATGTTTTAAATGTGCACAATTGTAAACAAATTGTAAAAAGACGAATTGACTGAAGGACTTTTGGTTTGAATCGAGAGGGACAGAGCCTTTAAGAAAGGAGTTTACATTAAAACTAGAGTAATGCAGGTGAATGTCTAGCAAAATACCTGCCGTAACTTTATGCCAAATGGGTGCCTTCGTACATCTTTCACTGAATGTTAAGAGGAATCGGTCAAATACCAGTGAAGCAACAAAAATACCAAACTTCAACTTAGTGCCATAGGCCTACAAGTACAGAAAGCAACAACTTATTTTTGTTACAACTAATACCAGAGAGAAAGACCATTTCAGCATAGGTGCATAACCAAAAGTGCAAATCCAATCTTAAGCACTTGAAAACAAGAAATTCCTGTTTCAAAATTTTTGAACAAAAAAGCCAACATTTAATGTTATCTTAGCATTGAGTACGCTCAAAGAAACTAAACATAACTTTGATTGTCGTTTTTTTAAAACTATCCTTTTTTTATTTTTTATTGTTTATATGTGTTGATGTATATCTTCCTTAGAGATGTATTTCTGCTTTCTTGTAACATCCTAACACATCAAAACAGTTCACAGAATCATATTAAAATAGTCTGTGAAAGCTACATGCGTAGATCACCTCATGCCCAGTTAATTATTGGGTTTAAACCCAAGTTTAGTTTACAAAGCACACCTGTTCATATAAGGAGGGTAGACAGCTTCAGAGGATGTGACTTTAGATATCGCTGCTCTGTGTGTGATAAATCTGTTCATTCAAGAAATCAGGACTGGAAAATCTTTGGTTTTGTTCAGCGTTTTATCCCAGGGAAGTAGAGACATTAAGTTGAGCCCAAAATGTGATCACACCAAAGAAGAATTACAGATGCATTTGCAAGTTTGTTTTAGAGTTAGTATTTATTTTATGGGTACAAATAAATACAGTGTATTCAGCAAAACCTAAACGAGGTTTCAGAACGGAGAACAAAGTCTATTTAATTGTTATATCTGGAAGCACTTGATTTTTTTGAACCCAAAGAAAAGCACATTAATATGCAAGGATAATTTTACTTTACGATATTGCTGGGCAGTATTGAATCTGAAGTTAGTCAATAAGCAATGTTTCATTTTCAACAAAGATATAAAAAATAAATTCACAAACTTTATCGTAGTCCATAGTCCAATCTCTAATTCTCTTCTTTATAGATGTCTGAGGTCAGAATGAA
>JAUMHG010000033.1:22345505-22372474 GCA_032359395.1 Enteromius anoplus
TGAGCAACGCTGAGAAACAGCCAATCAGAGCAGACCTCCTCATTACTATTCATGAACCTTCCAAATAAGGCAAAAACGGACCGTTTCATTCTAGGGTCAAATTCTAGGGGTTGCAAATGGACCTGTAAAACCGTTTCTGGGCATTTTTACCCCTTACCTAAGATACATACTTTCTATGTACATATCAGAGAACAGTTTAAAATATTCTCTCAATGCATTCTATGGCACCTTTAAATTGTGGGTATTGTGTTACAGAGGTGTAAAATGAAACACACTTGAAGCACAATTGTGTCATAAGTATTTCAATTTTAACAAAGAAGGAACAGAATAGACACACCGTTTGCTGAAACGCATCTGCAAAGTTTATTGACAGTCATTTTTGACTCAGACAAAACAAAGATTCATAAACCGATCACAGACTTTTAAGAAGAAACGAAATCTGAACATGGGCTTGATTAAAAAACCGAATGCCACAATAAGCGGAGACATCTCTCATGACTTATTCACTACTGACCTCATGGACACAGCCCTTGAATGAACCCTGGGAAAGAGGAATCATATCTTTTTGATTCAATATAGTTTGGTCCCACTGTTCACCAATGGGTAATGAGTGAACGAAACACACTAAAAACAACAATCCTAGGATAAAGAAAAGCAATTCCAATCATTTTTAAAAACATGTATATATATATATATATAATAAGATAAAAAAGCTTTTTTTTTTTTCACCATTGAAAAAATATTCAGATTTTATCAACATTGAAATTATTTAAGGTTGGGGTGATCATTTATGCAATCCCTGATCCCGTTTGTTTTTACTTCACAAAACATTAAAACTTTTTTATTTTTCCTGAAGCAAACATAATTATTGGCCGTCGTGCAAATATGGCTGTTTTTGTTATATCTAGAGCTTTGATTAAAAATAATTCCAAAACAGGAAAGCTGAATAAGGTACATAACATTTACCACAGAATCTGCAACACACTTCTGATTCAACGCGGTACATAAATAAAGTACATTACAGGGTCGACAACAATCAAAAGTGATCCAACTGCGGTGCAACGGTAAGGACTGTATGTCCTCTGAATGTCCTTAAAAAACACGGTGGAGAATGCCAAATAAATAATCCCATTCTATAGTGACTTCATTACAAGCATTTAAATGATAGGGGTAAGATCAGTACACTTATTCAAACAGGATTCATTTCACTTTGTCCAGATGATGTCAAAAACTGGTACAATTTTTTCAAAACAAATTACAATCAAATTTTATAAAGTGACAGAAACACAAAGATTGCCCTTATATTACGCCTAAATTGTGCAAAAGACAAATACAAAAAAATAATAATAATAGGGGGGAGAATATTGATTCTTTTAAAGTGACAGAAATTTATTTTAAAAAAAAAGTGCAAAATTTGTTTGATGGAAAAACTTTGTCAATTGGCTGTTTTTAAAAAAAGGTTTGTAAAATCTTTTTTTTTTTTTTAATCTTTAAAACAAACTCTCTAAACAGAAATATTGGGCATTTAGGACATTTTCAGAATTTTTAGCGAGTTCAGTTCAGTAAAATTTCACCATAAATAGACACCTCGGAAGAAAATACGCTGCCGATGAAATCCTTAAACACCTGATATCAAAGGAGGGAGCGTACATAACCTTTAGTTCATCTTGCTCCCAACAAAAAGCTGGTTCTGATTGTTTACTGCGAAGCCCCTGATTGGTGTACTGCTCACAGCTTGTTGGGTACAAGAAAACCAGCTCAAGAAATACACTTCCGTATAAACCACAGAGGACTGACAAACTATACAATCAGAATTTCGGTCCAACAATTCAAAAAAAGAGGAAAAATAACAATAATAATCATAAAAACAAAGCGCTATAGCAACACCTCAGATACAGCTATGCTAATAGGTTCTTCTAATTAACATAAATTAACATTCAAAAGTGAATCAGCACTTCAAACAAAATACAAAATATCCTGTCAAGATTGACGGGACATTTTCTCGACACGGTGTTAGCATTGCCTGAAGGAGAGCTGGCTGATACTAATAGCAGCATGAATTTAAACGCCAGTCATCACGATTGCTTTACACAAGCTAACTGGCTAGTTATGAACAATATTAGCCCGCAGTCCATTGTAGTTCACTGATATTACTCTTGAGCCGCTTTAACATCCACACGCACACAAATGCACATCGTTGCGTCCTGGATTTCTAAAAAAAAAAAAGTTGATCATGGATTTTGTGGGATATTCAAGTGAAGTTTATAGGGGAGCTGGAACCAAAAATCAAACCTGCTCCTGCTGACCTGATTACAAATGATCTGTTAACATTATGATGAATAACATGAAACACTGGTCTCATCACATTTCAAGATTTTTCAAGATTATAAAGACAATAAAAAAAACAAGCGCACACAAATGCACAGTTAAGCATATTTCCCATACATAATAACGTTTTGCTTTGCATTTTTTGGTGATTTTTATTATAGATTGTCATGATTGTATCTGTTTAAATTATTATAATACAAAAAAAAAAAAAAAAAAAAAAAATTTTGACTATACAACAATTTTATTCTTCAGTGTGCAAACTTTGCGCAACAATGGGCATTTTTGTTTATTTTTATTTTAATTAAGAGGGAATATTTGCTTAATTGTCGTAAATGCAATTGTTAAATATATCATTGTCTTTAAATCAAAATGCCTATTTCTTTAGATTTTTGAGGTGAAATATGAAAGATGACATTTTTGTGACATTTCACCTCTACAATATAAAACATGTATTAACTTCATAAGGGATGGAGTTTATCTTCCAACGGTCAATGGTACAGCAGTCTTTAAAAAGGGTGCGGATGTAAAGCTTCAAAAAAAAATAAAAAAAAGTCTGCTGTCAAGTGCTGCTTTTAACATGAATATGGCTTTGAGGGGGGGGTCAAAAAGAAATTGATAATCTTTCTGTATGCCTGCAGGAACATTGAGCCGGCCTGTTTCCCAAACATATTCCATTCTAATCAATTTGCTATTTCATCAGTGGCTTGTGCTCGCTATTATCCCCATAAACACAATTTTTGGCCTTCAGAAACCGCTGGCAGTGGGGGGGCTGGGAGAAATATGGATTAACTGGGCAAATCAAATATCCTCTCACCACAAATGACTCTTTCATTGGTTAATGCCTCAAGGCTGTTTTCCTTCTTCCTAGATTTTGCTCTCCATGGCAACATTGCAATTGCTTTTGCAGAAAACCAAGAGTGTGTGTGTGTTTTAGTCGAGAACAAGTTCACAGTAAATCAAGGTTTGATTAGGCCAACATGTTTTAGGGTCATGAGATGAGGTGCTCTACTTCTCTGTGGCGATCACATTTCCTAGCATCATTGGATCAATTGAGATATCCGATATTAATGTTCTTTAAACGAGCTGTTATATAACTGAATATATGTGTATCTGCCACAGAACTCATTGGTTAATCATTCATGTGTATTGTTTTAACAAATTATATCTCTTTAATTCTACCACAATGTCCTGCTTAATGAACGCACGCAAAAGCATAATTATAGCGGATCATTAGCTGACTTCACCTGCTACCTAGCAAAGCTTCATATTACATTACGAAACACATGATCAAAAAGTCATCAATGCACAAAGACATCCAGATCAACTCACTTTATAGCATGTAGTGCGGGCAAGCTGTCGGTTACACAACTAGCAGTATAAAAAGCACTGTACCTTAATATAAGTCTTTCTGCCTCTGTCTCAGCCCAGCACAGACAAAAATTGTGAAACACTGAGACATTTTAGTACGAATTTCAATGCTGAAAGTGCCTTAGCTGGTCTGACTAGACAGGACAGCGGAAGGAAAAAAATAATAGACTGTAACACCCCCTATTGAATATGATTCCAGCTTTAAAGGATACGCAGCGATGCTATGAATGAGAGTCTATTATGGCTCACGCAGAAGGTAGAAGAAACAGGAGATGTGCAACCTTGAATATCTCCTGCGTCACCTGAAATGTCCTGAATTTGATGAGATACTGTCTTACGTCAGTTGAAAAGCCAGATGCTTCTAAAAAAGCAGCAACATCACTGGTTACCATAGCAACAGAGACTTGAGCATGAAATACAAAAGACCTTTGTGAACGGATGCCTGAGCCTTGAAGGTTCAAGGGTTCAAAAGTCATCGCCATGGGAATGGAGACCCATGCAGTGCCAGAGCGAGTCCCTGAACTGTGACACCAACCCTCTCTTGAAACAGAGATCTATTAGAGATCCTTAATGGCCCTTATGAGACTTGGGTTTGGAGGGGTGGGGGGGGGGTTGAGGGGGGCCCCCTAAGTGCTCCGGTAGGTTTTTATAATGTCTTTGATAGCTCTCCTACAGATAGGACAACTAGCGTTGGCCATTTTTTTGAGGCGGAGACCGCAGGTGTAGCAGAGACACATGTGTCCGCAGGCGTAGATGACTGTGTCCACTGTGTTTTCATAGCAGATAGAACACTCGTCCTGCCATGAGCCTGAGGCAGATGGGAAAGTGGGAGATTTGGGGAGACTGACGGGCGAGTTGGGTGTCGTTCCTGTGATAGGACAAAAAAAAAAAACTGATTACCTTTCAGTCATTTATAATTGGAGCAGTTGTGAATAACAGTATGTCTGAACATACAGACCTTCAGTGGAGCTGCAGAAGGCAGCAGAACAGCCACGTTCATTGAAACTGGGCCCAGAACCTGGTTCTGGGCTTCCACCACACAGGCCTGAGGGTGAGAGGGGCGAGGCAGAGGGTGAGCCAGGGCTGGATGGGTCACGAGCATCACCCAAGAAAGTGGAGCCTGAAAATGAACATAGTGAGATTTTTTATTTACTTTCAGTTCAGTTTAAAATGTATGGTTTAGTTCAAAATGTAACCTAACTGTGTAATTGGTTAACATGGTCAAATTGTTGACTATGATTGTAATGGCACAAACATTTCAATGAAACTCTGTACTTTAAACATGGCTTCCAACCTGTACTTAATCTCAGATATTGTGTAAAGTAAATCATTGCTTTACAAATGATTATATAATATAGATTAGATGGTCAGTGAACACTAAGAATAATAGTCAAAAAAGCCTATGAAGCTGTTATTGCAACTCTTCACAGAACTACATAGAACATAATGCATAATGGCACAGGTGCTGCATTTGAGAATGTTATGGAGGTGTTTGTTCCACTAATCTCAGTACATTATTCTGGTTGCAGAAGCTAAAGATGGAATCCGAATCTGACATCTATAAAGACCATGATGGCCTGAGACTGTTAAAAGATCTGGTATTCGGGCAACCAAATGGGTAAGCCACCTTGCATTACCCAGCAGACATAATCTTTTGAATAAAGTTTGAATAAATCAGAAAAGCAATTCTCTTAGTGAGATATCATCTTTAGGAACACTTATTCAATTCAATTTTCATTTTTGCTCATAACAAAAATACATTCTCAGTTTTGAACTAAATAGTACTTTAATATAAGTAAAAAATATTGTTTTTTTTTTTTTTTTTACAATACATGATTAAATATGGTGTATATGATCAATTATTGGAGGGGTGGGGTCTGTTCAAGTTTTAATAGAACTGTTAATGGAATCATTAGGGAAGTCATTAATTGGAATTTCAATCAGTGCTGGACTCATTAATTTCCTTCCAATTTCCAACCTTAACAAGGGCCATGGTAAGATTTCTGGGCCTTTTTATGTAGTCTATAGAGCGGAGACTGAATTAAATTGAGCTGACCTCATTTCCAGTTTACTGGAACTTCTGATATATGTCTGTGTGAATGAGAGGGGGAATTGGCTGAACTGAAACTAACCTGAAACCCTCTATTGAACCTAAAAACCCATGAATACATGATCCTCTGAGGTCTGTATGTGTGCAGAGTGCATTTCCTGTAGATGAGGTTCCCCAAGGTCTTGTTTTAGGTCCGTCAGTGGTTTGATTTACACGTGTGTGTTCTTTGCTCACATGTTTGCATACAGTATGTCAGTCGTACAGTGTGATCCTTTATTAAGATGGAGACAGGGTAAGGGGTCATATATGGGGTGGGGTCCATTGAGCGTGATCCTTTGTGAGTCTGACATGCCATTCCACCTTCCTGTCATTCCACACATAGACATATCATAAATCCCCTTCTATAGGCCTCAGCAACTGGCCCTGGATCACAAGGGCCAGGCCTCTTCAAGAGCATCTCCACTAGATTAACAGGGACACATGAACAGCTGAGTCTCTCTAACCTCCACCCGTAGAGGGAGAGACTTCAAAAAAACCTATTAGAGAAAGTCAGACTTCCTTAAAGCCTTTTGTCATGCGTAAAATGAGCACTATGTGCAAACATGGCAGAAAGGCTTTTCTGTATTTTGAATACCAAAAGGGTACATTGTGCATCTGTCAAATAATTCTGTTTATGCTGAAGTAAAGGTATGAGCTGCATGTATCCACATATGTCCTATATTAGGGCTCTCAGATTTAAATGATTGGTGGCTACTAGGAATAGTGCACTGCATTCAGTGTATGACCGATTTGGTACAGAAAACTGAATGGTACGTACAGTAAGTAAATGTCACACTTATTAATTTTCAAAATTATATACTAATTGAACACTGACACTGATTTCAAAACTAGTATATTTCATACGCACAGATTCAATCATATAGCATTTGTTACATTACTGTAAGCATGCGTTCAGAATTGAGTTACTGTACTGTAGCTAGCAGACACCTGCAATGCATTGCAGATAAACCGGGAAAGAAGAGAGTCTGAATTGTGTCTATTACATGCATGTGTTTGTGCATTTCATTTATCACAAGTAGATTTAATTAAAGTGGTTGCAGGGCAATAAAATCTAACTGACAGTCACTATATGCATGCCAACAATCAATATTGGCATAATAAATTGTGATTCAGTCTTCTTCCTTGGATTTATTTCTATTCTAAATTATAATTCATCTTTCCGGTGGCTATCTTTATTACACAGCCCTCTAGAAAACGTGATTTTCCAGATCAATCATGTAACACAGTTACAACTTTTACATTATGATGCTGTCTTTTTTTGCAAGTTACTTTGTGAATTAAAACGGTAATGTACTTACAAATTAGTAATAGTATATTGATTATCATTGTTATATTAATTATCATAATTTACCTAGAACCAAAGCCTATAAGCTTACATAAAACTTCATTCTTTTGCAGTCTTGCAAGCTCTGGTATTTCTTTCAGATTTCCTCATTTTTCATGTCTTCATATTCTATTCCCTCTCCCGTTACTGTTGAATGGGCACAATGAGACCATTTTCTAACAAGTAAATTGTTATTACAATGATGTTTTGAATCTTGAAAGAACAAAAACATTATGCTAAGAGGGGAAAAAGGAATGAGGAACAGAGAGAAGAGATGTAAACGAGAGAAATGCTCTCAAATGAATGTTCTCAAATGAAGTGTGAATCGCCCACTCTCCTCTTCACTTTCTCATTTCCTTCCCTTCAACGCATGCTAATGAGGTGGGGTGAGTGCGTAGGTGGAGGGAGGGGAATGTTCCAGTGACACAGACATCTTGGAGAGTGCATACAAAGCTAACAGAGGTCAGAGACCACCCACACAAACTCCTGTTATACTTCCTGTTTTTAGCGGTGTATGTTTTTGTGTGCATGTACTTTGTTGAGTTCAAACTTTATTGGTAGCACGTCAGTTGCAGGTGCGTGGGTGAGACCTGGAGCACTGTCTGGTATTCTGAAAGGTTACTGGAGTCTGCTTGTATTTTTGGTGTAAACAAAATTGAAGTGATTAAATTGATTGTATCTTTTTCTTCTCCCTCTCTAAAGAAAATGCATTTTTGAGGGCCTAAACATGCTTCAAAACTCTGCACAACTGTACACATGTATGAGAAGTGGCAAAAAAGTGGATTTCAGAAAGAGGAAGCTGTTGCAATTCTGAAATGCAATGTCCAATCAGTCCTAAACTTTACAGCTTTGATAAGAGTTCTGGCCAGACGACATGCACATGCCAATATTCAGTTACAGTAATAGTGCTACCTGCTGACAACAGGAAATGGCATGTTTTACAATGTAATGCACTCCCTGCAACATATTAATATATGCCATCTAGTTCAAAACATGCTTTAAACATTCTAAACCATGCTAGAAGCATATGGCTAAGTGTTAAAGCATCCTACTATAAAAACACAAGTTGTTGTAACTGGTTTTGTCAGTCATATTACAATTTTAAAAAATTTCCATTTTCTGCTAACATTTAAGTGCTGTTGAGCAGATTCTTAAACACCACTGATTGGCCAGTGTGTCAACAGATATGACTTTGATTGGCTACAATAATCATTGCTTTGCACTCTTCACTGAACACTCACACAGAAGCACACCCGGGGACATTTGACAGGGGTCTGTTAGCAGATCTATCTATGTACATATAGATCTGCTGATGGACATGGATCTCAAATGCTCCCCTGTGCTTCTGTGTGAAGTGATGATCACAGCAACCAATTACAGTCATATCTCTTGAGCATGTGAACACAATGGCCAATTAGCATTGTTTAAGAATCCACTGAACACAGCTCAAATGTTAGCGGGAAATGGAGGTTTTTAAAATTTTAGTGCCAACTAGTACTGAAGTCTGTACTTTTGACAACACTAGTTGAATACTCCAATCTGGTTTCCAATCTGGTCCAAAGTCAGTTCTGGCCTGAACTGAAAGGCCAATAATCAGTTACTGTACTGTAACGCCACCTTCTGGCAGCAGGAAGTGTGGAACATGCAATTGACTGACACGTTCCTCCTTTATTTACCCATTTTCAACACTTAAACAAGTTGAATGCACCATAGTTTTTTGTTAGGTACTCTATTGCACTACTGGGCCTTCGTGACATCTATCAGATGACGATCAGATTTTAAATGTGAACTGTTCCATGTTTTGAATTAAACGTCTTGTACGGAAACACCCAAGGTGTCGGACTAACACATCTGGATAATGTAACACAGAACTACAGATTTGGCATGCTTACCTAGAATCCTTAGCTGCGTGACAGCACCATGCAGTCCAAAGAACATCCAGAGGGGTCGTGAGTTGTCCACACACACCTGCATCCCCACATTGTTGCCATTATGACTCAGAATGACTTCTCCTTCCTGCGTGACCAGGAAACCCAGGATATCGCCACTCTGCAAAGCAGTGGGCACCCTGCACACCGCCCAGAATTCCTTACGGTCCACCAGCGCCTCAGGATTGTAAGGGAGGTCGCTAGGGCGAAGCACTGCTGGATCACATGACGTCACGCCATATGAGAGAGACCCAGATCGAGCAGGGCTGGACTTAATGACTTTGATGAAGATGGTTTCGCCAATTCGCAGCGGGCGATCTGTGAAGACCAGCGTGCGTTCTTCACGGCTGTTTTCGGATCGGGCCACGGTCTGTTCGTTAAGGGTTTTAATGTGGGCACCTCGGAGCTGGTGGAAACGTAGGTCACATTCCAAGGTGTGAGGAAGCAGTGATGACTGCTGGGAGTTCATGGAATTTTGAGGAATTGGACAGGCGACAGGGGCGGGTGGGAGCCGAAGTCTGGCATCATCTTGTTGCAGGTTAAGATCGCAAAGACTGACGGACAGACGGGAGGTGTCTGCTTCACGTCGTAATGAGGTGGATCCACGCACTGTGGTGAAGGATCGGGGGCGGAGAAGGTCTGGAGGGACGACTTCACTGTCTGTGGGACAGAGGTGGGATACGTAGTTAGCTATCAGTTGTCACATTAGCATTTTGTACTAGAACATTGGTCTCAGACTCAATTTCTGAAAGGCCACAGCTCTGCACAGTTTAGCTCCAACCCTAATCAAACACACCTTATCCAGCTAATCAAGGTCTTCAAGATCACTATAAACCTCCAAGCAGGTGTGTTTGGGAGCTAAACTGTGGCCTTCCCATAATTGAGTTTGAGACCAATGTATTACATTGCATGATTGTACTGAATGGTTCATCCTAGACAATCAACAACTACTGGGTGGTTAATTAGCCCTACAGATTTAAATGTCTATCACTAATTATGCCACCCTAGTGGCCCCTGGCTCAACTGTTTTAGAGGGTTCCATGGTGAATAAACCAGCATATGCTGGTTAGGTATGTTTTGAAGCATGTGCAAAAAGTTAGACCACTATGACGGTTTGCTTTCAGAAGCACACAGATAAACAGATAAGTCTTTTTGACAGCTAACACAAACATACATGCTACAGAGGCTGCTATTTATTCAACAAACGAAAAAAAAAGTCTTAGTTACTGTTGGCATCTCTGTGTCCGGACAATGTGCAAACAAAAAAAAAAGACTTCAAACCAACATACTGTACGTAGCATACATGTAACGCACTACTTTTTTACATAAGAGCTAAACTTGTTTCCAAAATGGCTATACCAGATACTCATTGGCTGCCATGAATAGAACTTTATAGTAATGTAATAGTAGGCTAGCATAGTACTAGAAGCACAACATACCCACTGCCCATCTGCCAAAAATAGTGCAAAATATGAATGAAATGCTGCGCTAGCGAAGTGTTTTGCGTACACTAAATTTAATTCCCCACTCCTAGTAGCCTAAAATAGCTTATTACAGTAGTTTAGAGGTAGGCTAGCTTAGCTTATCATAGCTCAGCACTCCAACAAGCTGAAGACTGTCATTCCGCCTTTTGTAACTGATAGCCCCTCTGGAGTGTGCCCTGTATTTAGACCTCATCTGTGCATTCGAAGACAGTCAGACCCCAGACAAAAATATTAGCGCTAAAAGTAGCCTGCCGCTGCTAATTAGCTTGTTAAAATTAGCCTTTTCTCCTAAGAGCCACACCTTTGATTTTTTTTTTCAAGAAAGGGAAACCATTATTTAACCTACCCAGTAAAATGGATTTTGCAAGGTATACATAACCTATACTTCTGCATCAGAAACATACGTGTATGAAATGAAGTTTAGCATGAATAAAAGACTATAAGCATCCTTTACAGCAGAGCTGGTTTGAAAGAGAGAAAGTGATGGTTACACACAGAAGGAATTACAAGAAGATAAAAAGAAGGTGGAGGTCAAGAAGTGTGATAGATGGAGATAAAAGGAAAGTGAGAGGATTTACCTCCAGAGGGCCTCTCTCTCTCTCTTCCTGTGTCTGTCTTTATATATCGACAGTGACCCACAGAGACTGTTGATTAGCTCTCGTCTCAGATAAACCCTCTTAGACCCATTACAGTATGTGTGAGTGGCTCAGCAAACAACAGTGAAAGAGAAAAGGCAGTTCTCTAACCCTCTATATTTAGTTCTATAAGGATTTAACTCATTCAATCAGGATGAAGGACGCAATATGGTTTGCTTAGAGCTTAATCCATAAAATACAAGGCGAACAGGTCAGCAAATGACTTATTCCCTAATACGGTGCAAACAGAATGAAGCAATATCTGTGACACAACCGCTTTTCTTCCTATCCTTCAGAAAAAGAGTCAACAAAAGATTAGAATTACATGCATCACTGAAGCATTGAAATGCTTGCATAGTACAGCTAGGGTAAGTAAATAAAAAAAGGTTAAGTGAAATATGAATTTTGATTCATAATAAGGCTGCTAAAACTATCTTTTGAGCAAGTCTGAGCTTGAATGCATGCATATGTATCACAGCAGATACTGTATAGATCTCCATTGGTAATGCTTTGCAATTATGTTAATTTTAAGATTATGCTTTATATAATTAATTATGTGCACTATATTTCAGCGTTTATTAATTGAGGTAATCATCTAATATAACTAAATATGAAATGTTGAGATGTTAAAAATGAATTTGTATACATAGAAATTGATAAATAAATATATACTCTAAAATTCTGTGTCAGCTGTTAGATTAATGTTAACACAAAGGTTCTTTTTGTAAAGTGTTGCCTCTCCATTTTCTGCAATGGATCTATAGTTTAGATATTTGGATATATACATCTTCCGTTTGTCAGCACGCTTACAGATCTAGCTATGATAAATGAATCCAAGTACATACTGTAGTCATAGTCTTTCATCAGATGTTTTGAACTGCAAATCTGTGTCGCAACATAAGGACTTAATTTTTCCTTATTGATTCATTAAAAACATTTTCTAAGAGCTTCAAAGTGTCTTGAGTGGTACTCTGTGCTAATTAGCGAAATATTAAACACTCCTAAGGAGAGCGTGGGGATGGCCCAAGGGCACTATCTTAACACAACTACAAAATTAAAAGCGAGATGGAGATAAATTTAAACCTGTTACAGTCATTTATGGGCAAGAAGGAAAAATAAAAAAAGTCACATGAGATAGTGAAGACATAATAGGAGTAACATTATATTCCTCACGAAAATTCTAGCTGCAAATTTCAAACCTTTTTTTGAATTTAAAAAGAATAATTCATCCAATACCTAAAATGATTTACTTTTCTTTATGGTGATCCAAACGGACTTCCTTTCTTCAAAAGAGATACGATTTGAAGAATGTTCACACTGCTATTTTATTATTTAACAAAAGAACTGGATCAGGTGCTGTCAAGTTCCTCGCCTTCAGCCATAGCTTTCAATGTTTCAGTGTATTGTTCATCGCACATATTCAAACTTGCCACAAAACGGGTTGGTGTTGATGACTGAGGACTGCCTTTTTTTTATATATATTTTTTTTTATCCACACCCAGCTTATCCATTGTTTATCCATTATTAATGCCCAGCTTTAAAGTGGTTCCCAATCCTGATCCTGTAGTAAAACATTGCTTGACTTAAAAATCTGCAATTGCTGTATGTGAACTGTGGAGATCCAGGACCAGCTTGGACCTTGATCAAAACATCATTTATAGTGTTTGGGATCAACATGAGGTTGAGTAAATGATGAGAGAATTTCTCGTTTTGGATGAGCTGACACAGTTAAAGTAGACACACACAGCTGAACCCACCCAGTTGGACTGTGCAGAGAAGCAGGTAATGACATCACCACGGGACGTCTGGCTGGAGTGTGTCGCTTAGATCAGGCTCATTAGAGTAAAGCCATGCTGTAAATAGGATTAATCCAGGCTACAATGTCCCACACTGCCCTAGACCTGGAGGCACTGACGCAAGCCTAGAATCTAGTTTGAACAGACATGATGCTTCTCTCTGGATAAATCACATTACAGAAAAAGAAAGTGGACAGGGAAATGAATGGTTGACAAGGGATGAGATAGAAAAACGTGCGCAAGACATTTACTGGATGCTTTTGGATGGATGTTATCTATCTATTCCAATGCTGTCCATCTCTGTCTCTCTCTCGTTAACTCATCCCTGTCTCATCATTCTCCTATATTCTTCTTTTCCATAGCCGTTCTCAATCTTAATAGGATCATACTACAGCAGGGTCTGGATTCTGTCTGATAACAGTGGAAATAACACTTCAGATGTGACTTTCAGACAGAAGTACATTGATGCGATCAGTTCTACAGTGACAACGCCTACATTTACACAGACATTGCTTGGCATGGATAATCATGTTTACTAAAATACGTGACTTGAATTGTTACACTCATACAATAGCTACTGTAGTTGTTTGAATGCCTTCTGGATGAATAAATAAAGTCAAACCCTTTTCAGTTCTCTTAAATGTCATCAAAGATGACAATCAGACAGGGTTTTTATAGTGTGTAGTTTTATTTTGGTTTTATTTTCAATTTGTCTGTTTAGATTAGTTTAAAAATGGCTATAGATAATGTGTTTTAGTCTACCTGGTCTCATGGCATAAACATATTTTATTGATTGTAGGTTAGTTTGGTAGCTTACGGAGTACAGAGATGTACTTGAGAGGCGAGGAGCTCGGGTTGAATCACGTGTAACTACGGTTCGAGAAAACAGTTCAAATCTGTGTAAAAGGAAGTTGAAATGGCACGGTTGCATCAACAAATACCTTTTTGTATAATTTTTGCATTTGTTAAGACTATGAGGTAGATCACGGCTTGGATTTGGTGTAATGCATAATTCCAACATGATAGAGCAGTCCATAAAAAAGAAGATAATGGCTATTTCAGTTCTGAACTGCAGCAATACAGTACATACTTACGCACCACTCAGTGGACATTACTGCAGTAAGGTACGTAAAAACTGCTGCACAAAATGTGCGCAGAGGAACATATTTTTATTAGGTTTTAGTACAGATTACATTTTTGATTTATGTTTGACTTCATATTTAGTTCAGTTAACTCAAATGTTTTGATTTTTTTTTTTTTTTAAACAGACAATAAGTATGATATAACAGGAGTTTGCAGAAACACATAAGACAATCTATAAGAAGCTAAGTTAGATAAGCATAGTGGTCCAAGCTGTTTTTATATACAGTAGCTGACACACAAATGTCTTTGTCCTTCATGACGGGACGTCTGATAAAACGACCCTTCTGCTTTGACCATTCATCAACAGACTCTTCAAAAAAGGTGTTAGAACACCTGAAGGTTTGCTTAGGGTTTCTGTTTAATATTCTCCATTTAGTGTTAATTACTAAATGGACTCGCTTGGCCACTCTGAGGGAGCACAGACCTTGACTGCACGCTTGGAGTGGAAAACTTAGAGTAAAGGAGATGGGAAAAACCAAGGGAGGGGCAAAGACAAGAGAGCGTTCGTGCCAAGATATCTGTGACCGGTGGCAGCTGCTGCCCCTCTAATTACCCTGCACCTGCTTCACTGCCAATCCTCACATTTCCTTTGTCTTATTGGCAGCTTTCGCACAAGCCCCGGCTACTCTGCAATGTGACTAGATTCTAATCTCTTTGAAAGTATAAATCTCTATAAAAAAGACGACTTGCACATTAATGCCTCACTTTAGTGAGGGGACGCAGCTGCACTGACCAAAAGCAAACACCCATTTTGATTGTCGTTTTTTAGCACCAGGCTCCAGCACCTGTTGGTTTAAACACAAAAGGCAGTGGAAAATAAGCAGATGAGGTTTCTGATAAACAAAAGCGGCTCTTGGTTCAGTCAGAAAGAGCCTGGATGGGAATGAAATGCCCAAAAATGGAAGTGCACGTTCTTCGGTTTTGTTTTACTTTGAGGCACTGTACAAGGTTGTTCTTTTAGATTTTTCATTCCCCCTTTTTGCTGTTTTATCTACTACTATACATGTCTCTTTCTGCCTACAGTATATCATTTCCCCATTTTAATGAAAGGGATGTTTTAGTTCTGTCTTACAAAGCTCATGATTGAATCCCAGTTTGTAAGATGTTCAATGTGAACAAATAACTGAGGGCAGTGTGATGCTGATGAATATGGTACATGTAAGTGTGTGTTTGAAGGAAACAGTAGGGGGAGACAGGAGAGGTTTCAGTAAGCCTGTTGGCTGTATGCTATGCTTGGCTGTTGGGTCTCTTTGTTTGAAATAATGGCCACACAGGCAACACGTGGACCCATTGACAAATGATCTCTGGGTCACAAACCTCCTTCCCTGAGGTCATTTCTCACTTTCTCTCTCTGAAACGCACACACACACATACACAGCCAAGTACACTCAAAAAGCCACAAAAGACCCTCTGTGTGAATCATATCCAAATTTTAGTCAGACCAACCATGTTTTCCTTACCTCATGTCACAGATGAAGTGAACACGGAATCCAAAATTGAGCTATTTTACTTTTATAGTGCACAATTCATTGGTGAAGCTTATTTTGCTACTTACGAGATCCTATTTTTGGATCTTAAGAAATCAAACTAACCAAAAAAAAATACCAGGCTGTTGATTTTAACCCCTTTGTGTCATAATCTTCCATGCTGTTATGTTCAGTTACTTGCTTTTTACAACCATTTAATTTAACCCAGCAGATTGGAGACTCTGACCCAGGCAACACGAGTAGGTCTGTGTAGTCCTAAATATGTGGATGTTTATCTAGCAGTCTATAAACTGATGTTTGCCCATAACTCCCTTAAAGAGGCCCTGAAGAGCTCTGCCTATATATAAGACAGCCACACCTTATCTCAGCAGCACTGTCCATGTTTGGATGTCCAGAAGCCTTGGCATGAGCAAAATGAAGGAAAAGGGGAGTTCTAAGTTTGGAGAAGGGATACAAGGACACTTAACAGCAGGAAAAGGAAGGTGTTCTGTTTTGGGACAGGTCACGCTACACTTTCCCGCCACCTTGAGCACTCTTCCCAGTACTTCCTGTGATGGTTTGAGCTCTTAAAAACAGAATCTGACCTCTTGACAAGCGTTTCTTCACATTTTCTTTTCCCCCTTCTTTGAACTCAAAACATGAAATATTGTCAAATAGCCAAATGGTACAACATCTGTTGTTCTAATTCCTTTAATTTGTTCCACCCCAAAGCAGTTGGCCAGCTAAACAAACGCAATTACTACTGTTAATACCCATTACGCGAGCTAGTACAGAAACAACCCATCAGTCTCACTAATTCACTCTTTCTGGCTGAACTGGTTAAATAGTTAAATGGTTAAATATATATAAGATATTATTTTTGGAGGATTATGCTTTCAGCGGGGGACTTTCGGTTACGTTTACAGTATTAGCCTGGAATGGCCCACCATAGCCAAGTCAAACTTGCACATCAATCAAATAAATCTGTATGATGTGCATATTTCTTAACAAATGTTATAGAAGTGGTCCATGAGTCTCCAAAACCCAGATAAGTTCCCAAATCAAAAGAAAGAAACCCCAGCTTATCTATTTTCTGCCCCTGAACATGAAATGAAATAAAGCGGAGCTTTCTAATCTTTCAGATTTCAATATTAATCAAAACTTACGAACACAATGTATACATTTGTAAACCTAAATAGAAATCCATTCATAGAATTCCATTGAGACTGTAACTTTTCTTGTAGCCAAATTGCATTAAGCACCACAAGGGTCCAGTTGTACAGTACCCCTCGAGAATCCATATGCTATGCTCTTACTAAATAGTCCAGATGTTTGACAAGCTACATTATTTGGACACTGAAAGCACAAAGGCTTTACGTTAAACTATAGAGACATGAAATGTACCATGACACCCCCAACATGAGCCATTAAGTCTGTCTGTTTGAGTCATGAGATAAAGATGGCTGACACACAGTCCGTGTCTGTAAAATATTCATTGTATATACTCTGTACCAGATTTAGTCTGCTATGGGCTCTTCTGACTTTAGTCTTGTTAGTCACATCTATGTAATACTCTACTAAGCCAAACATACTTTGTGCTAGCCCACCACCATCCGTCAGGATTTCCAGTTCATGCAGTATAGTATAATAAACCCACACATTGGAGGTTATATACTATAATCAATGGCGACCATCTTGCAAAATAAACAAAGATGAGTCAAACGGATTAAAGTAAGCCCATAGTCAGCAACTGTTGCTGCCAGCTAAATCTCAAAAAGGATGCAACTTCTGGGAAACCGTGCAATTATATGATATTTTTTTGTACACCGGTACTTCCCAATAAGTTGGTCGACCGGCTTTTGCTGCATTTGGCATGGCCAGTGTTTCAGAAAAGGGTTACTGAGGACTGGGTTATTTATTAAACAACATTCCAGCTTCACTGCCTTTCCAAATGCCTCAAGGGACGATTTCATTTCAACAATATATTCTAGAACCCTGAAAACTACGCCACGCTAGCAAGGTTCAAGGTCCAGCCAGACTAATCGCATACTAGAAAGAAGCCTGTAGGACCGTGGTGGTATCACCTCCTAGCTGCAGGAGCGATAAAGAGTGTTGAGGAGCGGATAATACAGGAGAAAGGGAAGTTGGACAGACAGGAGATCACAGTGAGTGAATGGTTGCCTCTAAGGAAGGAACGAATATTTACGTGCAGGAGGCTGATTTACTGCTCATGGCTATATTTTTCCCTGTCAAGAGTTTTATTAGTGATGGAGAGAATTTTAACACCATTCAGAAGCCAGGAGACAGTGTGTCAGTGTCACTGCTTATTTTAAAATGACTGCTAAAGCCTTCTGTTAAGGGTTTAAACCTGTAATTTCTGCACTATTAGTGGCACAAAATGGAATTGCAACACATTTCAAACACATTTCCCTTTAGGCCCCCTGTGATTGCTGGTTACACAAATAATCACCCCCCCAAATGCACAACATGTTGTTGTGTTAGGCTGGTTGAGATACTTGGATTAAAACACACACACACACACACATACATGTATATTACTTTTGACAACGGAGAAAAATAATCAAAAAAGCTGGTCTGAATTTGTACGCATATATGAATGTACAAAATGTACGCAACAAGACAAGACAAAAAATTGCATTTCCTTGTGAAAATGTACTGAAATAATTTAGCTTGTGTGTAAAATTGTTTAAACGTCATCTTTAAAGTCTGTTTGTTCTCCAAACTAACTGTATTTGAACTATTTTATGATAAATCATAAGTTAATCATAGCGCTATCAATCACACGCTCTTGGCTGTTTATGAGTTATGGTGGATTAATTAAATGTCAACTTGAAGACTATCCTGAAATGGATCTCTGGCAACCGTGGCATCAGTGTACGTTTCAGCAATGCATTCTCATACACACCAGCATAATAAGCTTAAATGTTATGCTGGTACCTGAAATGATCTCAATCATTAGTGAAAGCTGTGTCGTTAGTGTGGGTGTGTGCGTTAGTTATTGTGTACAGTGTAATCATTTGTACATGTGTGTGTGTGTGTTTCAAACTCACAGGTGCATGAGAAAATTTCATCGTGTATTTAAGCCCCAGGCACTCAAAACACAGTTTCACAAGATAAGAACTGCTAGAATTACAAAAGAACAGTTTATGGCATCTGTACAAACGGGCCATAGAACGTTCAAATTCATCTTTAAATATCATTCTTTTAATGGTTTACAAATGGTTCCACCGATTTAGACCAGTTCTTCCATGCCCAATCAAAGCACATGTATTGAGAAAAAAACAGGAAAGCATTTCTTTAAGATTAACATGCATTCACAACCTGTTTTTCCTCTCTAACGCAACATTTCTGAGTGACAAATTATATTCAGCGAGAAAAATGTAGGTCGGGAGTTATCCATTGGGATTTCCATCCTTTGAGAAAAGTGGGCGTTCTAGACCCCGTTTTGCGTTTGCCTTGGATTGTGTAGGCCTACCCCTTTTGAAACACTGCTTGGAGCCACTTTTAGGTCAAGTTCAACGCCAAGAGCATCGCAATGTATCCCAACTAATTGCAAATTGTAAATTGCAAACCTATAACAAGGACTAAATCTTTATTTATTCCTTCAGTCAACCATTCATTTAGGAACGTGAATGGTTTCCAACAAGACCAAGACCAAGTGTATAAATAAAGTAAATACTATATAGGGTCAGTTCTTGATTCCTCAGGCTTTGCGTACTGTCGCTAACAAGTTCTTCCTTCCCACGTCCTGTAAATAAAGGCATTTCATGTCAGCCCACAGGAAACGGAGACTTAAATGTGATTGTTTCAGTCCTGGCATCAGCACTCCAGGAGCAACGTTTGATGGAAATACAGGAAGAGCTCTTTTGATCTTTCTCTGCAGGCTCTATGCACACTTACAAACCCTTCTGGGAAAAGAAAATGTGACGTACTGCTGGGAGGTGAAAAGAGCGAATACACACACGCGCGCGCGTTTCAAATGACGGATGACTAGTTTGCTTTTTGATGTTTGTTCATTGTTTATGTTGCAAAAACTGTGCTGAGAAGTTTATAGTGCACGCTCACCCTTACTGCTTATGTACACAGAGGGAATACTGCTATGATAGGCGGCGAAATACTGCTTTTACGTGCGGTGTAAAACAGGTCTCACACACACACACACATTTGTTGGTTTCTGCATGGCAGTAAACCATCGAAGAACATAGGTTCAGCAGTGCATGTCAACGCTGTCCTTCGTGAAGCAAAGGTACAGATAAAGTTACTCGCACACGAAACAAAACACATCCCACACAGTGGACAGATAGCAGACAGAGAGGCTGCCGTCAATTGCCACAGAGCTCAATTAGGATAAATGGAGCTATCTCTGGTGTATGTGACCTGGTTCTATAATTAACCCTGGGGGATGACAGCATTAAAGCCTGCTGCATGTATGCGTGTGAGATGTGAATGTCTCGCCTCTTACTGCCAAACCCCCCTTCCATGCACAAACACTCGCGTACACTCGGCGGTACATCAAAGCGTGGCGTATGGTATGTTCTGCTCATGACAATGTTGACTGTGATTATATACAGCGATACATCTAGACCACTGCCTTCAAGTTTAAGCTCTCTGATTTACTGTGTGTTTGGAGCAAGAGCTATTCTTGATCATACGCTTGCATAAACAGTAAAAATAAACGTTTTTAAGACAACTTTATAAGCATTAGCACATTACCAAAATGGGGGAAGTGCGCCTTAGTTCACGAAACTGGTCTGAATGAGTTGTTCAAAACGTAGATTGATCGAGTTAACTCAGTTATATAAATAAATAGTTAAAAATGCTGTTATTTATGCTGCATAAAACGTTTTTCCAATTTAAAAACAAAGCTAGCAATAAAAAAATGCTACTTCAGTTTTCAATTTACAGTGTGTTATAGCAGAACATTTAAGACTTGGCATGAACTACTGTATGAACTACTTTTCTCACCTAGCAGTTGCACTCCTCTGGTCAGACCGTAGACATCGATGAGGGCCCACAGGGGCTCTGTGGTCCGAACGCCGCTGAAGAACAGCATGGGGCTGGAATCGTTGATGCGGTAAAATACTCTCCCCTTCTTATCCACCCAGAAGGAAATGAGGTTTCCTTCATTTGCAAACTCTTCTGGTAGGGCCTTGGCCCAGAAGCCGTTCTGGGATACCAGGTCAGGACAGGCATATTTGGGCAGGCTGTCGGGATTGATTCGAGACGGGTCCTTAGAAGTAAAGCCCAGGCGTAGAGCGCCACTCCAGCAGCACTGCTTTTTAGTTATCTAAATACAGGAAAATGCCTCTGTTATCATTACAACATTAGACAGTGTTCTGTTTTTTTCTTTTTAATGTTTACTCTCAGAAATACTAATATACACCTTTTTGTTGAGTTGATAAGGTGTTTAAAAACGATGGTTTTGATATAAAATACAGGACATATTTTATGCAGAAGTTACTTTTTAATGGCCACTAGCAGCAAGAAACCTTTTTTTTTTGTAAATGCAAAGTTCTGTCATGAAACTATAGATGGTGCAGGCTGACAGATTCTAACTCAATATGATATGATCAAATAAATATGCGCGTGGCACACCTGACTGCTTTCTTTTTTGCTGCTCAACATACAAGTACTTGACTAGTGTTTGCTGTAGCAGTGTCAGTGTGTGCTACAGAAACCCTCCGTCTTTACTAGCTCCACCTGTGTAGATCCGCTATGAGTATTTCTTCTGCTTTGCTGCTGCGGCCAATACATATCTATACCACAAAGACCAAAAAAATTGCCATGTACAGTATATTACCATACTAAAGCTCTCAGAGTTGTCATGACAACATTTTCTTTTTGTTCAAAAAATTCTTCATCCGCATTCATTTTTAATCTCATTTCTATTTTAATTTACATTTCTTGCATGCTCGTCTTTCCCGTGGGCTAAAGCAAGTTTCCACTTCCTTTCTTTAAAACCTTGTGATACGTTTCAACTTATTTCTATTCTAAGGCCAAACAAGGGGCATTTTTTGTGATGGTCATAAATGGTTGAGCGTAGGGGACAATTGAGGGGATGTATGAGCTAGCCGTGTGGTGTGTTTGGAGTAGAGAAGCTCTGTTTTATTTGATTTACAGTAACTCCAGGAATGAGCACTACAAACATTTCAAGAACACAATGACTTATATCACAGCGGCTCTGCACTGCTGAGAACAACAGGGTTAAGACTTGACTAACGAGTGAGTATAAAAACAAAGTCATCTCTGTGTGCTGGTTGAATAACTTGTTGGGTTAGATTGTAACGCCGTAGTCTGGGATAAGAGTGTTTATTTTGGTTTGTTTCTGCATTTACCTGGGAAGTGAGAACTTGCGCAACCTCTTTAGGATGGTGTTTTTAAAGTACAGTAACAATAGAGGAACAATCTAAGCGAAAACCCATTTCCCTAAAGCTGCGTTTTTATCACAAGACAGATGAATATTTGTAACACAATGTCGTCTTTCCTGTAGCAGACCCTCATAGGTATTCACATCCGCCTAAATCGTCCACTTGAGTATTCCCCACTCACCATCCCCCTTAGAATATCCCACTATTTCCAAATATTCAACATGCCCTAGATTCATGCCTTACCTTTAAGCGTACTTGCTCATAAAGAGCTATGGGCCGGTTGCTGAAAGTGATGGCGTTGCAGAAGCTGGCCTGCCGTTTGACGCTCCTTTGTGCTAGATCCATGACTATCTGAGAGCCTTTAGCTTTGGGGTGGAAGAGAAGGGGGCTCACGGGAACACCTCCGCATGGATGCAAGGGTAAACAGCGTTTGGATTTGTGGTGGCATCGGTGAGCTGTTGAGGGGAACGGTCCACCCAGAGAGTCTAGGAGAGAAAAAGATGGTCCACCAGTGGGATTAAAAAGTACTAATGATCATTTCAATTCATCTAAAAATACAAAATGGTGTGAAAATAAGTCTTCTCTCAGCTATAATCTTGTTTAAAACCTTAGCTTGGTATGACTAAGCCTGGCCTTTACTTTCAAATCAATGAACCGCATGAAACAGCATCAGCCCTTGCATGGTGAGATTTGTCTGACCCCATTTCACGCGGCATTTGTGTACAGCATTTTCATTGGACAAAGTGATTTTTAGCTTTGTAGATAAATCTAATTCGCTTTTCCCAACAGGCTGTACTGAACTGTAATGAAGCATAAAATGAGCGTTTTATTGCGATGCGTTTATGAAACACACAGTATGTTGCACAGCAGATTTGTCTTTGCTTGTAGTCACTTAATGGAAAATTGTGTTGACTGATTGTCAATGTATTAATTCAGTCTTTCTCTCACTTACAAGCTCACCAGGTTTTGTGCGTGTGAAGCTCCACGCCTGAAAAGAGGTGCGCTTTCATGCTAACCTGAGCCTTACATTTTACAGCACACATATGTAACAGGAATGATTTACAGGATGACACAGCACAACAAAAGATGAGAAAGTTTTTTGATTATACACCCAGGTGTCAAAAAAAAAAAAATTGAGCTTTCCACCCTAATGCACCCAACATCTCTCAACATGTTATACCTGAAAATGCAGTCATTTGAATCTAGGCTCTCTAGTTTCATACATTCTATAATACTTTCACTCTGTCACACTATCTATCAAAGTTGCTCTAAATTGCTCTAAATTGTCTCCATAGTTGAGTTTCCATTAGTGATCTTTATCTGTCATACAACGTATCTATCTTACTGTCATGCTATTTTTCCAGTCTACAAGTCAAACTGTTAAAACTAACCATGGGTTGTTCATTTCATATGCACACAGCATGACCAAAATCATATACAGCCTATCACAATACAAGTAATTTTATTTCACCGTAATTATATATAGTTATTTTTGCTTTAAATAAGGTCTTTAACTTTTTGATACCATAGAAATTTCATAATTCTTGTTACCATTGCCAATATCTCAAAAGACTAATACGAGCCTAAATTAAAAACAGGGACAGACAACAGGAATATTAGACTGCTGTCACTTTAAGGGGTTGCCCGGATTCAATACACTGTTACACATATATTTTCTTTTCCAGTTGTTTGTGCTCACTTAATGCATAAATTACTGTATTTACAAAAATACTTACAAAGACGGGCTTTTGACACATAAAAGTTTGTGTTTTTAATGGCCCAAGGCCTATAAAGTGGCAAAAATAACCCCATTCAGTGCATTTGTTAACTATGAGGTATCTTATCTTTGACTGCTCACTGTTTCAGTGGCTTAAGATCACTTGTTTTTCAACTGCAACAGTTAAATCATGTGTGGATCTAACAGAAGGTGAATGTCTCTTTTAGAGGCACAGTGAGGATTTAGCATTGGTTCAGTTGGGACAATGTCATCCATGAGCGATTTCAACTCTATGGCTATCCTCTCTGCATTCATTCATGTCCAACATTCACCCAGTTGGCAAGGGGCTCCTTTAACAAGATAACACACCCTCACAGGTCTGTAATAGCACAGTTGGAGGAGCATTCAGTGATGACACCAGTCCTCTCAGCTATTGTGGCTCCCTTGTAGAAGCTGATAGTGGGCAATGACATGTTGTCTGAGCAATGCAGATAAGGCTACATGTCACAAGAGAAGAGAATGAAGACTATATATTCTTTTCTATACCTGGCAACCACAGGCTCATTTAAAAGCCATCGTATGACAAAATATTGTATTATAAAACATTAGTATGCCTCAGGTGTCTTTTCAGCCTTGTAAGTTGCATACATGTGTCTGTAAGTGTGTGTGTGTGGGCAGGTCTGTTAGCCGACGGACATTGTGTGTAACACTCATAGTCTGAGCACAGTAAAATGAATACATTAGCAAACACAAGAGCTGCAGCTGTCAGACAGAAAATGGAGGTTAAGTAGCAGCTCATGTTCCTTAGCAACGCTGCCATGGTGAGAGCTTTCTGTTTTCTGCCGATCTGAGTTCAGAGTCTGTGTTTTCACTTAGTCTGTCTGGACAGGGAAAGATGATCCCAGATCAGTTCAATCTGCTAAATGCAAATTTTATTTATTTTTTTTAATCTGTAAATGCTGTTTTGTGTCTAAACTAATTTGAGGAGGAAGAAAAATTCATTTTACGAATTATTGGAACAAGTTATGGCATAAACAATATTAAATGTTCATTCAAACAAGGTAGGTTCATTAATTATTAAAGTAATTAAATGATAATTCAATTAAAATCAAAATTGACCTTCTTAATGGTGCTTCTGATCTTACGGCAAATGATTCATAATAATTCAATTGCAATTTACCTTAAATAAAAAATAACCCCATCTTCTTTCTTAATAATGTTCTTGGTCTTTATGGAACATTCAGTGCTACATTTATTAAAAATCATATTAAGTTCAGCTCAATTTTTTTTTACTATAACACCCGCTTTTTATGATGAAATCCTTTCCTGGATAAAATCAAGTCCCACCTCCCATTTTTCCCCAGTAAAATCTGTTATGAACAGCAATTCACACGGACTTTAATAACTTCTTTTAGTCATACTAAATTGTATTATATAAGACAGACACAAGTCATAAAATGCAGCTCAGGACATGCAGACACATACACACATTGTAAGTAATAGAAGCCAGTGACACAAACAGTCTCCAACACACAAAAAGCAGATTCCACCCTGGGCGACCAAACGCATCACAATGCTGCTATTTCTATGGTAACCACATTCTTTTTAAGGTAACCAATGGACAGAAAATGATTCTTACATAAGTTCTTACATCCCATAAAGAACAGCCTGGGGGGTCTGAATCAACACACTTGAGCATATGAATAATCATTAGCTTATGTGGATTCAGTTTTCTTACCTAACCTGTAGCAGACTATCGAATACTATTGATATGATAAATATTTTTATAATAATTTCAATACATCACTAATATAATATAATATAAAAAGAAATGTTTCCTGAGCAGCAAGAGACCATACACTGGACCACAAAATTTGAGAATAAATAAGCTTTTCAATGATGTGTGGTTTGTTATCATAAAGACAATATTTGGACGAGATACAACTATTTAAAAAATCTGAAACCTGAGGGTGCATAAAAGAAAATATATTGAAGAAATTGTTTTTTAAGTTGTCCAAAGGAAGTTCTCGATGCATATTACGAATGATAAAATTACGTTTAGAAATACTTACATAGGAAATTTACAAAATATCAGAATCATCGATAACTTTCCCACATACAGTGCATTGTTGGCTATTGCTATAATTAAATAACCATGCTATTTATAACTGGTTTCATGGTGTATATTTGAAAGGTTTTTGTCTGATTTCTAAACTGGGAAAAAGGGTCTAGTAAAGCACGCTTGTGTTATTTTTATTACATTTTTTTACCTTCACATGCTAAGGTTAAGTTTAACGGCGCTGCGTGGAATAAGGTTGTCAGGTAGCTGCTATCTTTATCCTCATTACATCCTCATTAGCATGCAGACGTGTTCAGGGCAGGTTCAGATGTCTGACTGTAGGTCAGAGAATGTCATGTAGTGTGTAAACACCTCACATCACACACACTCTCACACGCTCAATGTTAAAATAAAACTGCTCGGCCAGCAGCACTCCTGGACTGTTTTCACAACAGAACATCCCGAGGCTGACTTTTTGCAGTTTGGTTTGCTGAATATATACAGTGTAAAGTTTGATTTAAAGTGACTTGCAAAGGAGAACATGAGAACGTTTTATTACATGCATCACAGGGAGTGAAAGTCTGCAGCCAAATATATTCAGCTAACAGACAGTACAATATCTGTTCTGTTTCATCTGTTCAACGGCTACAAAAGAGAGAAAAGTAGTCTTAAATGTACCTTTAAAGGTGATGTGTGTTATTTTTTAGTGTCCTGCGATAATGCCAATCCATGCAAGGCCATATGCAAATAAGACCAAGTTTTAAGTATATTTTAGAATGATTTTAAATTCATAAAATTTAACATTCTTTCTAATCTGTTATCTAGGAATTAGCTTTTAATTTGCTCTGCTGGTAATCTTATTATCTGTTCTACTGTAAGCACACGTCCTCTGATACTCAATATAACTTTATTAGTAGGTTGTTTTAAGGTATCAGACACCAGAATGTAAATAATCTACTTGAGAATCTGTTTTCCTGAATCTTTAAACAGTTCGATTTCATTAACTCATGTAAAAGATTACGTGAAAACCATTGCTGTATATTAAATAGAATAGTTGCAAAAGAGGCTTTTGTTTAAAGGTGCCATAGAACGCATTGAGAGAATATTTTAAATTGTTCTCTGATATGTACATAGAAGGTATGTATCTTAGGTAAGGTGAAAAAATGCCCAGAAACGGTTTTACAGGTCCATTTACAACCCTAGAATTTGACCCTAGAATGAA
>JAUMHG010000033.1:22463087-22479625 GCA_032359395.1 Enteromius anoplus
ATTCCCTAGGCATTCATTTTGTAATTTATATTTCTAAATAATTTAAAATATACAATAAAATATAGTTTATATATTACGGAAAAGGTACAACTTTTTTCTTTTTATATTTTATAATATTTTGTATTTTAGTTAACTTTTAGACAAATATTTAAAAAGTAATTAGAATTTACAGTATATTTTACAAATAAAATCAATAAAATTGTATTTAATTTAACATTAGAGGCCTATAGCAGGGCCATGATGGACAAAAAAGGTGTAGTTTAACAGCACACAATTTAGCCACAATGTTCATCTGAGTGTTCAGTATATCCGTTGCCCTCTAGAGAGGATCTATGGATGAACGTCTTTCTTTCCTGCCTCCGAGTGGATTCACATTGATGGTGTCTCTACAATCACTCCTTCATCCCACCATCACTATATACACTCAATCCTCTCCAGCACTCGACTTCTGTGGGTCGATAGGATTTTGGAAGTTGTTCCAATTTAAATGCAAATGTCTTCCCTGGTTCTCTGACCAGTCTGCACCGCCGTATCCCCATTAACTTTTGAGTAGCCTTCAGTGTTGTTAATGGGATGCTTACCTTGTCTACGTGATGCCTTGTGCTCCAGACCTTTCCTAATTGAATTCCACGAATATTACTTTACATTCTACATTCTGAGTCACAGTATGACTTCTCTTTGCGGTTCAATATTTATTTTTGTTACTGTTTTTGCTATTGTTCTTGTGTCATCTGAGATTTGCTAAATGTGGCGGCGATGTGTCACATATGATGAAAGCGTAATGTAAAGAAATGATAATGACAGAGAAATGGCCATTTGCTTTACAACTGTCGCTCTCACAATTGCTTTTTCTCGCAGTCTCTGAGCAATTGCAAACCTCCAAGTTCACTCAAAGAATTTCCTTTTCCCAATCTCGCAGTTCAAAGACGATGTAATTTGGCCTCCCCTGCAGCAAAGGAAAATTGTTTCAATTAGCTTCTAAACGGCTTTCTCAGAAGCTATTGACTCACTGTTTTTTTTTTTCGTTCTGTGAAGACGACACAGGGTTTTGAGAACATACATGTTCTTAACGTTCACTTGCTCTATGTCAGCATGCTGGTCAGTTGCAGTCGACACGTTAACTGTCTTAATCAACCTTGCTGCCTCAATAAGAAATGTAACATTTTAGTGATATTTTATTTTTATTGCACAGTAGTTTGTTGTATTATTGTATTGTATTTTCATTTTCTTTCCTACATTATTTTTATGGATTCAGCTTTAACCTCTTATACTTTTTTGCAGATAATGCAGTCTGTCTCGTAGCATTGAGTGTGTCACTCTCATGACTTTCATTATAAAAATGTTTATGGATACAGTAGTTGACGACTAAAAATTGTGTCCTATGGTGTGACATAAAATAAATAAATAAAAATCTTAGTACACATATAATAACATTAGAAATAGCATGAGAGAGGTTTATCTTCAATATTAGAGTAAATTTTTTTCCAGTCACACCATATGACACATTGATAAGTCAACTACCCTTACTGTATGTACTTAAAAAAAAAAAGGTTTAAATTAGGGATGCACGATATTGGATTTTTGCCAATATCCAATACGGCAATATTTTAGAATTATATTTGTTAGAATTATATAAACAATAATGTTTATTTTATAATGACAGTATGTTGAAGATTTGAAAATAGCCAAGAATAAACTATATTTAATTGGTGCATTTATTTCATTATTATTTTTATGTATCTATTTATTTTTATTCAGAAAGATACAGTAGTGCTTACCTTAACATTTTATTTATTATACTAGAATGTGTATTATTACAAATTAATGAATAATCATTATTGATATAATTATTTGTAATGTAATGTCATGTTTGTCGAATTTTTGTTGTTCATGTAAAAGATATAGCTTATGACCTTTAAATAAAAACATTTAACTTTAAATTGCCAACAGCGTCCCCAATGGAATTAAAACTTCTTATCCAACGGGTGTTAAGACCCCAGGGGGAGGCTGTTGCTGCTGTCGCTGCTGCCACTGCACGTGGGATTATGATTTCCTCTATCATAAATCAAATCAGAATCATCAGAATAAATGCAGCGATGTATTTAAATTATCATTCATGCAAAACCTTGCTTCAACAATGAGCCACACAGCTGATGTGATCTAATCGCTATGACACCCTGAGCACATATGAGTTAACTTATTTCTCTTACCGGTAAGACATACCGGCATGAGCCATAAGACATTATCGGCCCATTCCGATATTGGTCGGATAATATCGTGGATCTCTAGTTTAAAGTGGTAAAATTTCCATTTTGGGTCCGCTCCTATTTTGTTGTCTGTAAACATCCTGCTTCTTAAGAACTTTAATGTAGGTCTCCTCCTGATGCATTTAAAACTGTCTGTAAAATCTGTAGTTTGCGATTTGGTCTAGCATTTATTTGCATGCTGAACTGTGATTGATCTTTTCTTCTGCACAGGCAGCACAGAAGCTGTTGATTCTTGAGCTCTGACAGAAAACAAAATGTGCACTGACTGTCATGACAACAGCAGCGTTTGAGGATCTGATGCAGTTTCATTTATGCAGAAACATCACCTAAACCTTAAGCTTGCCAGAACTTTACCACCTGTTCTTTTGCTGCGAAGGTGTTCTTGTGTAAAAGCAAATGCATATTTTGTTGAAACTAAGAACTTGTGATTTGCATAGAGATAATGGATAGTTAAAGTCTGTGCGGTGCTAAACACTGACTCTTTCTTAATTGGACTTCCTCTCGGATTTAGTGTTCATAATGCAGGTCATTTATTTGTATACTGTGGATAACTGCAGTCAATTCAATCTACTTTTTTTGTTAAAACATTATGATTGTTCTTCAATAATTAATATGGTGCTCAAAATCAGCACACTTTGTTTCTTAATGCATTTATTTTGTCATATGATTTATCAATTTATTAAAAAGAAAATCAGTAGTTCACTTTAAAACATAATTTTAATTTTCAAAAAAATCCAACGGATTTTACTGTTTTTGAGTGACATTCAATTTATTTGTTCCAGTCTAAATATGTTATAATTTTGTATAGTAGTAAATATTTACATTTAATAAAATGTATTTTCTAAAACAATCTTCAATACATTTTTAAAATATGATTTGAATTTTCAATATATTACAACTAGTGCTATATAACTATATATATATATATATATATAATTTATATATTATATAATTGCTTGAATACTAGTTTGAATGTATTAACTATCTAAAATATATAATATATAAATTGAAAGTTGATTTAAAATCATAGCATTTGGTAATTACTTGGCTTAACACTTGAAGCTTGCTGATCGGTACCAGTCCATTTCCTCTTTGGCATTTTTAGATAAATGATTTCAGTTTTGCAGATTTATTGTATCTGTCAAATACAAAAGTTGTGTCGTCTACATCTAGATAAATCTGCAGTTTCTGAAGCATACGCTCTGTGCACATTTGTGTTGTTTATGCTGCAGTGCTTCATTTTATACTCGAGTGAGTGTTTCTCTCCCTCTGACCTCTCACAGGAAGCAGGTGATTTTAGAGACATTAGAAGATTGTGTAAGTGCAGTTAAAAACACCTCCGTGAACTGCTGTAAGTTAGCCTCCTGCGGGGTAAATTACTGGGCCCTTATAAACACTGGAAATTACAGCAGATGCACTTCATCAAATGTCAGTATGCCGCATTCTCAGTGTCATAATGCACATAAATAACAAATTAAATAAACCATATTGCAGGGTATTCGATTTCACAGATGTGAGAAAATATGACCATTTTGATAACTGTATTGCAACAGATGATGTGATATTTTTTTATATTTCACTAGTTCCCACTACCTCTGCGATAAAATAGCTTGTTTGGCGAACTGTCCGGGGACAGGCAGGGAGCCCGGCGGCCTCCGAGCCCTAGGAGGGTTAACCCTCTAGGAGGCTAGGGTTAACAGATGCTCGGAGCCCAGCCTGGTCCCCGCGTTCCCCCCGAAGGAAGTGGAGAACTATGCAAAACGAGGGACCTTTCGCGAGGGTCGGCTTTAGCACGGGTGGCGGAAGGGGCGGTGGAGGAAGACAAAAAACGCAGAAGCCGAGGATAAGGAGTGAGCGGTATTTAAGGCGGAGGAGGAGAGATTTGCGGGGTTACCAGTAATAAGGAGATTGGTGGCAGCTGCGATCGTTCGTGCGTGCTCCTCCTGAAATTCGATTAATTGCTTAATCGTCATATATACTTTTCAGTCAAAGTTTTGTCTTTTAGAAATCACCTCCTGTAAATTACTCAATATTTTCTCAAGGCATTTCATTTTGTTGACAGTAGTCTTTCTGAAAATACAATTCTAGGTTAAAAATGTCAAACTAACATTTTGAAAATGACAAATATTTATTAAAATGCCCCTATTATGAAAAAAAAAAAAAAAACTTTTCATGTAGTGTGTACAACACTGTAAAGTTTTAAATCTGAAAGTGCACCGTATGTAATGTTATTGTCTCTCAAAAGAAAGAGAATCATCAAAACGAGTCCTTTGTAAAATGAATCCCTAGCTGCTTCATGTTGACATCAACATGAAACATTAGCATATTGCTCAACCACTTGTTGGTCTTTGCATTGGTCTAAATAAAAATGCGAATTCATTCTTTGGCACTAGATCCCGCTTTTGGAACGGTAAAGTACTGTATTGATCTCCCTGTAAACCCTGTACACAAAGTACTCACAAACACTGTTTTTATTACGAAATGGTAATGGAATTGACAGATTAGCATCATGCTTGGATTTAGAAAAATCATTCATTGACCGAATCTTTCCCACAATATTTGATTGACAGATTGATCTCTAAAGAGGTGTTTATGACAGGGTAAAATGAGCATTTTAACACTATCCTTGAGAAATTTTAAAAAAATCCATATTACAAACTTTCCATTAAGATCCTAAAGAATCATATTAGCTTGTGGAAAATTGCTTTTGTATGACCCCTTTAAAGTATTTTATTGATGCAATTTTGTGTTGCAACGTTTTTGTTCAGATTATCAGTGTTCACCTCTTTTAGCACACAAAGGTCAACATTATAAGAATAATATTTTCTTACACTAAAACATTGCACTGTTAGTGTTCTCCAAGTTTGTTTTCAACTCCAGTCTCTTAGTGTCTTTTAGTGCCTTGTCGACAATCGAGAAATCCTTCATCAACAAACATTTCCGTCAGTGCTTTCGTTGGTGAGATTAGCGCTGGAACAGATGTTTGTAAGCACGACTCCAAAGGCCTCTTCTGTTTAAAGCCACATCATTAAACAAGGAGGAGACTGGTGTCTCTCACAGATATCACTTAAAATAGGTCTCGGTGCAGATTAGCCATGGTTTGTGTTTGCCTGTTACTGACTCACGGCTGAATCACATCCACATTGAGACTCAAATGATTTCCCTCCTGTGGTTGAGTGCTTCGTCTGAAAAGACATTCAGTCGTGTTTGTGGAGGTGATGACGCTCCTTTTACATTCCACCTGGCATGAAAAATGTCTGATGAATAATAAATATTTAGAAAACTGGGATATCGGTGCAATTTAACTATTGAATAACATGAATTTACTAAACAGTTGTGCCACGGTGGAGTTGGCGGGAACCTGCGTCTTTGCTGTCCACATGTATTTAAGTCAGTCATTCTTTTCAGCACAAACACGCCTCCATTCTATGTAAATTAGCCTCTTAGTTTGTGCCTTATTCACCAAAGCCTTTGTGAGTCCTTTATGCCTGGTGCAGTTAATGCTATTACGACCCGTGGAAAGCAGGCGGTAAAGGGTATTTTATTTAAGATCCAGAAAGTGGTAATTCAGAAACGAGTGTTATAGGCTACATCCACAAACACAGTCACAGTAAGGTATGCCAGATCACAGCTGTCTGCACTGTCCATGACCGAGCACTCCAGAGCATTGGGGAAAGCATATAGTTTATGGGAACGCTTGCACCGTTACCTGATTTCCATAATTTTTTAATGAATTAGTCGCTAAAACCTTTCTCAGTGGGAGGAACTTCATTCTTAATGATTTCCTCTCTCTAAATCAATGGTAATCATTTAAGAGTATTTGAATCGTGAATTGCGGTTAAATTAATGAATATGATTATAATTTCATTCATGAGTGCTGATTGGTCAATATTACAGTCCAGCTGTGATAAAATACACAGAGTAACAGCTATTGTCTAATAAAAGTCTGAAACTACACGGAACATTAATTCGTTCATTCATGCATTCATTCATTCATGCCTATAACAGAATACAATAAATCATTCTGGTGTAAAATATGAAATGTTTTTGCAAATCTCTGTGACTTTTAGTCATGTAAAGTACAAAACATCACATTTTCTTGCTCTTTTAAACATTTGGGAGGTTTACACAAACTAGAGTTTAAACTTGAATGCAGTTGTCATTGAACACATTCAAACCGTATTCATTTTCATTTAAATTTTAACTTACATGAAAATAAATTTTGTTGTTCCAAAGCTGTTTGACTTTCTTTCGACTATCAACATTTCCTTTTCTAATTAAATGTTTCTTAAACTAGAAAATTCTTCAAAATATGATTGTTTATGTTTTTATGTTTGAAATTACATGACGAGTACAGAATATGGAAGAATATTTATTTCTGGGTAAATAATAATATTATTTTATTATAATAAAAAACAGATTTTAATTGCATTGATTTAATGTAATATGAAAAAATATAAACATATTTAGTTTGTACAATTCTTAAAAAAACTTTTTATGAATACAGTAAGGCCCTCGTGATCTTGCTGTTGCTTAAATACAGAACAGTCTTTTCAATGATAATGTAGGTTGTTGTACATCTGCCCTATTAGCTTAACAAATACAGGCCATAACTGACTGTGCTTTAACGTCGAATGACCCTAAAAGGTTAATCATAATGAACACAGACTGTTACCCATCCTGCCCAATGAGGATGACCTATTCCCCCAGGATCCTCGATCCATATCTTTGGTATTTGCATACTTTCCGTAATTATCTCAATCCAGTGGCATTGATTTTTGGGCTTGATATGTAATTGGAGAACTGCCATTGATGGCATATTTAAAACGCTCCGCTCGCAGCATCTCCATTGATATGCAAGGACATCCAAATTCAGCATCTGTCTCTCCTCTGTAAATCCAAACCCCTCTCTTATCGGCGCATTAGCATTGCAGCCATGTACGCTTTTGTGCTATTGTAGCCGCAAAGTCTCGCTTTATTTCCAAACGAGGCCCTCTTACCGGGGAGGGGTGGAGATAAGCTAAACAACTGTGATTTGACAGCGGAACGTATAAGTGGCAGGTCGTGAACAGAGGAAGCGAGCATTTAAAGATGCATCACAGAATGGCCACGAGGTCAGAAGAGGTTCAAACAAAGCAATTTTTGCCCATAATGCTATAAATCAATAGGGACAGACGGCGGCTTGCTTTTGTGCGCAGATATAAATATATAAACGGCTGAGCCGCCACACTGCTGGGTGCCTATTAATACGACGCTATCCGTTTGAAAGGGTTATCAAAAAACAAGAATGGCTGGCTGCACACCAACACAAACGGGCTGTGCTTCAGAGGGTTGTGAGATTGGGCACCCATGACTCACTACATATGGTTAAACGCCAGCGTGTGGGAGAGCTGCAAGCTTTTAGCTTAGCATGTGCGACCTTGATAATCTCTTCCACGTATTAAAATAGAAATTAGGTCTCATCGGACGGCTTGTTTGCTTTGCTTACTTTTCCATTGGCTTTCCATTGTTTTGTGAGGGCCTGTCGTGAACACTTGGAACGAGCTGAGCGAGAATATAAACGGCAGTCAAAAGCTGTTTAGCTTGAGAGACGTAACGAGCGCAAAATAAGTGCTCTTCTATGCAATATTAATCTAAATCGTGAATGCGCTGAGATTGAAGTTGAGCGGCCTGTTTTTAGACACTCGAACACTTAGCATATTTGGCTCTAGAATCAAATAAAGATATTTGTAAAGTCTCGCTTTAACGCCTACGCCTGACCAAACGCCAACAACCGGATTTAGACAAGTAGGTCTTCAAGAATTTATCGCCGGACTCCAGTTCAGTTCGACTGCTTCTATTTATGTGGTTAACATGAAAAATTGGGAAAGGGAAGCTGGTCCGGCGCCGGGTTCAAAGGGGCAAAGCCCACTGTGCTGGACCTAGATCTAACGAGATTCCCAAGAGCTTTTACGTTTCTTCATGCAAGTAAGACCTCCTAAAATGTCTAGCAAAGAGTAATGGGCACAGCTTCAAAGAGCGCTAGGTTGTTTTGACCTGTAATGAATTCCTTGACTGGGCAGGAGATTGGCTACTCGCCTCAGACCTGTGAGAGAACGAGAAAGAGAGAGTCTCCATTCCAGTGCTTGGGAGCTAATAAGTCTGCTGGGGTCCGAATGTAGGCTCCGAAAGGTTAGCCTAATTATATCCAAGAAATAAAAAGGTCAAAGTTCCATGTTAAAGGAACAGGAATACAGTTACTTATGTAAACGGTTTGCTCCTTTCTAAAGCCCCATCAAATCCTTTTACAAAGGTGAGTGCACTTTATAGTGAAAGCGTGCAATTATTTTCAGTGTTTACATATAATATGCTCAGTATGTAGAGACAGCTATAAGTAAGCCGTGGTGTAGGTTGGTGTTGTGTGCAACAAAAACAGTGGCTCGACCAATGGGAGACTATTGAGACAGGGCTTCTGCTTGCCTAACCGATAATGACAGTGTTTGAAAAAACTTATGGGAAAGGTTTATTTTTTTTTTTTTGATGGTAGTGATACAGATATCATTTGTTGGTCTCTGTTTTATAGGTGCTACTGTAAACATCGGCATTCTAAGATGCGTTAATAATGTAACTATATTGTTTCCTGTATCTAGTTCCCTTTCACCTAATTATGTATTGCAGTATTGTATTTATTTTTATTTGCAATTTTACTGATTTAAAATCTTTAAATATTAATGTTGAGTGATCCACTACCTCTTTTACAGACATGTCCTAGCTTTCTAATGTCCCAGATTGGGTCCTGAAATGTTCAGGTTTTGGCTTTGTTTTAATATCGTTTTCATATTTGCTGAAGGTAATGACTAAAAAGTAGTTTGACCAATAGCATGCAGACAATGTACAAAATTGAAAATTATGGTGGGTGCAAAAACTGGACATTTTAGGCAAGTAAGAAATCCCAAAAAGGACATATCCAGGAAAACAGGTCGTATGGTTACCAAAACCCACTTTCAGGAAAATTAAGAAATATCCACTCCGAATAAGTTCATAATTTAATGGTTTTATAATTGTTCCTGGTCACTTTTGTTGAACTTCTGAACATACAGTGACACATTCTGTGCTACAACAAAACATGCCCAAACCTGATGTAAGCTCAAGGTCAGTTTTGGTCTTATCAAACTATAGAATCATTCTTTTAAATGTCCCAAGATACTCTTTGGAAGCTTCAGGCAAGATCTATTGGGCAGCCATGGACACCCAGGTTTTGAATACATTTTATTGGTTAGATTTATAGTTGTTCATAATGTTCTGTACTCTGTAATGATGCATTTCATAGTGCTTTCAGCTATATCCAATGCGAAAGCCTATGATCCCTTCATCAGCATTTCGTCTAACTATCTTGTCTCGCTCACACTCTTTTCTTCCAAATGTAGTGCTTTTTCCTTGAAAGCACACTAAATAGAACACTTTTTTTTCTTAAAGTGTCAATGAGTATGTTAAAAATTTAAATGCACCATGTGCAAGTCCAAGGAGTGTGTATGTTTTAATGGAACGCTAAACACAAATGCTGTTATCACAGTGTATTTTACACAGTTTAAATATTAATGAAAAATAAATTAGATTCCTGGCATTCAGTATTTCTCACTCATTTAAATGCATTTTGATGCATAGTAGCTTATTTTGCATTCTGTTCATTCTGCTTCATACATTAAATTGACTTATATTCCCACATTCTAATTGATCTCTTTGCCTCATTTTTGGAGTACAAATTAAGAATGTCTGCCTAAAGAGACTCTTACCTTAACAAAAGTGCTCCATGATACTATTTTTCCCTTCAAATTATTCTCTTTAAATTGGGTGTCTTGAGACAGATGAGGTGAGGCCTGCAGATGAAAGGCCAGCACCTTGGACAGTTCCAGCCTGATTTTGTGCCGGCTGGTCAAAATGAATCACTTTTCAGGAGACTGTTCTGGAGTAAAATATCTGCAGAGGAGCCTGTGCTGCCATTCAAGCCAAAATGAGATTTTGAAAAGTCACATTAGCAACAAATAGCCATTAACCACCATTTATTTATTACCAGATTATGTTTTTCATCTTCTGTTTTTAATCTGTTTGCCGTTAAGTAAAAATACAAAAGTGCAATTTACCAGCTGCTGAAACCAGGTCATTGTTAGTGGATAAAAGGGCACAATTAATGGGCATTTGTTAAGTTTTCAGTTTTTTTGTTTAATTTCACAATTTTTCAGAAATGGATTGGGGAAATACTGGAGGATATTCCAACTTAGTAGATTTATATTGTAAATGTAATGTGAAATACACTGTAAAATTATTGATTAAACACACATAAAGGATATAAATCTATTGTAAATAATTAGAAATTGCTTGTCTATGCATCCATACAAATATTTCGGTCATCCAATTTACCTAACATATCTATAAATTATTATATACTTTTTTTAACAGTAGTTCTCAAAGAAACAACATAAAAACAAAACAAAAGCAATGCTCAAAAGAGAAAGGAAAAAATAAGAACATCTATTAAATGTGCCCATAAATTCCCATGCTTTGACCAAGAATACATAAATTATTCAAGGGCTTATGGGTATTCTCCATAGCTGCAATTCTGTACTTGATCATCTTAAATTATTGATAATTAAATTATAAATCGAATGGGTTTTGAAGTCAGAGAAGTTTGTAGATTTATGATATTTGGGTTATACAGACGTGGCATTTCAAGTCAGCAGGACCACTAAATTATTTGGTAATTGTTCATTTAAAATATGGTTTTATTTCTTGATAATAGATAATTACATTAGTTAACAAAAACTAGCAAATAACTACTTCTAGAGCATGTAACAATCTTACATAATAATAATAATTTCAACATTTAATAATATGCAAAGTCAAATGTTTACACTCCCAAAAATAATGAAATTGTACATATTTATTTAGAGACTACATACTTGTGTTTTTAAGTCATTTCGAATCTAAAGTGATATCTTCATTTGAAAAATCTTTAGATATTTGTGCTTTGCAACTAATGTTAACAAATGAGAATTATTATTTAGCAGTGTTGGCTTCAGGGTTTAAGCCTTCTAATCTGAAACTCTACATTTGTTCTATGTGTGTAGTTGTTGGTATTTCAGTTGCATGCTCTGACATATAAGCTCATGACAAAGGCAAATCTGAGGAAAAAAAAACAAAAACAATTTCCTCAACATGTATTATTGTAAGCTTACTTCACAGACAGGTTTAAGGCTCTTTTTGATATTCCTTTCTTGCCTGTAAACATGCCTAGAGTGGCTGAGAGTGCATTCTTGAGACATGATTTGAGTGCATTTCTCCTGCTGGTCAAAACGGTGATGAATTTAAAGTAGCCTGGGTTCAGACGTGCCACACTTCCCCAAACAACACGAATGGATCTATCACGCTGACAATAGCTAAGAACTTGGCGTGGAAATAACAAATAGAGACTCCACATGGTCACAAAGGCTAAGGCAGCAGAGAATTGCTTAAAGGAAGCCTGATACCACAGCAGAGAATTATCTATCACAGATAAGGAAATAAATGCTTATTTGCTCAGTTTATTATCTTATGTGTCAGAGTTTCTTTGTTTATGTGCAAGATAGTATAATGAATCAAATCAAGCAAACCTTGAGGATGTGCCAAGTATTAAATAACCATGCATTAAGATCTATAGAAGCAACTTCTCTGTAAAGTTGTGAGCAGTTGAATGAACTATGGTATAGGCAAATGCTGTAGGGTTAAGCAAATCATTCCTTAATATGTTTAAACTTGAATTAAATACATGGTGTCAAAGGTTGAACCAAATGATTGCAAATGCACTTTGCACTCTACTTATTTCAAATGGAGTGCTAGATCTGAATAGCGCTGCAGGGAATATGGTTTCAGAGACGTGTGGACATTTTTTACTAAATCTGTTCTCATTGATTAGGTTCCTGCTTGAAATAAGCGGGAAATGAAAGTATAATTTAAGGCATGAGTTCTAAAAGGCAGAGGTCAATGAAAACAGTTCAGATTCAAAGCAGGCCTGCATATACAGTGACATTAATATTTATGCTCGAATATCAGTGAATTTCATAAATGCTCTGCTCTGTTTCTCTTCTCATTTCCAAGTGCCCACCCCAGGATATCATGCTAGTGCAATCTGCCTGTCTACATTATAGGTCAAAATATTGTAATAATTATTTTTATTGTTGTTTTTGTTATGTTTTTATATACGTTTCTTAACCTCACCAATGCTGCATTTCTGTATTTAAAAATACAGTGATACTGAGTTATAATAACATGAATATATTTTAAAATGTAGTTTATTTCTGTGATGTACTCAAATTTTCAGTTTCACACAAACCTTCAGAAATCATTCAAATATGTTGATTCGCTGCTTAGGAAATTAGCATTTTACATACTTATTCAAAGTTTGGGGGCAATAATAAAAAGCTACCTGGTCTCATGACATAAACGTGCCTGGGTGCATTTTTTTTATATCACTGCAGTATAGTCCTTTTCACACAAATTTACAGAGTTTTGGTTAATAAAGTAATAATGTGGAAAAATTACCCTTTAAGAATATCATGTTATGACTTCCAAACAATATTAATATGCTGGGAGATTTGAAAACTAATGCTGTATAATTTTAGCATCACACATATCCAGCTTCATATTTTCATAGATCGTACAGTAGGTTAGTTCGGAAGATCACAGAGTACAGAGACATACTCCGTTTGAATGCTGTGTAACTACGGTTCAACAAAACAATTCAAAACTGTGTAAAAGGATGTTGAAATAGCACGGTTGCATCAGCAGATGCATTTTTATATCAGTTTTGCATTTAACAGTATAGGGTAAGTTTAAGGTTAGATTTGATGTAGGGAATATTTCCAAAATCATAGAGCATTAACGTTTAGCAACAGTACACAGACAATTCAATTCTGAACTGCCATAATACACACCTATATCAGCGTAATAAAAATGTGCCAGAGTTTGTGTATTGAAACTGTGTTTTAACTCATCTCTCTTTTAAAACTGTGGCGGAATGGGCACGTAACAACAATGTTGCACAAAATGTGCACAGAGGTACATATTTTTATGAGACCAGATTGGGAATAAGCCTAATCATCAAAGACTCCTAAAAATGGATTGGTCTCTACAAAATAATTAAACAGGAAAGCTATTTTCAACAGTGGTAATACTAGAAACATTGATAAAGACAGTCACAAGATGCTGAAAAATCAGCTTTGCATCACATGAATTAATTCCATTTTAAAATATAGCCAATATTTATTTTTAGATTGAAATAATATCTCACAACGGTACTATTGTGACTGTATTTTTGATCAAATAAATGCAGCCTTTGGGAGCACTATAAAGACTTTCTATTTGCGAAAATTCTCAGTCACAAACTTCATAAATATTACAAGGCTGTTCCTCACTGGGTTAACAGCTTGTGGTCTCAGTGTATATATCACACACTTATGGAGGCTTAGCTTTCAGAGGTGTCTGGCTTTAGACAGCGCTGTCTTTTTGAGAGCTGTGAGCTGACATCTGTAGCACACTTGGATTGTTTTAGTTTTGGTTTTATTTCCCAAAGCATCTGTTTGGGACCTTGGGGATGAAGACGCGGGGTGTCTGATCAAGGCTGTTTGTACATTCCTTTAGCTTCATTCGATTTTTACTATGTGTATGGATAAAGAGAGAGGGCAGGTTTTCAAGCATCTTTTCCTCTTTAAACAAAAAGAAGCGCTTTGTTATTGGCGCACTCTCAGAGACAAAGGAAAACGTGGCATAAATAATTCAAAATGGCAAAATAACACCCCCTCTCTTTTCGTTTGCGTGTGCTGGTAAGTTAAACGAAGACAAATGAAGAATGAAAGGCTCCAATGATGAATATTTCTCTCAGAGCGATAAAGAAGTTTTCTTTAAGTGCGTGTGAAAGCTGGTGCACATCATGCGTTTTGATGACAGTTTGGTACTTGTTTTTATAAGACTGTAAAAGCAGTAGCTTGACGTTCACTCTGCCAAATGGGGTTCTCCAAGTTAAAATCGTAGGAATGAAAAAGTAACAGCCTCTGTAATTTAAACACTGATGGAAACAAACTTCCATGCGCTAAGTGCCTCTGAAGCATCCAGAGTCATATGGTGTGACGCTATTAACACAAAAATGTAATAACATATGATAAATCAGTCATGCTTTTCTCCGTTCTTCTGGTTTTTCTTTTGTAAAAGAGGCATATAAAGAGTGCAGAGAGAACAACAAGTATATGAAAGAATATTATTTTCTGAAAGAAGACGAATGCGTTTCCTTACATGCTAGTTGTTTTGTTACTGTTGAAAGATACAAAGTGAATAATAAAAGACTGCTTGTTAAATTATTGAAAATAACGTAAGGTATTTCAAGATTTGGCCTTAATTCTAAGCGGTATGTGTGGAGAAAACCAGGCACTGCTCATCACCTGTCCAATACAGTCCCAGAAGTGAAGCATGGTGGTGACAGCATCATGCTGTGGAGGTGTTTTTCAGCTGCAGGGACAGGACGACTGGTTGGAAAGCTGAATGCGGCCAAGTACAGGGATATCCTGACCAAAACCTTGTTGGTATTTATAACCTCTGTTATATTAAAATTTCCGTAATACACAATCTGCTGCATATATTTGACAGCTCGGTTGACTTTTAATACAAATATTAAATTAATATTATTTATTAGTTAGATATATCCAATGCTTCATGACTGTATGATTGTCATGTATTATTCACGCTGAGTTTAATAATCTGCCACATTTTACACATATCTTGATTTGAACTTCCAAGTAGCGGTCCACAGTCAGTAACAAAGACAGATAATTCTACGGAGTCATTTTTTAATCGATGCCCTTTATTAATGATTTGAACATATGTGACTTATGCTTGTGCTAAAGCCTTAATGTCAGGTGGTACAGCTTTTATTCTGCTCATCGTAAATCTCAATTCAGGACTGATTATATATTCCTATCACCCTTCTTAATATCCCCTTGTGTTTGGGCAGAGATTATGGCCATCTTACTTTCTTTTTAATTAATTTCTCTTTTTTTTCTGCATAGGGCCTGTGGGTCTTAATGACAACCACCAGACTGAGAGGTGAAAGCTTAACTCTGCTTTGCTCACAGAACACACTGAATATTGCAGATTATAATGCCCAAAAGCATTATGGGAAACCACAAAGTGCTTTATTAGGGTGAAGTGTATTGCATTTTGTCCCATCTTTCCATATCACAAAGAATAAAAGACTCTGATCTTGAGAGTAAAATAAAGTTGCTGGAATATAGCAGCCACATTGTTGATCTCTCAAAGGAAATAGCTACCTTGCTTATTGCATTGAAAGGCAAATAGCATTCCCTCTCCATGTCTAGAGTTGCATTTATTTTCGCAGAGTACCGGGTGGCATTATTATGTGGATAGAGAAAAGAAAGGCAAGCCTTCTGGCTCTATGATTGAAGTATGATGAATCGAAATGTACTATTTCTGCAATTAGAGACGAGGATGGTCAGGTGCTTACAGACATGAATGGCTTAATAGTGCTACTCTTTCTTTTACCAGTCACATGTACTAACCCTGGGCACAGCATTCCTGAATGGATTAAATATGCTTGGAATATAAGCAACAACTCCAAATAATGGATACATTTCATAATGCTTTTACTTCTGCTCTACACAGAGAAGTCACTTGGTTTTTATGGCACACAGTTTTACATTGTTGTAAGATATTGTCATTTCCCATCTTGTGATGAAAAATATACACTGGGAAGCTGTAGTTTTAGGCCAGTAGGCTTGATTTGTGGTGCTATTATGCTAAGGAGGAGCAGTCATTTTTCAATAATATGATACAAAATGAAACATAATGTATTTTTGCTCAAATATGTTCATAGAGACCATAAATACATAATGTGTTTAATTGAGTTTAAGGAATAGTTTATTAACGAATGATAAATGTTGTTGTTTTTTTAAATAGAGCTTTATAAAATGATTTTGAACAAGGTAGTTCAGACACAGACGTATTAACTTTCACTTATTTCTTTAAAAAAATGGCAAATAGAAAAGTCACTCAATAATATTTCCTTTAGTAGCAACATCATAGAGAAAGTACTGATAAAAAAAGAGCACTATGAACGTCTAGGTTACTATTGTAACCCACGTTCCCTGAAGGAGGGAACGGAGACGTTACATACGGGAACTCGCCAGAGAGACCGATTTGCCTTTGAGCTTTTACTAAAGGCCAATGAATATTGGCGTGTACTGATTGCGC
>JAUMHG010000033.1:22483360-22497053 GCA_032359395.1 Enteromius anoplus
ATACTGTATATATATATATCAACTGCTTCAGTAAGCCATACTTGTTTTCTACAATGCATTGTTAGTTTGTCTCTTTTTCTCAAGAAAATTAATTTATATTTATATATATATATATTTATTTATTCTTTTTGTTTTGAAATTAGCAAATGACAAATGGCAAAGATTAATTTTTTTTCTTTGAGGATGTTCATGTTGACATCTAACACATTCTGCTGGCACCAAAAGTCTGAATTTGTGCCTGAGTACCTTATAGTTTGATTAGACAAATAGCCTTTGACAGCAGATGATATGTGATGTGTTTCCTCCTCCATTCTCTTAACTGATAAGCCTATTATTTTGCCAAGTAATGTTAGATACATTTTATGTTTTGCATTTAGCATTGCATTCTCATTGCTGTCCAGAGTTGTGATGTAGGGAATGGCTGGCCAGTTGCGTTAGTCCTTAAAAGTTCAATGTATACAAAGGAGAATAATAACAGCATGCATATTTTATGTGTTCAGCAGAACATTGCCCTCTTATCTTATTGAAAATATTCAATCCATAAATCACATTGTAAATGAAGTTGGTGCAAATCACTGGTAAAAATCTGTAAGGAGCATGAGGAATCCATTGAGAATTTATTGGCGGCTTTTAAGCTTTGCCTTGTCTAGGTGCAAGACGTTTTACAGTTTAATTAGGAAGGAATGAGCGAGATAAAACCGCATGAGCACACATCATTTATGTACAGGCTGTTTGGTTGTACGCGGTGCATGAATTTGTGAGATAGCGGGCAGTCTCTTTTCAGTCTTTAGCATGTGATGTGATAAAGATCTGTAAAAAAATAACAAACAGAACTTGTTTTCTGGCTTATATCACATATATATAATTAGAAATAAATCAACCCATTCACTTAAATGTGGGAGATTCGATAGCTAAGAACCAACCCACATGGTACAATGTGAGTCGACGTTAAATCCATGCACGATTTGGGACTTTAAATGTAAAAAGTTTTGCATAAAATTCATCAAGGGCACGGGAGGTGGAAGAATGAGCTTCTCACCGCTTAATGAAGTTCTGAAGATTCATGAAAATATTTGGCCATCTAGGCGGAGAAGGACCAAAGGGGTGTGACTCTTTCCAAAGGTGTTTTTTTATTCTTCTTTAGATCATCTCGAAGAGCATTAAAATTCAGCTCAGACTGTCAAACACTCCCTCATGAAAACTCTGCTCTGAGTACAATGCCAAATATAAATTCATCAGCATTATTAGCCAGCATGAGCTAGAAACAAGACCAGCTGAATGTCCTGAAGAGGCCTTGATTGTCGTTTGGAGACAGGCAAGGCTTTATTTTCAGGGAATGATCCAACATAGCAGAGGAAGTTATTGATCATTCTGAGCGCCAGTATATTTTAAAAATGGGACCTTTGCAGCTTGTAATCATGATGAGGGAACAGTTGTTGAAAAACAGTGATTGCTTGTGTGAACTGCCATTTTACTAGAGGTATCAACCACATGTCAAGCCATCAATAACCTGGGCTGTAAATCTTTTATATTGGGAAGTCTAGATCATGCGAAAAGGTCAGTAGTGGGGGGTTTTCGGATCTCCAGTTCAAGAGAAAAGCTAGCAGTCAGCAAAAAACAAACGTGCCATTTCCTGATGACATTCGCACATTTATTTCTTGGAGTACATAGCCTTTGTTTGTCATTGTTTTTCCTACTTTTCCAATTTTATGCATGCAAGACAACCAGTATGCAAATAAAGACGCATTTATGCATATACAGTCAATTTCAGAATATACTCTCTTCTGTTTAATTGCCTGAGATTAAAATCTTATCTACTCAGATATCATTTCAGATCCGTTTTAATCGCCTTTTCCGACACCTGCCTGCAAGTGCTCTGCCACCTCAGCCCAGCTGTAATCTGCAGCATAATGTAACCAGTAGGGGTTAGTGTCGAGACAGCGGGAGAGGGCAAAAATCCATCTTCCTTCTAATTTGAGCGAATGTGTATCGTATGCTAAGTGCTTAGCTGTTATCAATACAATCTCCTTTGGAGCCCCCCGGGGCTGCAGAAGAGCACAGAAATACAGTACACTAGATTTTATGTTTTTTTTTTTTCCTTGACTGGTAATGTCAAATTATAGCAATTTAGTGCATTAATGCATTTTTAGAATAACCAAAATGCTTTGAGAAAATATGAAATGAAACTTTTTTTATTTTTTATGAATCAATTTCACCCTTCAAAACATCCCTAAGAGGATTGTGTCCAATTTAGCAAACTGTTTGTAGTCTAACTGTAAACTAACATGCACTTGCAAACTTCTGGATCTCCACAGTAAAGGCAAAACCTGACCTCAACACACACAGACAACAAAATGCAGCATGTGATCATCTAAAAGTCCTCCTGTATCTGCTAAAGAAAGGGATTCTACTGTTGCACCCGTGTGCGCTGATGTGTGGGGCCTGTTGGTTATCCACGCTGAGCTCCTGCAGTTTTGTCCCTGTCAACACAGAGCGCCTTGTCTGGCCACAGCATCCTCGCACGCGTGGACAGGAGAATAAAATGCCACTGCTGCGCGCGTTCACGTGCCAAACCTAAGATCCGTTCCCTATGCACAAGAAACAGCACATTCAGGAATACGTGTTGTTAATTGTTATTTGGTATAATAAAATAACATTTGGAACGATATGAAATGGGGGATCCAGACAATTCAGGTATTTTAGCGATTGTAGTATTATAACTAACGTTATTATGAGCTGAGCAGTCTTCTTAAAGGAATAGACCACCATAAAAATTACAATTCTCTTGTCATTTACCTTCATGTCGTTCCAAATCCGTGTTTCACAAAAGAAAGAACGCTGAAATCAATCCTGTTAGGACTTGTTTAAGACTTCGTCAAGATATGAAGCTTCAAAAAATATGCAAACTCACCATTAAAGTACCATTAAGGTGATACGAATGAGTCATGTGGTAAGGCAGGCTAAGTGTCAAGGTTTCTGAAGTAATATAGGCCTATTAGCGAATAATTGCCTGATAATGCTCTAACTTAGTGACGTGTTGTTAACCGCTGCGAATGAATCACTGAATTAGTGAGTTGAACTTGAGAACCGAGTCAGTTCTAAAGAACCCGTCGATTAAAGGGATTCAGATTCAATGGAAAAGATCCACCTCCAGCAAATGGAGCCATAACAATAACATAATTGTTATGGCTTAAAAGTCTAGAGTCGACGGACACATTTTAGGATGACTTTTTCTATTAGGCTACCATTTTTTTCAATGCACGAAAAATAGTTTTAAGTTATATAGAGTATATGAGATTATACTTTTTTTTGCATTGGCTATATGACATAACGTGTACTTTTATTGTTATTAAAATTATTATTTTTGCTGCTGTTTTTTTGCTAAAGACAATTTATTAATACTGCATATTTAGATAGATTAGAAACGAAAAGTGGTAGATCAGATTTATTTGTGTATGAACAGTAAAATGCTTTTACGGCTTGAATATTGTTAATTTGAATGCAATTCGTTAGATATAGAAATAAAAGACTTCCAACCGTAATACGCACGATGTCGTTATGCCCAAATCTCTCTGTCTCTCTCTCTCTCTCTCTCCCTCCCTAGACGCAGCAGCGGCTTGGCTTGAATTCAGTACCTCCCCTATGTGCTGCCTTACTCCATCATCACATCCCTGAACGTGAGCGGTGTAGCTGAGGAGCACTTCTTTAAAACCCGACACTTCGCTTGAGTTGCTTCCCTGCGCGTCTGAGAGTCGGAGGGAGGGGAGAAGCATTCACATCTCTTCTAACGATGGAGACCCGTCTGGTTGTATTCCCTGACGCTCACTTTACTCTTTCTACCTGGCTACTTCTTTCCTTCTTGTACGTTTTTCCAAATGTAAAGGCAGATATAAGTTGCGCGCCATGTATGCCGCCAATGCAAGTGAATTACGCAGGGGACGAGCTTCTGCGTGACCCGCCTGATTTTGGGAAATATCCGAGACAGGATCAAAAGAAGCCCAAGCTGATCACAGTTATTTACCCGAATGTTGGAGTACCCACTGGACGAGAGGTGGATGGTTTTCCAGGGATCGACTCGAACGCAGAGGGGATAAACTCCCGTGCGCCTTTGGGGAACTTCACCGAGCCCGCTTTAGACGAAGAATTGTTTTCGGATGAATATGTGAAAAGTGAATCCGACTTGGATCCCGAGGACGCCGCATTAGGGAGAGTGAGAAGAAGAGTGCCCGAGTTTCTGGAGAGCGCTGAAGCCCGCTCGGAGGAGCAGAGAAAGAGCTCCGGTCTGCGGGCGGACGGACAGAGTAAACGCGCTGAAGTTCGCTGGAACAGGGATGACGAGCACGATTCCAGACTATCGGATTCCAGACCAGAGGAACCCAAACTGACCAGCAGCACTTTTGCTCTGGCTGGAGACTCCGCGCACAACCACGCAGTCGTGTACTGGACTGGAAAAAACAGCAGTGTAAGTCCGCATCATCCTGTACTTCTTTGCCATAATATATGCTGTGCATTTGTCCAGTCCATTCAGACTTGTTAAGCTTTCAGTGTTCCTCGTCAACTTCGGTTGTTGTCACTGTGAAGGCATTCACATGTTGTTTTGAGTCTATATGGTTTATGAGGAGCATTTTCCCAGCCTGATCATCCCTAGATGATCACCCCTGCTGAAAGTATAACCATAAACCACTATAAGCCAGCTGATCAGGCTGGTTTTACACGGATTTTGGCACTTTTCAGCTTGGGAACACCCTCTTAACCCAGCTAACACCAGTAAACAGCTTAGTCTTTTGAGCAGAGCTAATCTAAATGTTTACGGAAAGCACCTGTTCAGAGAGTTAACCACCTGTTTGTCAAAGAGATATACAGTAATATAACCTCTGAATTGAGCTGGAATGTAATCCATAGTGTAACAAATCTTATGTTCGGTTTAAATAACCATTCACATTTGGGAGTTTATTTCTAAATTGCCTTAGTTAAATCATCTAGGGGCAAAGTCTGCAAATATGCCTTTAATGCAGTATCGTTCTGCACTGTCTGTCTATTTTTTCCCCGTTGAAACTATTTGCTTGTAGAGCAGGTTGTTGGCTAGAGCCTCTTGGCTGCAGTGCTCTGTGTATTTTTTGGATAGGAGATTTTTGGATTGGCAAGATAGGAGACTTTATAATACTTCACATCTCAATAACTCAGAGATCCATCTAATCGATTTTGAAGGCAAAAAATAACCTGGTTCTTAAATGCTAAAGTTAAGGAGAACTAAGGACTTGCATTTAAGCAAGTCTGCAGCGTATCGCCTTGGTGTTTGGGTTTTGTTACAGACAGGTGGTGTTTGATGAGATATGAGCGCGAGCGAGAAGAAAGGCAGAATTGTGATTTTCAAACAGATTTTCACGTTTAAGCTGTTTTGTTGCTGTGCATCTGTGCTTTTTATTAAATGTTATTATATTATATTATTCTACTTATAGTGCATTTACAATGCTAGGTATGATGTGTAAGCAACCTAAGCACCACTGGTATTAAAATAGTACCATGTTAACAGGTAATCCATTAGGTAAAATATAATCATGTACTTTTAATTCATGAACAGTGAACAGTATGGTGACTCAATAAAGGCAGATGTTTTGGGTTAAGTGTTGCAATTATCATACAAGGTGTTAAAGGAGACGGCCAAGATTTTATACAGTAGATGGAATCAGCAGGAGGAGACAGCAAAATGATTTTTTTGGGAGAAGGGTGGTTTTGAAGAAGTATTTTAATTTAAATGTGGATATGGATATCATTTCAAAAAAGGAACATTACCCTAAAACATTCATAAAGGTATGATACCTGTAGCTAAGAGATACGTCAAGTCTGGAGCCACTGATGAAGAATCAGATGTTGTAGTTCACTTCTACTAATTGTTTCTGTTTGGCTTTGGAAAACTGATCCTAGACCAGTGGTTTAAGCAGATTTGTTCCAGAGCGGTAATCACAAGCAACAGGCTGTATATTTACTAGCGCAGATTCTGTATTTTCATTTTAAGATGGGCCTCTGTATTTCTCCAGCAGTATGAGGTGAAGTTATATGAATTAGACTCATCCTTCTCAAATGAACCACCTCATCCATTATTGTTTTTCTTTGAGCCTGTTTGCACAAAAAAATACAATAAATCAAAACAGATAGTCCAGCATTTTTAGGCCCTGTCTAGATGTATTACATCTAGCTTTATTAACTTGTTTAGTAGCTGTCAGTGAAACGGCCGCAGCAATTTTAGGCAAGGGTTACGGCCCTCCAGGTCCCGTTCCTCATCCCTGCAGCTGTAAATCTCCTGTAATTATCTTCCGGACTGAGGCAGCCATTTTGAAAGATTTTGTCCTGTTCAGGGACTGCCTACTCAAGCGTGTTTTCCCTGCTTGCATGCCTTGCATTTATTTTTTTCCTCTAGCAATGTTTTCTAACGATTTTATGTATGCAAAACCCTTTGTTCCGTATTTGCTGCTCTGTTTTCAATCACTACTCTGATGAAGGATGTGCTTTGCTAGGTCATTCAGGAGTGTTACATTACATTTACAGTATAAAAGTTTAGAAATGCATGATTGAAATGCCCTTGTTATTAACATAACCCTTTGATCTATACAAAAAAAATAAAATAAATTAAAACAAATAAAACAAACAAAAATGGGAGGCGGGCTTAACCTGCGTCCATCAGATGCATCTGTATACTACTGGACGGATCTACAACCAATCAGATCACTCATTCTGATGACGTATGCTTAGCGACGGAACCTGAAGCCATCGTAACCAATTGTAGCTAGCTTCATTAAAGCAGTAGGAAAAGGTCTTTACTTACTTTAATTACTTCTGCTCCGTTTTCAAAGAAAACCTGTCATGAACATTTCTCAAAACAGCTGCAACAGCAGAGTCGAACGATTGTTGCTGCTCGGTACAAGCCATGTTTGAACGCCGCAGAACTGCTGCGTCATCGCGTTACACCCGCCTCAGTCGTGCTGGGGGCGGGGGAGCTCGTTTCTCAATGGTTCCCACTTTTTGGGGAATCTGAAATGCTCTAAAACGGCAGCTTGGCCAGACTAACTTTGCTCGCGAAAAGAATGTAGCATCAAAGGAAGTATGGGCGGGCCCAGGTCACATTTTAGCGTCAAAAGACATTCTGACTTGGTGGAGAGAAGGGTCCAGTCCACTTAAGCTTATCGCTGGTGTTTTAAGGATTTAAGCTCAATGTCATTTGTTTATTTTATGATTTACATATCCCATCATGCTTTTGATCATGCATTCAGAAGGAAAATAAAGCAACCGATTTGCATAAGATTCAAGTTGTAAGCCTGGCACGCATCAATGGCTTCTGATGTAGTCCTGCTTCACTGAGATTGGGTCATTCTTATAGACCCTGTTGTCATATGCTCCAAGGATCTCTTTGAAACACCTCACTGAAAGTCTAAGTATAAAATACAAGCGTTAAATGAGCTTTGTCAAATAGCGTTACCCTGAAGAGGTGTGCTGTTACATTTGCGCTTTCATGCGATTGACTGAACACGGTGGTCAGCTGCGCTTTGGCATTGGTTTGTTGGTTTAAAAGAGGACATTTCTAACAGTAATCCAGTTTAGTGCTTAGCAGTATTCGGCATTTATCACTATATCTAGTTAGGATGTATTTAGAACCATCTGGTTGCTTTTACATCTGAAGTTTGAAGGACAGTGGAGGTTCTCTAATATGTAACCTCGGGGAATTGCTTCTCTCCTGGTGTGAATCTCGATTGCTGTGTGAATTGGGAAAACCGCGTTGGGAGCTGCTGATGACTGTTCTAGTTTCGCATCTAAGGCCTCCTTCACTCCTCTGTCAAACCATCTGCTCTCCTTGTATACAGTCTTTATGTAACTAAACATGTGCTCCAGAAGTCCTGCTTGGAGGTATTTGCCCTCCTGCGTTGAACGATGTTGGCTCATAAAGGAGTTATTTACACTTTCGAAACACATCCTTCAGGTTTCTGTCTTAGTTTGTTGGGAAGCTTCACTTTTTGGGCATGAACGAAGATATTTGGCTGTGTTGCTTGTCTTTGATTGCTCTTTTATTTGTTTCACCTCCTAAAAAGTTAAAATGGCAACATTAGTGTCAACAGTAGTGTATACTGGAATGTATTATGTTTTATTAAGAAATGTAATGCTTACAAAGATGGCAAGGTGAAAATTAAATGGCTTGCTACCTCGACACTTGATTTTCAAGAACGCTTCAATATTTTAAGCACTCGTAAGCCAGCCAAAACTTTTAGTCTGCAGTACCGTAAATATCGCAAGATAAATCCTTAACAACCTTGCACACTCTTCGACATGATCTAGTGCCACTAATGCATTGTAAAGCGCTTCGTTTATTTAGTGTGGATGCTAATTACTAGTAAAGGAGGCTATGGAATGTCATAAATAATTTAGTCATCCTAATGTAGTATGCCCTCCAACTGCCAATTAGTGTTTACACATTTGTTTTCCGGCCCTTTTTTATGCAGCTGAGGTCTTCCTGGTGAGAGCCGGTGCTACACTCAGGGGATTCATTTCCAGGATTGACTTTGGAGACAACGTCTTGGCCGACTTTCCATGATTTGTGAAGAAAATCACACTCAGCTACAGTACATCCAAGTAAAAGCAGACTCATTTTCTTTTAGGATACACAATGAAAACAAGTAGGGAAATATAAAGCGGAAGTGTGCTGTTGGCAGGGTTGATTCAATCATAAAAAGTCTTCTTCTTCACTTTTACATATTCAAAGCTGTTCATTTATGAATGTTTGGCATGAATATGTCTAGTAAGCACTTAGTGTCACCATATATTTTGAACTGCAACTATTTAATTTCCTTTCATTTACCACTTGGTTTATGTCATTTATCTCCCCTAATATTCTACACTCAGAGCTTGTGTGCCGCATACCACATCAACATATCAGCCACTTGCTCTTCCCCATCACAAAAAGAATAATTTGCTGGATCAGAATCGCAGTTTACAAGCCGTCTAAATGTAGCCATTATCTCCATTGTTGGGGAGTATAGTGGAAAGGCCTGGGCACGCTAGAGACGAGAACACTCCGGCATAATCACACGCTTGGCCGCTGAACCAGAGCAAGCAACAAGGGTGTCTCAGCATCTATCTGTCCCCCTATGTTAATTACACTGATATAACAGAGTGTCAGATGTGATTTGGTTTCATCTTCGTTGCGTTAAACACTTTTTTTCCCCAACGGGCTGCTCAGCAGTCTCTCTCTCACACACAGACTGGCAGTGAAAGTGTACGCTTCGAGGTAGATTAAAAAAAATTGTGCTATGATATCAAATACACATCTCTTTGAAATCACTTTAAAATGTGGTGCTATCAGATACACGTGGAAGGAAATGCTGCTCTGGAAGATGTGTTATAATGCAGGGAGCTCGAAACTGGAGGAAGATTAGAAATTACAGATCTTTAATATGCTCCTTCCCTATAATATGCTCCTTGGACAGTTGACTCAAAAGCAATTTCATGGACAGATGCACAACATTTCAATCAACCAATCAGATATCAGGGATACTTTTTCAGGAAATGTCTGTTTTAGGATGAGTCTGTATTTTTGGACAGGAATGTTGATCCATAATCATGTCGTACTTGGCACTGCGACCCATGCAGCCAAAAGAGCTCTCCATACAAGTGAAACAATTGCTTCTGAAACAAAACAGATCCATTAGAGTTATAACAGGAACATTTTGAGTAGCCAAATCAGCAGTATGATACATTCTAAGAAAAAAAAAGAATGAACTGGTGAGCTCAGCAACATAAAAAGACCTGGACGTCTATGGAGGACAGCATTGGTGGATGATCGGAGGATCCTCTCCATGGTAAAAAAACAAACAAAAACGTCACAACATCCTGCACAGAGAAGAACACTCTGCAGGAGGTAAGTTTGTCACTGTCAAAGTCTACAATCAAGAGAAGACTTCACCAAAGCAAATACAGAGGCTTCACCACAAGGTGCAAACAAAGACATTGGCAAAAAAGCATCTAAAAAAGACAGACCACTTCTGAAAAATAAATCCTTGGACGGTTGAAATTTAGATAAACGTGTACCAGAATGATGCGAAAGTTAAAGCTTTAAATTTGTACTTCACTTTCAACTTGATTGGTTCGTTTAAATTCTATTCTGGTGGCATACAGAGACAAAATTATGAAAATGGTCTTAGTGTCATATGCACACATATATACAGCACATTAATGTTTGGGTTATTGATTAATGTATTTAATGCAGAGGCTAGTTACACTCACTCGGTCCAACAATTTGTGATTGGGGTAGTCAACTCTACAAAATACATTTGGTAAACATCAACTCCAGTGGTGTAGATGATTAGGGAGGGCTTTATTATCCCGATAAGGTGTCATCCATTTAGTAATTTTAATTAAAATGATAAATTACACTCAATAAGTCATCACTGCGTACTGTTTTATATTGTACTGAAAAAAGTCTGCTATTTTAACATTGTGTAAATAATCTATTACTGTTTGCACTTAGTGTAAATAGCATCGATTGAGATATACACCTGGTGCAAATAGCCACTGCCTAATTATTATTATTATTGATGAATCAGTTGATTTTGATTGTTTGGGTTGCTTGTTTATTTATTTTGTCCCCTATGTGCATGCATGTGTTTTCTTGTAGCCTGCCTGTCGTGTGGCGACGATGGAAAAATCCCAGATTAAGACCAGAAAGGGATAAAGTGTAAAAATGTAGGTCAGATACAGTACATATCGCATTTAGAACCATTGGAAAGTTTTGCAGAATCATTCAATCTCACAAATGCATGCTTGTAAAACAGCATAACAAGAAGATCTGGGCAGCGCCAGATGCCTGATAAAGAAATTGGATCTGGTTGAGAACGTAAATGTGGCCAAAGAGTTTATCCGACCTTGGTCTTTCCCACACACTTTAATCAGAGGAAAAGACGGATGAATAAGACATGACCGTAGACGTGTTACACACCCACGGTCAGCTCGAGAGAGTCTTCACGAGTGTGTGTGTTTCATGTTCATTTGCAGCTTTGCGTGATGTAGACTAATGCTGACAGATTCCTCCCTAGAACCAGCAGTCTATCCGCACACTGTCTTATTAAAACTAATCTGCTAGCTTATCTTCACTGGCTAAAATCTAAATATGCTACATTAACATTATTACTGTTTTTGACAGCTTCACTGTTGACTCCCTGGCAAGTCTCATTCTTTGCTGGACCGAAACACTGCATACGAAACAAGTTGAGTGTATGTTCTCTTATTCAGAAGGATTATGCGTATCATTTGCTGATGTGATAGTTTACTGGATCTGGCCAGTGTTTTCTTTGTGTACATAGAAAGAAATAAAAGATGCTTTGCCAAGGAATAATTTATAAATAAATTATACTCAAACTGGCTTCTGCTAGTACAGCGTTTGGGTGATTCTACAAAAGACGTTTGCCCGTTACATATGCTCTGTAAATATAATATTTGATGGAGAATGATATCCAGTACCAACTTTTACAGTGCATTAGAGTAGTGTGTTGCAATTAAATAAGTATCTGATTGCACAAGAAGGTTTCATTTGTTTGATTTAAAAATGCATAAATACTGCAATTTAAAGTGCCCCTATTATGGAGTTTTGAAAGCAGTGTGTAACGACAAAGTGAATGAAAAGGTCCCACAAAGTTTTAAATCTGAAAGTGCACCATATATAAAACAATTGTCTCTCAAAAGAAAGAGTCGACTCTGGATCACTGAAACACTGGAATTGATACACCTGTTGGGGATTCTTTGTTAAATGGAAAGTTAAAAATAACAGCATTTATTGGGAATAAAAATATCAGTAACTATAAATATCGGTGCATATTCATTCTTGCTGAAAAAAGGTCTCAAACTTGTACATTTGAAGCTATTTCATGCATGCATAATTTAGTCTTCCCATGTATAATTTAGCACAAGATACAAAAGTTTTTCAAAGTGTAAAAGGCCCTTGTTTCATAGAATGACCTGTTTGATCTCGCTAAAACAACTCTGAGGTATTTGAAGTGTGAAGCATAAAAGTGTTTATCTGTCAATATTCCTTGGTGTTGAACGTCGTTTTAACATTTAATGCTTTTGTAACCGATTTGAAAGTCCTAATGGAGACCGAAGAGGAGCTGAATAGAAAATGCAGATGAATTTTTAAAGGCTCTTGTTCTTTAAAAGTCTCTGTATATGTGGGCTTAGGTGTCTGCAGATGCCAGTGAAAAGTTTAAGAGTTCAGCAGAGCAGAATCTTGCGGCAGGGTTCAGGCACTTATCTGTGTTTTGAGCCGTGTCAGGGTCTAAAAGAAGAGCTCTGTATACTGTAGTGTGTTCCTTCTGTATTTTATAAAATGCATTTGGTAAAGATTCTAGAACTGTGTCAAAGATTGCTGAGTGGTGGTATCACTATGGCAACACTGGCCTCTGTAGATTTCGCAACTAAGAATCGATATCTCTTAATTAATTTTATTCTGTCTTTGACCTATACTGTACATCCAATTAACTTGTCTTTATGCTTGTGTTTATGGTGTCGCCCACTCTGGCTTATTTAGCTTCTCTGTTATGTCTTACGCTAAAAAAGACCAGTAGGTGTTACGGTACTCTCACAGTGTTTATCTCACGTTTGAATGCTGATTTAAAGCTCTAGGTCACTACGGTGCAACAGAAAAACCTCATGTTAGCCCTGACACTGAAATTAAAATTCGGAATCACTTTTCTTCGCTGTGGTAATGTAGCTCCTTTTGAAACAGGAAGCGGTGTGTGATACAGCTAGGCTTTTAACAGCCAGAAAGGTTTTTATCGCAGCCTGGAAGTGTAACAGTTGACAGCTTTTTGGAGGTTTTGGAGATAGGCCCGGCTGTGGATTACAGCAGGGTTCATCTGAATGATTTTGGATGAATAGAATGGCACCCTTGAATAGTCAAGTCATACGTATACAGTATATAGCGCTTTTCAAAACACACATTAAATCAAAGCACCTATACTGTATAGAGATATTAATGCATGTTAATATATTTTTTTATACCTTAATGCCTAAGTGCCCACATTTTGCAGTTTAGAGCTTGATAAGAGTTTTCATGTGGTGTAGATATAAACATTTATAGATTTGACTACATCAGAGGTTGATGACTCTGAAGCTCACGATCATGTGAATTAGATGTTAAAGATTTAGATAAGTGGCAGGTGGGAGTTTTAATTAAGGTGGAGAGTGCGTCTAATTCTAGAGAGCATTTAATTGGCCAAGTTCTACTAAATTTATGTCATCCATATTTTCATTTGATTTCCAGTAAGAGAGGAACACTTTATTTCGATTGTCCATTCTGCTAAATAACTTTGCAACATGTGAACTATCAGTCATTAGAGTATAAAGTTATTTCGATGGGTCCACAACATGCAACTTACTGACTATGAGAAACTTTGCAAGTAGGGCCGGGACTAGGGTTGCCACCCGTCCCTTAAAATACGGAATCGTCCCGTATTTGAGAATGAAATTGCGCATCCCGTTTTGGATCAATACGGCACAGGTTTGTCCTGTATTTTTTACTTTTTTTTTTAAAGCAGCTCATGCAAATCCACCCAACACGCATTTTATGAAGATGCCTTCTTTCCAGTGTTGCCAACTTAATGACTTTGTCGCTATATTTAGCGACTTTTCAGACCCCTTTGGCAACATAAAAAAA
>JAUMHG010000033.1:22546590-22560863 GCA_032359395.1 Enteromius anoplus
TAAATACCCGGCTATGTGTAAATGTGGCCTAAGTAATGATAAACGATGGCTGCAGTGTTATGCTTTAAGTTCACTACGTTGAGGTGTGCCGATTCTCTTATAAAAGCACTGTCCACGTTAGTTTTGGTACAAGCTCTGTGCTGTGGAGCGCTGTAGCACGGTAGACCAATCATACAGGACTGCGCCATCTGACCAATTACAGAGAGGGATCACGGGAGGGAGGGGTTTAGAGAAACTGAGTCTTCGAACTGCTTCACACGAGTCGTTTACGAATCTTTTAGAAATGGGGTAAAATTAAATCTATTTTTAGAGAAAACTAAAGTGTTTTTTGACCTTGCATTCACACAAAAACCTGTTTAAAGACACTCATAAAACAATATTAGCCATCTTTAAAATGGCATAATAGGGACACTTTAAAGGGGCGGGTGCTCAAAGATAAAAAAAGGGGGCGTTTAGCAGGCTAAATACCAGTAACTTACACTCATGACAAACCTAAATTGTAATTCTTCACAAATGGGCAATGTCTTACTTGGCCAAATCACAGCAAATATATATATATATATATAGCCGTTAATGGGCAATATCAACAAGTCACTCCCTTACACATCTCTCTCCATGATGGTAACAGTTACACTTTTATATAAAAGGGCTGCAGATGAACCAAACCCACCCAAAATAACTTGAACATAAACACACATAACACCACTAATACAAAAACGCAACTGTCTTGCTTAAATGACACAAAAATAAATGAAAGTAAGATATACCCATGATGCACCAGCTGCATAAATCTGTACCCCGCTCGTAACGAGCGCGCTCTGCCCTCAAGGGCGAGCATTGGTTAATGGCAGTCATGTGACTGATGCGAGCCGGATCCTTTTATTTAGCAAAATTTGGATTAATAGTTACATTTTATTGTTGTAGGGCAAAGACAGGGCTCCGTGCACATATACACATAAAAAAAAGATTCTAAGATTTCTCCTCTTAGGGGACTTTGAGTTCTTGGAAAGCTCAGTTGTGTTTCAAACTATGAACTTCTGAGAAATTAAAGAGACTTACTGTATGCTCTTCACAGTACATTTAGAGCTAGTTCCCCAGCTCTGTTCTTTGTCAATAGAAAGGGCTTTGCTGTAACTAACAACATGTGGCATAAATGACTCCACTACACTGTTGTGCTTGTTCTTTGCTAAAAGGGAAAATAATGAAATAATGAATCAAATCAAATAGCTTTTGAAAAGGAAGGCGAGTGTAGAATAAGAAACTGTACAGAAGCGTTTAGTTGAAGGCCTTTCTCCAAGCGTGTCGCTGTTTTGTGGAATATTTCGCATCTCTGTGGCCGAAAGGCATTAGAAATTCATGAGATGCATTGACTGTGTTCAGGATATTGACAGACAAAATAAATGTGCAACACATGATACCGATCGGGGAATTTGTGCGTGTTTGTTTAGTGTCTGCTATCTTCAAAGTGCATAGAGTATCAAGGAGAAACTTGATTAGGCTTAAGTTCTAGCTAATAAGAGTTAATGGTTGTAATAAATTGCTGTGATATAGGCTGCTTTCTTTTCCACTTCTCGTCAAAACTTCAGAAATAGATTACTGCAAAGATTCGGAGAGTTCTAGAGAAGATGCAGAACTTTGTCACGGCTTGTGTGATACAAATGAACATTTTCACACCTGTGTTTTATGTGTATGTGTAAACGGACTACTTTTATTTTTGTTAAAACTGACTTTAATCACATTGATTTATTTCATTACTAAATTGTTCAGTTATATCTGTTTAGGCATCTGTCCAACTGTCCAAAATACATTTTTGCCACACTTGACAATGACAACAATATTGAGAACATTTAAACAGCGTTTTACAGCGGTTTGTTATGGCACATTAAAGATCCACAAAACAGTATTTATTGTTAGAATTTCTCAAAAAAATAAAGCTAAACTAAAAGCTAAGACTTTTTGTTGGACATAGCAACAGTATCTAAGGGGGGCAAATCATTGTGAATGGTAAATTATTTTACATTTAAATAATTATATTTTTTTTTCCATATTTAGTTGTATAAAAATATATACACTGTGCAAATAATTTTCTTTAGAAAAAATATAAGGATTTACAAGAAAATGCTATTTCAATATTTCTAAAATTGTGAAATGTACTATTTTACACAATTTCTGTATTTTCTTTCATATTACTATTTTAATCTATTTAAATATATTTCAATATTTTGACAGATTACAATTTTCGGTGTGAAGTGTATATTTATCTACAGAACTATTGTATGATATTAATAAAAACACAAAATTGAATGTTCAGTTGTCACACTTCTGTTTTAGTGCAAAAGTAATCACCACACACAATTGCCATCTGACATATCGTGTATAATACAGTATTTTTTAACAGGTTTTAGTTTTTTTACTGTTTTCTTCAATTTCGACAGTAAGCTTTTCACAAATGCAAAAGAAAAACTATTCTAAACTATGAACTCTTTCAAGGTACTTTTAGCTCTTTCCACTTGGTTTTCTTGTGTTTCCTTTTTTGTTATTGACATTGTTTGTTTTGTCCTTTGGTTTTGTTCTGTTATCTCTGTTGTGATATTATCTTCTTTGTATTCATTATTAAGTAAAGTGCTGTGGTGCATTTAGATCAGATTCGCCTCGTCTTTCTCACTTACCATGACAATATTGGCAAGAGCGCTTAAGTTTGTGCTTGAAGAAATACGAATTTGCCCATAGTTGTGATTACACAATGTGAAGGAAACAGTAGCTTTGCATTGTGATCAACTAAAATTACTTTAACAGTTACATGACCTTATCAGCTGAACCACAGCAATGATTAAACACTCATCAAGAAACACAAACACTCATCTCTCAAGCGCAGAAACCTTGTGTGCCTTCATTCAAATCTCTTTACCCTTCAGATGGAATCAGAGCAATTAGCTTTGCTTAGTCCTTGCTTTTTTCAGTCCTATCTTTCAAGCAATTATCTCCATTTCCCCAAAGAAGGAAAGCATCACTTAAGGTTTCCCATGTGTCATTGAATTTGTATTATGAGTCACACATGCATACATGGATCCTATATATATATATATATATATATATGTCTTCTTGATTAACACCTTGCTACATCTTTCTGTCTTAATTATGACTCTTTTTTTTCACATCGAGCTCTTGTCAGCTAATAGGAAACATTTTTACCTTAGTGGAAGACAGGGGGTAAAAAAAAACCTAAAAAAAAAGATGTTTGAGAAATGGAGACAAGTAACTAATAGCGTAACCTTACGTCTAGGCATCAATCAGATGAAATTAATAAAGGGAATATGTTGTCTGTTTTACAGCCGTGAGATATGACTTCTGCCCAGTAGGTGTTACCACGGAGACTGCTTGCAGTCATCCATCAAGCAGTGAATCCTTGAGGATTATGGGATATTACCTGATGGGTGATGTACGGCAACTTAGCAAAGCTCCAACTGTCAAGGACAGCGTGATGTGAGAGCTAAATGATAGTGTTCTTTCAGGATCTGTGACTGATGCACTTCTTCGCATTGCTCAATTTAAATGCAAAAATAAATTAGTTAATTTAATAAATAATAAAAAAAAATATATATATATATATATATATATAGACATAAGGCAAAAACACACAAAAGTAAATCATAAAAATTAAAACATTCGAAATAAAAACTATAATAGTGTCATTATACTAAATTAAAACTGTATAACAATTATATTACAAAAAAATATGCATTATGTTTTATTCAGTATTGTTTTTTTCTTAATCAGACTTTTGGTCGAGTTTAATAAAAATTAAAGCATAATAATGAACAGTTTTTTTGTTCATTCTAAAATATCGGGATAGAACGAAAGCTACTATAACTAAAATGGCAAAAACAAAGACTGAAGTATCAAAGCTAATAATAATTAAAATGCAAATTAGAAAAATATATTTAAAAAAAATAATAAACTATACAGTGTCTAAACAATAATTTAAAAAAATGCAAAACAAAACTATGTAACTACAAACATTAATTAATTCATTTAGTATAGTTTAATTACTGTAGTAAAAAAAAAAAATGTGTGTTTATATATATATATATATATATATATATATATATGGTCGCTGTGATTTTGCCAAGTAAGACATGACCCTGAATCAACATTACTGTCCAAAAATATTACACTTTATGTATTATAAACTATAAATTATTCCAATCCTTACCCTTTAAGATGTATCTATACATTTATTCTACAAAATTGGAATTCTATTAAAATTGATCTTAATATAAATGAGATTACAGTTAAAAAAAAAAACTGTCCTCATTGAAACCAATCAACTTGTGCTAAAAACCAACATAAAGTGGAAAAATAGAGACTGGAATTGCCCATGTGGAAGGAACAAATGTAAAACACAATGACTCAACTCTTTCACATGAGGTTAGACTTCCTAAAAATTCTTCTCTCCTCAGAGCAAACGTACGAAAACAGGTTTGCCGTGTTTGGTCTGCAGTGATTCAGTCTGACATGCACAGAGAGCCCTTGTGAGGTCCGTACCCATGAGTCACTGCTTCAGCTCCAGTGCACTGAACTTTACCCCTCGGACTCGACCGCACACGCAGAGAACATTACACGAGATGAAAGGTGAACAACTAATCCAATAGGTACTGTGGGTTGTTGGCTAAGAAACTATTTATATAAGTACTCTAAGCTTCTTAATGCATATATGTATACATATTTGCATGCAACTATACACCAGTATGTACCGTGACTTTACTTTAATATTACTCCTACCATGAAATCAGGTTTTATTTCTATGGCCATCCATATCAAATCTACATGTGCAGCATGTTCAAGCAAATAGCCATCAGTTAAACTTTAAACGTTGTGATAAAGATCCCTACAAAGTAATGAAAAAGAGAGAAAGAAATCACTGTGAAAACCAAGACTCATAAAACAACTTACAAAAGGGCTCCTAATCCATTTAGAATACAATGTTCCTTTGGGTGATTTCTTTAAAACCAATTAGCACTGTAAAGGTCAAAGGCTTAGATGTGGTAAAAAAACATCAAAGTAGATTGCTCCTTAGTTTAAATTTGACCAACAGAGCTAATGCTTTGCAATTCAATTGTGCATGTTAATAAGAAGACTTGAATTTGAGAGGAAGGAGAAAATGAGTGCAGAGAGGCAAGAGGACGAGAGCGAGCGAGCGAGTGAGAGAGAGAGAGAGTTCAGTGAGGACGCACTACAGCGCTGGCCTTTTTCTGTAGCTCTCAAGTGCTCACATTATCAGGTGGCTGTTTACCAGAAGAACACTCATGTGCTTGTGTGGGAGCCGAAAAAAACAATAAACAAAAGCCATCATCCAGGAGACCAACCTCTCTGTATATTTTAACCGAACATTCAACATGGTCCACCTGGCAGATTTACAAATGACCATAATCATCTATCAGAGGATGTTTTTTTTTTTATCTACAGTAAAGAACAGTAAAGTTCACAGCCCGAGATGGCGGAAAGTGCATCCAGGTCGCTTTCATTATTTTACCCAAAAACATTATTTTGGTTATTGTCAGTGCACACAAATGAACATAGAGACCAGTGGCAGTTCTACGTGGAATTACTCCCTGGGCGAGACTTCTTCTGGCAAAGGCAATATTAACAAGTCCCTCCCCTACACATCTCTCTCCATGATGGTAACAGTTACACTTTTATATAAAAGGGCTGCAAATGAACCAAACCCAACCAAACTAACTTGAACATAAACACACATAACATCACTAACACAAAAACCCAACTGTCTTGCCTAAATGACACAAAAATAAGTAAACTCTAAAGAAATACCCATAATGCACCCGGCTGCCAGCACTGACTGCCGAATCATTACAGTATTCTAAACTGATTCTCAATTATTGAAATGACTAGACTATTCATCATGTTTCATGTTTGATACCTGATTTTTATATTCTACTGCAAATATGTGTTGGTGTTGTATTATTGTTTATAAAGGATTAATTATTAATAAAAAAACACCCACATACACAAAAACACTGTTCCTAAAGCCATTATAAGCGGTGTGTGTTGAAAATGACCAATCACAAGAGCGATCTGACATTTGATCCCCGCCTCCATAGTCTCAAAAGTGTACTTGTCGAGCGAGCAGAGGCTGAGCAGCTGAGAGAGTGTAGAGAGGGTCGCGCGAGCCCTGCTTAGCGCCCTCCTCGCAAGAGCGCATTTTTGCAGGCGCATAGTGTTGTGTGCTCTCGCTGCTCACAAGAATGGTTTTCCGCGCACATTTTGTTTTTATATGCGCTAGATTTGAGACTAGGCAATTTAAACGCCATAGTCATTGGTAGGCTATGACAGATAATATAACATCGTTTAGGGGCGCAGATGTCCCCCCCCCCAATTAGTGCTTGTGCCGCCCCCCCAAAAATGCCGCCCTGGGCGACTAACGATTAGTCGAATATTAGGGGGTAGCTATAAAGAATAGTAGCGTTTTTTAGCGACAGGCTATTTACACTAAGAGCAAATAACTATTGATTCTGTTTATACTAAGTTTACACTTTCCATACTACTTGCAAATAGTGGCCGTTTTTTAAAACAGTACAGTAGTATGCAGTAATATTTAATTAAGTGTAATTTGTGTGCATTGTAATTCAAATTATTAAATGGATGCCACCTTATTGGAACAATATAGCCCCATTTTAACCCTACATGATACTTTATGATCATTTACTTAATTTTTCTTAAAAGTAAATAACTTTCCGAAGTGATATGAGGTTTGAAAAGGGAGGAGGGAGTTCGGCAAAAGGTGGATTTAAATTAGGATCAATCGCGCAAAAACCCACTGTACTTTTGCTCATTGTTTACTGTACCTTTCAGTCACAAGGAGTGAGTTATCCACAATAAAAGATTACATTACTACAGCAAAAAAAACAAACAAAAAAAACATTACATATCTCTAGAAATGAAGAGAATTAGCACAGCGTTTAACATTTCTGGGCACTGGCGATACAGAGCTGTTGAAGACAGAGACAGAGAGACAGAGAGAGAGAGAGAGAGAGAGAGAGAGAGAGAGAGCAGATGAGGGTTTACACAAAAGGGTTTTAACTTTTGTCTCACACTAAGGGCCTGCTGCCCTGTTTGATTCGCTCGACTTGCTCTAGAGGCGGCCAGGGAGAACCAGATGCACCCTGGGAAAAGGGAAGTGGGCGACCAAGGGAGAGGAAACACTGCTCCGTGGATGTTTTTGCAGTTTATTTTACCTTTTTTCTGCAAGGGGACGTCAACAGGCTTGAAGGTTTGTGAATACAATAGATCGCCACTAAAGCAAGTTCCCACATCTTTTTATTTTACTCCAAGGAAAGGCTCAAAGCAGCCATGTCAGGTTTTTTTTTCGTACAGAATATTTGAGCAAATAAATGCTTTCAGTGCTGTTGATCATATCTAAAGTGACAGCTTGGGATTCAAACACTTTGCGAGTTAACATAGTTCATCTGACCTTAACATTTTCTGTTTACTTGTGGCTTACACTCGCATCCCGATGCATTTAAAAAGATGTTTTCTTATGCACAAAATGGATGCCTGATGGTTGTCAGCCAGTCTTTAAAGAGCAAAAACTGATTTTTGTGGGGGGCCTTGTTGCCATGGTAACGTGCTCCTTAAAGAACTGAAGTGGGAAAGAAGTGGAGTCAGCGATGCATATTACGTATGAATCTGTGTTGTTGATATATATGGCAGAAAATGGGAATCAATGGCAGCCATTAGTGTGATTGAAGTGTTTAATTACTTTGTTTGATTAAAAGTAAAGACGTGCATAAGTATCGGGACCACTTTAGGGTAAAGATGTTTGAAAAGATGAAACCCTGACACTAGATGTATGACTTCATCATTATCACGCCCCAAAGGCTCTGATGGAAATAGATTTCAAAGCAAATAGCATTTGAAGGATTGAAAGTAAACATTATTTTTCAATAAAGTGTTTATTTGCCACATGCGATCGGTGGTAAGGAGTAACTAAACCACATTTTTCATTAGCATAACTGTGCTTTGTCCAAACTTTTATATCCAAAATGTTTTATGTTACATTCAAGGTATATATTTTATCTGTTCATTCTGTTCCTGGAAATCAAACACATGGCGTAAGCTTTGTCATTTGTTGTTTTTTGTGTTTTGTTTTTTTGTCTTTGGGTTTCTTTTGCTTTGCTTCGCTTTTTTGTTTTTTGTGGCTCTAAGCTGTCCTCCAACAAAAAAAACTCTATAGGTTGTTTGTGCAAGTTCCTTATTGCGATCTATATTCACGCTTTAAAGGTAAGTGCCCTCTAGAGGGCGTGAAAAAAAACGACAGTGTTGTATTGCGTCTGTTGTCATGAAATGATGTATGACTGTGATTACCAATCAAAATCCGTGTTTTGTTTAAATGCAGTGCTTAGAGTTTTTGCAGCGATCTCACAGTGATTTAAAAAAAATGCAACTTTTTTTACGAGGTTTAACTTATACGAATGACCACACTAACCCACCTCTAAACCTACCCGTTACAAAAATTGTGCAAAATCGTCTTATAATGCATCTCTCTACAAACTGAGCGACACCAACCCTGAATCACATGGGCGATGGGGCGCAGTTTCACCACTATTGTACAAACAACGTATTATTAGTTGGACAGGTTGGAATGTTCTGTAAGTAGAAGTAAACATTTAATAAATGCATTTAGACCAGGTTTACATTTTGAGATAAAGGATAGACAATGGGTGGATGAATGTACATATACAGTACGAATAGATGGATAGATGATTGATAGAATATACAGTAGTGAGGTAGATATAGATAAAGGATGGACGGATGGATGGTAGAGAGGTAGATGATAGATATCCCAAAATTCTGCAAAATCATGATTTGCAGGGTTTTATGAGCAATGGGTTTGAACCCATGATTGCATGATCACATCTCGTCTTATAATGCATCTCTCTACAAACTCGGACACTATTGTACAAACAACCTATTATTAGCTGGACAGGATGAAGCCTACTGTAAGTGCCGGCCCGTCCAACAGGCAATCCAGGTCGGCCCCACCTTGCTTTGGGGGCCCTGCGGACGCCGCTATAATATATGCGAGTGCACATGTGAAATATCTAAAGCATCCGTAATGCACACACTCGATTAAACACGACAGCGATCGCTGAATACAATGCAAAATTGACAAAATGTCGCATTTTTTTGTGATCCAGCATAATTTGTCATTTAACCGCAAAATAATCGCATAATTAATGATTGAGGATGAAGTCTCAAATTGATAAAGACAAAAAGTAGCCTATTATATACTTTTTGGTACAAAATTCAGAGCCCATACCAGAGGAGTCTGATACAGAGGCTGCAAATTCTAATCTCCCGCCGAAAAATGAATTACTATCTGCAGTATGGGAATATTTTGGGTATCTGAAAAATGATCGCGGGGTTGTCTTTGAAGATGGATATCCAGTTTGCAAGAAATGTGGACTAAGAGTTCCCGCAAGAGGAGGAAATACGTCGATCATGTTCCATATTCGCGAGCCATGTCATGTAATTGGATAAATCAACATCTAGCTGTGCAGTAAATCAAATCGCGATGTGCGTGTCTGTGAATATACAGTGCACAACCGCTGCCATATATTGTAATTCGATATTCTGTGTCTGTATGAATGAGCAGCGCCGTTTCGCCTAATATATCTAGTACACACTCAAGTAACGTTACGCGTGATGATCGTGGTTTTTAAAGTGTCTGATGTCTCACTCACTATGTGAAGACGTGAACATATCCAGAGCTGCTCTCAGTGAAAACTTAATGATCATTTTATAATCTTATTTAAAAGAAAAATCATCAAATACACTTCCTTTTACATCCATGTTTACATCCATTCAACGTGACCCTGCACATATTGCTCTCCCATATATGCTGTTAAAGAAGAAGGGCAGTTTGATTTATTCTTGTCTAATATAAAGAGAAATAGCTTCTTCCTTATGTTGTTTAAATGGGAGATGCAAAGCTTTAATCAAACCATTTAATTGTAATGGTTTAAAATAAACCATTTTCAAATAAAAACCATATCTCCTTTTATTCACTGAAGGGTCATTGTAGCTGATGATTATAATAATAATGATGATAGTTTAATACCGTGAAACCGTGATATTTTCTGAGACGATTATCATACCGTGAAAATCTCATAACGTTACAAACCTACTTTACAGTAAGTTACTTGTAACCTTTTTTAAATCTGATTAGGCTAAATATTGTTTAAATACTGTATTTCACCAGTGGGCCCAATATTTTGCCTAGGGCCCCACAACCCTTCGGGCCGGCACTGTGTAAGTAGAAGTAATAAACGCATTTAGATCAGGTTTAAACAGTATTTTGCTTCTCACTAGATTTCCAGTTACAGTATTTCAAGACTAGAGTTACATCTAGCTACACTGACAGATGGGATGAAGTCAAAAAAATCTACTTTATTCAAATGTCTGCAGATAAGCCCTCCCTGTTTCCTTCTAATGAGCATTCATCACAGTTGCACTGATTATCCTGAGCTACGTGTAGTTCCTCTATCGGTTGTGACACCTTTTGTGGTGATCTAGGAACATCTGTGTGGTTTCTCTTAAATTTTATGAAAACAGGATCTGAGCAATGAGAACAGCAACCCCCCCCCCCCCTCAAGTCAAACTGTCACAGGGCAGCAAACTCAGATTTCTGTTTTACTATGGCCTGTTGCTCTGATTAGCACCTAATGAACAGTTAATGTGCTAATTAATAACTGTGTGGAGGTAATCCTTATGTAGTAGTGGATGTGGTTTCTGCTTTGCCCTGAAAGACACTGTTGAAATACATCACTAGCATACTTACTGGGATAAATATATATATATATATAGATATATATATATCATAAAAATAAATTGATAATTTTGGACATCCAGAGGCCGGTAGTTTTTTTTTTTTTTTAGGTTTATTAATGGATTAATTAATGAGAGAAAGAGAGAGAGAAAATAAAAACATATTTGAGGGTCTTGGAATCATGTTTGGTTCTTGAAGGGTCTTGTTTCTCTTCCAACTGTGTTCTCTATAATTGCAGTCTATAAAAAATATTCTTCCTGGAGATATCTTGACTCATTTAAAATAGATCCCAGTATCTATGTTTCATTTTAAGGTTGTGTGAAATGACACAAGCTGGCAAGAATTTGATTCCTCACTGAGTTATGAGGCAGTAAATGCCATAAATTACACTGAGAGATAAACAGATTATGTGTCTGTGAGAGAGAGACTGCAGAGCGTATTCCATGTTCATTTTAATGAGAAATCCTTCCCATATTGTGTTAACAGCTATACTGACATTACTATACTATGTTATGAATAGCAATCTAACATCACTGTATGTCATATGTCACTATATGGATTTTTCTTCCGCCATATAATTGAGTTATGTGGCATCACCATGCTACTACATCTAATCGTTGACATGTTTGTTCTATATGTTATAATGCCATATTGCCTGAAGCTGAACCATCTCTCCTTTTTTGGATATTTGAGAACACTAAAAGAGGAATTAACTAAGAATGAATTGGGCCCACATATAGCGTCATTTATTTCCATGCAATGTTTTTGTTGCTTCAGCGCTAAATGCAATTTGCACAGTGCAATTCCCTGTCTTGGTTATGGGGGATGTAGCAGACTAGTGGTGGCATACTTCACTGGGATTGTATAGAATGCCTTAACCAGTGTGATCCAGTCAAATGAATCTTTTCATTATGAATCAATCTGGTCCATGTAAGTATTTTGCATGTACTGTAGCAAGCAGGGGCTTTGATTTTCAGAGTTAAATTGAGAAATTATCGTTCCCATTTTCTTTCCCATTTTAGTTACTACAGGTACATTTGAATTGCGGTAGCAAACAGGATTCAGAGTTGCGGTCCAGATTTCAACGTAAAGATGTAGAATTGAAATTCAGAACAACCCTAGAGGATGGATGGTAGATAATAGATAGAGATAGAGAGATGGATATAGATAAATGATGGCTGGCTAGGCTAGATGGTTAACAATGAGTGGATGAATGGATAGATGATTGATATAACATAGAGGGATAGAAATAGATTAAGGATTGATAGATAGATGATTGATATAATATAGTGAGATAGATATAGATAAAGGATGGATGAATGGATGGATGGTAGGTAGAGAGGTGGATATATATACATATAGATAGATAGATAGATAGATAGATGTTGATGAATAGATAGAGACAAATGATGGATGGATGGTTGAATGACTGATAGAAAGAGAGATGGGTGTAAATAAATGGGTAGGATGGACAGATAGATGGATAGACGGAAGGATGGTAAAAAGATATATGATGGATGATTGAGAGTTAGATGATTGATAGATAGATAGAGAGACAGTGGATAGCTGGATGATTGATAGAGGGAGAGATGGGTGTAAATAAATAAATGATTGAATGGATGGAAAGATGGATGGATGGTAGAGAGATAGTTGATGGATGATTTAGATAGATATAGATAAAGGATGGATGGATGGTTGATAGAGAGAAAGAGAGATAGATATAGAGGTTGAACTGTTAGCCGGCTTACATCACTTCAGAGTTTTCACTGGTGAAGCTAATGCAACCAGGTAAATGGCCCTAAGGGAAAATGCATTCGTCGGGGGACCGCCCTGGTGGCTAGTTCCTGTAACCAAGTTTCTATTTGGCTTCCTACAAGGTGCGCAAGCCCCTGTGGATAGATAAATCACCCACTGCTGTTTTCTGAAGGTCTGATTTTGTGTTTGTGGGCCATCGTGTGCACATGTCCTCTACTCCTGTTGCAACATCTAAATCAAACATGTTGACGCATCAAGGCTAATTCTTTGCGCTAATCCATAGGGAGCAATTCAGTCCCCACCTGCAGTGCTATTTTGACATGATTTGGCACAGAATCATTAAATCTGTCTTCTGCCGCAGAGGAAGACACAATCTGTTGAACGTCCGTTATATCTCGGTGAACATTGTAAAAGTGTCAGCCAGAAGGCAGTGATGACATTTTCAAACATTTGTCTGGCAGCCATCATTAACTGCAGGTGCATTTGTTAAAAACCTCTTGTGTTGATGACTTAATCGTATAAATTGCATCTTGGCTGAGCTTTTTGACTTCACAGGCTGATTTAATTCAACAGATTCATAAACAGGCCTCACACTCTTCTGCTTAAAATGCAACGCTTAATTTATGGCCACGCGGGTCAGCATGTAGTTGACCCTGCGGTAGCTTCCGGCTAACAGGAGATAAAAAAATTCAAGATGCTTCAAAAGAGATGGAGAGAGAGTTTCAGAGAAACAGAGGCGTTTTTCTAAAGAAGCCATTAGTCCCTTCATTAGTGGTGGGGCAAACCGCGTCACTTCGAAATTAAGTTTGATGCTTTAAATTGGTCTTTGTGGACATGGAACATTTAGTTATGCTAATAATATTTCAGTTTGTCGCGGTTGCTTTAATTAAAGTCCAATGATGATAAACTAAGTCATGGATAATTGACATTTCTTTGATTAATTGCAGGTCAATTGGGGTTTTGTGGAGAGCAGCATCACGGAATGAGTAGTGTCTACTTGCATCGTCTTCTTACTAGTACACACGGTAACCATGTGACAGCTTAAATGAATTAACTAGTGGGTGAGTTTCTTGAATGGGACTCCGTGCCTGAACGATTGAAACCAACAGACTGGAAGCTAAATGGATTATGGTTGTTTCACAAACGTAAATCTAATGAAATGCTCAGAAACGATTTATCAGTGACTGAACATGGCTTGTGAGAATTTCCTTTTCTGCAGAGGCTCATGATTAGGGCTGTAAGATTTGGCTGAAAATATTTTGCAGTATATGTAGGTAATGTAAATAGTAGATGGTTTCCTATTTTTCTAATAATTTGAAAATGGCCAAATTTGCGTAGGTGGTGTTTGGGTAATTTGACTGCTGAAAATATAATATTTCACAACGCTCAAATTGACAAATTGACTTGAATAAGGATTTGTTCATTTTGAAGAAAGATGTCAAGCGAGAGAGTCAGTAAAATGATCCAGTTTGGAAACCCATGCAATCTCAAAACGTACTGCGAATTATGTCCAAGACATGAAACACGTCATAAACTAGGAACTTAGTCTCAGCCTCAGACGTCACGCCCACGGAGCGTTGGCTGAACGTCTGATACATACGGTACACTTTTCTGGAAACACTTCAGCAGTGTCGAAGTCATCATCTGATTGGTTGAATTTGAGCGGATTTCC
>JAUMHG010000033.1:22603868-22616349 GCA_032359395.1 Enteromius anoplus
ATATTAATATTACCTACTTAATATTAATATGTAAATAAGCATATATGTGGGTTAAAGAGGAAAAAGGGATTAAAAAAGCATAAATACAATAAATTCCGTAACAAAAAATAAACATGATACATTTTTCCCTGACTTACAGAAAACACCCACTGAAATGTCAATCAGTGTAACCGTTTTGTCAGGCATATATTTACAACAAAAATTACACCAAATTTATGACATATTAAAAAACGAATTACTTTCACCTGAAATACTGATTAGTTGTAATCTAACATTTTGAACATTTGTGGCCCATTTGTCAGTAAGAATTTTTTACTAATTTAAAACACAGTAAAATTTAATATGCTCCCTTTTTCTTTTATATATTTTAATATGCACAAGTCAGAACACGCAAATATTGTGTTACACTGAAAAACAACGTAACATTATTTAAACCTAATGTCAGCATTTTAAAAACTTATAAGTTACTTACATTTAATCATTTGACGTGGACATCTTGACATCTTTGACCCATGTATGGTCTTATATATCATTATTATTATTACATAGCTCACTTGACTGACAACCATCATAAGTAATATTAACTTACTATATATAAAGCAGCACATGTCAAGCGCTGATGTTGTAAGCCAGTAAACACTACTGCATCCCTTTCACCAAGGTATTCAGCCGTCTATATACAACTATCAAAGTTTTTCTTTTCAAACTGTGACGTACGCATAACATCTCTGGCTGTACCAGTCCATGATTATCAGAGAACGAGGACTTTTGCTTTTAGGGAGAGCATTAGCTAGCAAGTTGTTCCACAGGCCGGGACACGCTGCCAATCAAATGCCATGGCCTTTTCAGTGCGGGAGAATAAAACAGTGTGTGAGAGGCTCCGCAGATCAATCGCTCTGACAACTTCACCGTTAATGGCTGTACAGATTACAAATGATTGACACTAGCATAACCACACATCACACTTTAATTACAGGGCCTGAGATGGCATCACATCCTCTGAGAGCTGTCGGAGGGCATGTTTCAATGCATTTACTTGCGTGTCTGATGTAAGTGAATGTGATAGCAGCTGCACTATATGTCTAGACCTATGCAGCTAATAAGCAAGAGGTATCAATTATATCAGGAAGTCCAGAGTCTGTGTTTTTATAAGTTTATGATATATAAAAACAAAATATTCAAAAGGAACTACTATATAACAACAAAATATCAGTCATAGGCTAAATATATATTAACTAGATGAAACATATCTATGATATATAAATATATATACAGTATATATATATATATATATATAATTTTTATTTTTTTGTGAAAAGTCCGAATTGTAAGATAAGAGGTAACAATTACTTACTTATTTATTTGTTTGTTTTCATATACATTTTTTGTAATTAATTATTCAGTTTACTTGGAATTTCTATATTACTTGGAGTCAAAATCAAAATTTATTCAATTCTTTCTAATTAATTGATTAATTAATTTGTTTGTTTTATGTGTTAACATATTGTTTATGGCTCTACTATACAATGAATAACTAATATGTGCTAACAGGATTTTAGTTTATAAAAAAAGCTACTAATCATGTCTGCTTTGTTGCCATGATAATCCAATGCATAAAACTCATGAAACAAAACTAAGTGCCAGGTTTTAACAGAATTCATTTAAGTGCTTTGGTAAAATTACAACAATTTCTGCTTTTAAATCTGTCAAAAAGGCCCCATTCACTTCCATTGTCAGTGCCTCGGTGCATTCTTGATTTGTGTGTCTTAATAGACAAATCTATTCATGTTTATGGTTATCAACATGCTGTCATTGGAACGTACCTTGTACATAAACCTAGAATATCCCTTTAATTAGAATAAATCGCATATTGGCGATCAAGACAGCAGCAGTCAGTGAAGCACACAGTATTAGTCGCAGTGGCAAAGCTGTGCTTGTGTTAACTAATAAGCAACAGATATAAATAAACTTGAAAAGTTGTTGCATCTGTGAAGTTTTCCAGATATGTTTTTTTTTTCTTCTTCTTCCGTGCTTGCTGTGGAGGATGCAGATGAAAAAGACAGGTGGATGATACGCCTGTTGAATCTCTGAAGAATGCAGCCACACACCTGCAACTCGATTGCACCCTGGAATAAAAGAGTCACAGCTAGAATTAAAGTTATATTAGGGTTCCCTATGAAGTGTCATTGCTTTATAAAAAAAAAAAAAAAAAAAAAAAAAAATGGCAAGAGACAGATGGAACAACACTTTGGTTGGACTGGGAAACTGTGTGCTTGTTTTTTGAGCTTATCAGATAATGCATTGTGGGTAAAATGCAGCAAAAAAAAAAAAAAAAAAAGGTGTTAAATGATATAGCAGAAACATTGATAAACAAGTGTGTTCTTTATGATTTCAAATCAAAGGGTATAATATCTGTTTAGAGTGTGTGATTGCTGCACTTGTTAAATTTCATGCCAAAGCTGTTATTTATTTTGCGTCTGGTTTCCTATTTAAATGACACCCCTTAAAATCGTTCATGGTTGCTCAGATTCAGGAGAAATTTGCAGTGTGCACGGTACAGCATTAGGCTAATGCAGCACTTGTAAGATTTTATGAAGTAATTGCGTGTAATTTAGGGTGGCATGATTGGGGTTTAAAATGCTAAGTTGTATTTTATTAAGAAAAACTTGTGAAAAAGATCAGTTACTCAGCTCAGTCATATCCGCTGCAGTGAGGCTTATTTTCATGCATATTTAAGAAAGGATATATGAGGGAGCATATTTCTGATGCAGATTGGCCATTCTTGCCAGATACTTTTCTGCCTTCCAAGAGTATTTAGAATTCAGATCTCCAGCGGGCACGTTGCTTTTTCATCTGTGCACTGACCTTTTGTTATTATTATTTATTTTTTATCTGACCAGTTCTCTTAAAGGTGGGAGCTGTCATTTAGCCTTTGTCATCTTGGATAATAACTGCTAGAAAGGTGTGCGTGTTAGGCTGAGAGAACGAGAGCGGGGAACATGCTGGGAGGCATACTAAGAAATCAAAAAGTAAAGGTAGAGAAAAAATATAGACTGGACGTGACTGTTTACTGTGCTTTTTTTATGCATTTATGAAATCCGTAAGAAATGCATTCAGGTACTGATTGTTCAGTGTTGCCCTTTAATAATTAACAGATTTTTGAAGCAGCTTTGAAGAAGTTTCTGCAACTAATATTCTGAAAATCTTTGTAAACATAGACATACATTCACTCTGTGTGATTGCAGTCTCTTAACTGTTGAATGGTTTCTCAAACCACTTTCTTAGTCCTTCAAGGGTAAACTTAGTTTGAAACTCTGGTATTTTACGTCATCGGGTATTTTGTTCTGGCATCAATTGCACTTTATTACAGTCACAGAAGTGTATATACAATGGAATCACTACTGGCTTCAAAATAAATAGATAAGGTATAGAAACCTGTTTCTGCCACTCAATAAAAAGTAATTGTAACTTTTAATCTCACAATTTTACATTTTTTCTCGCAATTGTGAGATCACATTTTGCAATTGTTTCTCAATATAATTGCAAGTTATTAAGTCAGTTTTAAAGTCCCTTTTTTTTCTCAGAATTGTGTGATAAAAACTCGCAATTGCGTATTATAAAATTGCTATAGAATTGCTTTCTATAGTCAGAATTTTGAGATAGAATTTCAATAGTGATATATATATATATATATATATAGTAATGTTGTTTATATCTTGCAATTCTGAATTTATTACTCAAATTTTTTTTTTTTTGAGAATTAAAAAAAATCAATAAATCACATTTATGTTTATTTATTTATTTGTTTATTATTATTATTATTATTGTATTTAATGTATTTTATTTATATATATATTTTTTTTTTTTCATGCTTTTCATTCAGAGCTGGAAACAGGCTTCTATAGTAAGGAAGCCATACATTCTGCAAACGTTTTTTATTATTTTATTATACTTAGGTTTTTTGTTTTGTTTGTTTGTTTGTTTGTTTTTTCATAATTTTTGTAGTTCTAACATACAAAGAACCGCAACCAAAAACAGCTTTACAAAATGTTAGTGGACTTGTTTACCAATAGGATGAAAGTGTGTCTTTGATAACTTATGAGACATGACATTAGAATAGGCCTGAATATTATGAGTATGTTTCCATTAAGTATGGGGGTATGTGCAGACTTTTAATTCAGCTGCTGACATTGTTACTTTGAAATGTAGTTTTCTTTCTTTTAACACCCTGTCAGAATGATCACTTTCCTCAAACCGTAGGCTCTCTGTGACGCGTGGGATCCCTCAAGCCCACAGTGACAGTGTTTTGGCGCTGTATGGCTCACATTCTTCCTATTCAACCTCTGTCACCTCTGCTTTCTCACGCTTCCTGTATTATTCCTATGTTTTTGCCTACATTTCTGAACCTGTCATCGCAGTTTGCCATCAAAGACCACACAGGGGCTGTAGACAAGGCTGACATTTACTTGCGCAAACAGGAGCAGCTTGGTGTCGCCACTCCGTACCCACAGTACGTCTGTACAGACGACAAAATGAAGACTCCCTAAGTGTAAAACAAATACCTCTCAATTTGCACACCTTTACAGCAGCATGCAAGTATTTTTCATAGTTTTAAAGTAATAGCTCGCCAAAAATGACTATTCTGTTCTCATTTACTCAACCTCATGAAATCCAAATCCTATATGAATATAAAAAACACAAATAGAATATTATTGGTAACCGAACTGTATTAATTGACTTCCATTATATGGATAAAAAATACAAATGAGGTCAATGAGAACACTCCATCATAATCATGTAATTGGATCCCATACAAATTAACGTTAATTAAAAACTCACAGATGAAATAATCAGCATGACATTATTATAATAATGTTGTGGCAGTGTTCTGATAAGATTTGCCTCAGTGATATAGCACTAGATAGTATTATTATTATTTTTATGTTTTCTAGAGGTTTTATTTATGACATTGGTTAGAATGGATAAAAGGGAAAGATTATTCTTCACTAGGAACAGTGACATCCATATGCGTCTGGCTTAGGCCACCCAAGCAAATTCCGCTTAAAGTTATTGCAGTACTTAAAGGTCACTTCCTTAAGGGATAGTGAGAATCCATTGAAGTGCTTGCTCAGCATCTGGGAACCATCCAGAGGTACACACTTCAACCATGAGACGTCTTTTAAGAAGTGGACCGGAAGGCTAAGAAAGCATTCTTGCAGAAAGCCAGCTAGCTGAAGAGATTACAGCTATGCGAAAGTCCGTGAAGCGCAGAGTGACAACCAGTGAAGAAAGTCCTGTGGAGGACAAATCTGAACATTTCTGATTCACAAAGACAGCAGTATGTCAAAGGAAGAGGTGCTGAGACGCACGCCGATGTCTACAGTCTTGTGTGAAGCTTGTGCTGTATTTCTCTTGGTTGGGAGATGCGGCAGCCAGTGGTGCAGACAAAAATGGAGAATTTCATCATGCCTTACTGTTCCTTGAAAGTGTTTTGTTTTGAGAGAAGTCACTGATGGCAAACTCTTCGTTTTACAGCAACATAACAAGCTTCAACAACATTATGTTTGCAATTTAGAACCCATTATAAGTGAACATTACCAGCTACAATACTTAATGCCTCATACCAAATATAACTTAAGCTGTGTGTGATTGATTGAAGTAGAATTTTATATATTTTTTTATAAACCTACACATGTAATGTAGGAAACATGGAGGAGTATATAGTGTTGCTTTCCAGAGTAGTAAAATATGCGGGGTCAGTAAAGACTTAAATCAGGGTATTTTAGCACATTTTTTTTAATGTTTCTATTGTGAGCCATAAATAAATAAATACAGTTAAGGCTTAACTTTTTTGAACTGGAAGAAGTGTCTTTAGTTTATTTTTCTTTGACTTAAATCAGGGTTTTCCGGGTCTTGAGAAGATCTTAATTTGCTCTTCCACAAATCAAGGCTTTAAACAGTCTCACATTCATGAGTCAATGACATTAACCCCCAGTTTCACAGACAAGGCTTAAGCTAGTCCCAGACTAAATTGCATTTTTGAGCTGTCTCAGATGAAAATATCTCGCTCTGACATATCTTAAAGCATGTCAGTGTCATTGTTCTGTGTTAAGATACACACTAGTAATATTTTTGTATATATAAGGCATTTTTGCAAAAGTTAGACTTACGACTAAAGACTTAAATGTCTTAATTTAACTAATGCCTAGTCCTGGCTTAAGCTAAGCCCCGTTTGTGAAACTGGGTCCAAATGTTCCAGTTAAAACATGAAAAAAAGGCCTAAATAATTAAGGAACAAAATGAAATAGGGTTGTTTAAGACAATTACAAAATCAGTGGTTTTCCCTTTGAATGAAGTAGATTTTTCCAAACCCATTACATATGTGTTCTTGTTTTAAGCATAAACTCACTTAATTTCTGATCACTTAATCAGTTTCATGAAACAAGATTCTTTTTCCTAGTTTTGTGTCATTTTGTTTCTCAAGAAATGTATCTTGATTTAAGATCTATAGACATTTGCAAGAAAGTAAGACAAAATATGGAGGATTTTTTTTTTTTTTTTTTTTTTTTTTTTTTTTTTTTTGCAGTGTGATCAGAATGTGCAGTGAAGTTATTTCAAAAGCAGAGCTACTAAACTTTTAGGTTTTTAACTCTTAAAACTAAGAGTTTTAAGATTTAACTTCATAAATCCTGTAGATTCTTTGTAAATATATGAAGAATTACTTTACAAAAACTGATAAATTTTAACAATTAATCTCAATCTAACTGCAATTGGGTTATTTTTTTATTAGGGTTATTATTGGGTTATTTTGACTATTGGTTATAAAAAAAACAATCGCTGACTAACACAATAAAGACATGAGAACATAATACAAACATGATTTTTGAAAACTAACAGATTTGAGGCCTGTTCAGACTGGGATGAAAATTACATACAAATATGGCTGACGTTTAACGCCTTGTGACTAAAAAGAGCGCCAATGTCAGTGTGTAAAACGCGAAGTGTCAAAGCGTCATTTAAAAAAAAAAAATAACAGCCTCAGCCTCGTCCCAGCCTTTCTTCACATGCCTGGAGCTGCTGAACCTGCACGGCTCGGTGGAGCTCAAGCACAAAACACTCTTGCAGAGTTTTTTTTTTTTTTTTGCAAATAAACTTTGTATATTGTTTAATTGACAATTGAAGCACACAAAATTTGATTTACAAAATAATGCTCATTTATTGTGTGTCATGCATGAAACTGTGTTCTTGTGTATGGTCAATGTGAACACTAGTACAGTTCGCAAATGCATGAATGCTATCCAGAATAATTTGAATAGCATAGCATAATGCATTTCTAGTTGCCGCTTGTCTCCAGGGAAATTGCCGCTCACATTCTCAGCATCTCTTGCAGCACATCCGCAAAAGACAGGCACAATGACAACATTAGAGCTGGCACCTTCTCCTCCTGAGTCGTTACCTAGCTACAGTGGTAAAGCGCTGCCATTAGTACTCACGGATGCAAAAGTACAGCCGTTCACAACCAAATGTTACTATGTGACAAGAGACCTGCGGAGGTGGAGGGAAGGGGAACTTGAGTACAGACCAAGTATGAAAACAGCCTACCACTATATGTACTGTATAAGTGAAAGATTGGCATATCGTCATTTACTAATTGGGCCGTGAAATTAAAAGACCTTCAGCGTAAAAAACGGGCAGCGGTCAGAGAGGCAGGGGAGGATCTACACTTACAAGATTTATAGTTATACAGTATATTGCTGCCAGCCAGCTGTGTGTGATTTTGTCCATCTCCTCGTCTACATTTCCACTCCCTGCTATTCTGCTAATGACTGTAACTCGCCACCAGCTTCATTAATTCGGAATGCACTGCATGTGAGTGTTTCAAACCGAAACGTATTTGCTGGCTGGCAATAAGCTATGGGGGAAATGAGCAGGTTCATTTTATTCCCTCAGAAGTATTAGAGGCTGTGGGGAAAGTGTTGGTTATGTGACCGGAACACAATCTGGCCTTTATTAAGTTGTCATCACCTTTTACTACAAATGTGTTTGGTACTGAGACTTCCTACAAACACCTAGCTGTTTGTTGCAGGTTATACTATTGCTTTTATTGAATTCCATTCTTTTTTGAAATCCAGAATTCCAAGGATAGAGTACAGTAATGAGACCAATTATATCTATTATAATATCTATTATATCTATATCTAGTATTTAAATGGCATTTATGTCCCCTGCTTTGGTAGGTCAACACTTTATGAAGCTAAATTTTCATTTAGACATACAGATACAGTAGATATGCCATGTACGGTTCTTTATTGTAGTGATTAGTTTTTTGCATTGTCCTTCTATGGTAAAGACACTGTCCCATTGGCATAAGACATGTATTTATAGACACAATTATTTCACAGAACAAGGTGTAGAAAGAAACTGATGATTTCTTGGAATTGCTGCTAATGAGCTTGATGCTTTTACCTGCATAAGCTTACTGTAATGATAAACAGGAGAAAGTAAAACAAATATCTCAAAAACAAATGTCCTTCAGCTGCAGTAAAGCAATCACTGTAGCAACTTTTATCCTGCATCAGCAAAACAATGTTTGAATGACACAAAATATGGAATGAATTATATTGTACTGTGTGTACAGTATTTAATAGCTGGTTGCAGGAGCAAATACTGTTGGAGTAGCTTTAAGCAGGATTTATTTGCAGTGATAGTTATTAATCAAACTCTATGCAGCATACTAATTTTGTATTGTCAAGAACTGATGAGGAACAATCGAAACTGCGGGCTGTTTGAACAAGAACAGAAACAAGAAACCATTTGCAAACAACAGGTAACAATGATGGCACTTGAGAACTCACTGGGGCAACCAATGCAACAAACAAAGGCATAATCAGAAACCAAGGATACAAGGACTGACCGGAACAGAAATAATTAACAAAAGTCCACAAAACAAGAACATAACAGTATGATTATAAAACATAGATATAAAATAATCAAAATCTGTGTGTTGTGAGGTCCAAGTGTTTGTACTAATATAGTTAAAGAATTAGTTGCTTAGTTCGGGGGGGGGGGGGATGTTTTGTAAATGTAATGTTTTGCGCAGGCTGTTATGAGGGTCATAGGGCCATATTATCATTTATCTGATATAAACACAATTAAGTGAAAGATTTCCTCACTAAATAAACATGTATGCATTATATCATTAAAATAAGTCTCATTGTACAAATACCTAGGTTATCTTGACTGGAGCTAGATGGTGACATCCTGCCCAGGCATGTAAATCGAAGACTGTCTGAACTGTGAGAAAATCCTGAGTGTATTCAACGATTCGACTTGTGTGGATTTTCCGGACGCAATGTTTATTCCAGATATTTTTGCAAAATCGCATTGGAACAGATGCTTCTACACCTGGATAAGCTTGACCTGACAGATGCCCATAGGATTATAGGTATTAGCTTTCAGAGGGAGTGGGTGCGAAATGGAATGTTTGGTTGTAAAAATTGATGTCTCGTAAGTTATTATCAGCTGTAGGCGAGGATTAGTTTAAGCAGATGGATGCTACTTGTTAGTATGTGACACAGATACAGCGGTGATTTACATACTGCTTTGCTGTTCAAGCATCACATTTAGAGACCGTGATTGGTTTTTCCTCAAGCTCTACCTGGAAAGTTATTAATTATGCGTTTGTCAGGTTTAGCAACATGTGAGGCAACAAAACAAAACAGAACCAAAAAAATGTCTTGCTTTTGTACAATCTCCCTCATGAGTTTGCCCTCATTCAAATGTTGCAGGTTGAATTAGCTGAAGAAACACGTTTGCTAACCTCAAACCTGCCTGAAAAAAAAATAAAAAATTGAGCCGTTTTTTAAGTTGTTTACCCTGAGGGAACAACTACCTCATTGAGAGTCTAACGCTCTTATACTCCGAAATACACAAACATTCTTTGGCTTAAGCCCGGCTAACGATGCAAATGTATACCGTTAATTATTTTGCACGCAATCGTAACTTTTGCAAGAGCTAGCTTCGATGCTACACGGACGTCGCTGGAAATAGAAGACCGTGGGAGAAGGGTAAACATTACAAGATTAAACGCAAGACGCAGCATCTTTTTTAGTGCCGATTGTGTTGTTGCAGCAAAATCGGAATTAGTAGCAGCACAAGGCGTTAATAGTGGTAGCGTGAACTCTGTCTCGGTTGATGACTCTTCGGTTCTACAGAAGCTGAGCGAGAGATTACCGGCTGTAATACGCACCATGTCTAACTGAAGTAGATGGATTTGTGTCTCTTAATGCTGAGCGCATAGGATCGTGTAATTTAAGCCTAGAACGCCACCTTTTATTCATCATTGCTTTGATTAGTAATGCAGAATGACTTTGCAAGGAAGATCTGGCATGTAGCACTAAATGTGTGGATTACATTTGAGTGAAATAGCAGACGCAGACAAGACTTTAACCTTACTGTGAAACCGCATGTGATGTCCGTTTGCATTAGTCATTTATTTATTATTATTATTTATATTTTTTAATTGATGTAATTGTGCATATTTTATAATTTTTAAGTTGTATTTGTATTATTTTATTTTATTGTAATTTATTCTACTCAGGTCTATCATTGTTTAGCAACAACATTGCAATTCCATCTGTTGCTAATAGGGGTCAAAAAATATTCAGCTGTTAAAAAAAAGAAAGAATTTTTCATGTCAGGGTCTATATGATTTATATTAAAGTGATTTACATTTAAATTACACTTTACATGGGTACAGTATTTTCAATATAGGATGAAGGACAGCAGACAGGTCGCTGTGCTCCTTGTTTAACAAACAGCTTTCGATGCATCTATAGTCACAATATATGATGGCCTCTTGTCCCTCATGGATCATGATGTAAGCATGAGCAACCGTAGTATACATGTGCATGCGCTCCATCAGCTGTGTGTAATCCTCTCAATCTCTGTATGTCCTTGCGTGACTTCTCTTTGAGTGTGTAAGCAAGGCGCGTGTGTGTTCGTGTGCACCTTTGCCTCAGTTTAAGTCAGTTGTTTCAGTGCTGTTAGAGCTGAATTTCTCAGCTCACTGCTCATCCAGATGGCGCATATCTTTAGCCGGATTCCCGCCTGTCACCTCGCTGTGTCTAACCTCCCTCTTCATGTCTCGCGTGAATGCCTCCTGACGGAGCCTCCCAGGCGTTCTGAACTTCCCTTAATGTGGAAAACACAATTCCAATGCCAAGCCAAGGGGCCTTTTAGCTTCTCAGAATATTCATGAGGGCTAATAGTTTTAGTTGTCTTTTGTATTTGTTTTACATAATTTTAATTTTAATTAATTTTACCTGCTAGTTAATTAAACAATAGTTAATTCCCTGCTCACATAGGGTGAATTTATTTGATCAAATATGCAGTAAAACAGCAGTATTATTACATTTTATTTTATTTATTTTTTTATTATTATAGGTATTTCTGCTTCAGTAATAAGCCAAGCTTTGGGTACCAGTAACATATTTTACTACTGCTGAAAGTTGTTTCTTGTTTAAAACAGCTAATTCTTTTCATATTCTACTTCTGTGTTTTCCTGTGGTTCCTTGTTTGCTTTGGAGGCCTGAAGCTGTGCCAGACAGGATTCTGGAGGACTGAGCCTTTGATAAAGTGCCCATAATAATCAGATCAATTCATTAATTTCCATGGGCTGACTGGCTCATTGGGCAGATAATACCACCCCATCAACCGTTGCCCCACAGCGATGCACAGATGCTCTCTGATCTTACCTGACAGTTTGATATGATGGTTTGATATGATGGTCAAAGCAAACTCCAAAAAAAAAAAAAAAAAAGCAAAGGGCCACCTCATCTCTGGGGGTTTGTGTTTTTTGTAATTTTTTTTATACTTTTCTCACAAAGATGGATACCTTACATCATTTTCAACAGCATAATTACACTTGCAAAGTAAATCAATTAATTATTCCCTTTAAAGCATATGTTTGTACTGAGTGATCACATACTGACTAGAATGACTTTGATGAAATAAATGACTTAAGACTATTTTTATTCTGTGGCATTTCATCCTAGAATAAGCTACTTAAAGTAACAATTCTAATTGACTAAAAAGTCAATTTTATCTCATATATTTGTTTGTATTAATGACATTTGATATCATTTTAGGGGTTTTCCTCATTTACTGAACATGTATATCACATTTATGTATACACCAGACGCTTTTTTTTTTATCATTTCAATTTTGATGCCTGCTAAAAGCCTCAAAAAAGTTGGCACAGTGGCAACAAAAGGCTTAAAAGTAATACATTTTTTAAAAGATTCAGCTGGGAGAACATCTAGCAACTAATTAAAGGTGCCATAGAATGGAAAACTGAATTTACCTTGGCATGGTTGAATAATAACAGTTCAGTACATGGACACAACATACTGTGAGTCTCAAACACCATTGTTTCCTACTTCTTATATAAATCAAGTGTTTGCAAAAGACGACTGAAAAA
>JAUMHG010000033.1:22635082-22648095 GCA_032359395.1 Enteromius anoplus
GAATAAAATGTTGTTCCAGGGTCAACAAAATATGTTGACCCAGGAACACGCATAACTCAGCAAAATCAGGACGTGCTCGACGCCCTACTGTGGCGCGGCAGGGGATTGGAAGGGATTTCTGTTGCAGTGTTCTATAACCTTTGCTACTTACCCCAATGTTTAAAGTTTTGACAGTGCCAAAATCTGGTATGTTTTATCATGTCTCTCTGGATCAGCGCTGTGATGGGCCAAATCGATTTGGAGCCAGGCGGGGCCAGCAGTAAGTTCCTATGCATCCCATTTCATGGGAGTGTTTGGAAGAATGGACCATGAATCATCTGCTGGTGAGGAACTGTACAATTTTCGCCAAAATAACCTCTCAGTGCATGAATATTCTATCAGATTCCGAACCCTGGCGGCCGCTAGTGGATGGAACGAGAAGGCATTAGTACAACATTTCGTCAAGGATTGGAACCCAACCTGCGTTTTATGCTGGCCCCCTAAGATGACTCAATAGGACTGGAGAGGTTCATTCAGCTTGCTCTTCACTGTTCAGCCCGAGTTGCATCCTACACCCAAGTCCCATCTAGCGCTGCAATGATTTCCCCCCGCCCGCCAGAGTCTCCGAGCTCTCCAGAAACCACTTCTGAGCCTATGGAAATAAATCGCGACATCTTTCCCCTCAAGAACACCAACAATGGATATCCAAAGGGCTCTGCCTGTACTGTGGCCAATCGACTCACTGTGGGGAGTACGATTCTTCCTATGAGTGAGAATATGAAACCCTTTTCCACACCTGTAACTCAAACTGCTGGAGATGTTTCCATTTCAGTGGCAGCCCTGATCGACTGGGGTTCAGCAGGAAACTTTATCGCCGGGCACCTAGCACGACGTCTAAAGATAAAGACTTCACCTACTGATCTGATTTATCAAGTCCAGTCCATAACAGAAAAACCTCTCTCAGACCGTGATGTGAGATGTCGTGCAGGGCCGGTGAAATATGGTTTCTGGTTCTGGAGGGCTCCAAGATGGATCTTGTTTTAGGGCATCCGTGGTTGGCAAGACATGAACCCATCCTCTCCTGGGGCACCGGAGAAATCCTTAAGTGGGGTACACAGTGCTGGCCCACATGCTTCCCAGAGTTACCTCTTCAGTCTTCTCCTCAATTACAAGTATGTAATACATTCATAGAAAGTCCTGTTGACAAACAATCTGTTGATATCCCCACATATATAAAACAATATAAAGACTTCCAGGACGTCTTTTGCCCCAGGAGAGCCGCTCGTCTGCCACCACTTCGCCCATGGGACTGTGCGATTTGATCTGCTCCCGGATGCCTCAGTGCCCAAGGGGAGGATTTACCCCCCATCCGTTCCAGAAACCCAGGCAATGGAGGAGAAAATCAAGGAGTATATCGCACACGGCTACATCAGACCTTCAACTTTCCCATGTTGCTTCAAGTTTCAAGTTCTTTGTCACCAAAAAAGATGGCGGCCTCCGCCCATGCATAGACTACCGGCCTTTGAACAAGGTAACCGTCCCATTAAAGTATCCTATACCACTACTTCCTGCAGCACTGGAGAAGTTAAGAGGGGCTAAGGTGTTCTCCAAGTTGGACCTTCGGAGTGCATACAACCTCGTTCGAATCAGACAAGGGGATGAGTGGAAAACCGCTTTCATAACACCTACTGGGCACTACGAATACCTCATTATGCCGTATGGGCTTGCTAACGCTCCAAGTATCTTTCAAGACTTCATGCATGAGTTATTTTGTGAGTACCTACATCAGTTTTTGCTAATCTATATTGATGATATTTGAATCTACTCCATCAGTCTCCAGGAACATCGAGTGCACGTCAAAAAGGTCTTCACTAAGCTCTGAGAGTTCCAGTTATTCCTAAAAGCTGAGAAGTGCTCATTTCACCAAACCCAATTCCTAGGCTACAAAACTGATTCTTCTGGGGTTAGTATGAAAATGAGTAAGATTGAAGCTATCACTAATTGGCCCGTACCTAAAACAGTCAGAATAGCAGAGATTCCTGGGGTTTTCAAACTTTTACCATACTTTTATTGATAACTTCAGTTGTATTGCCAGCCCCTTAACCTCTCTCCTCAAGGGGAAGCCAAGAAATCTGCCCTGGACACCCGAAGCAACTCATGACTTCAATGCTCTGAAAGCCGCCTTTACCTCAGCACCCATCCTCATGCACCCCAATCCACAGAAACCATTCGTTGTGGAAGTGGATGCTTCCACCTCAGGGGTTGGTGCGGCCCTGTCCCAGCAGCAGGGGAATCCTCCACAACTTAAGCCGTGTGCGTACTTCTCCAGGAAATTCAACCCAGCGGAGAGGAATTACGATATCGGCAACCGAGAGCTCCTTGCAATTAAGCTGGCACTGGAAGAATGGAGACATTGGCTGGAGGGGTCAATTCATCCATTTTAGGTACTCACCGACCATAAGAATTTACAGTATCTTCGTGAAGCAAAAATACTTAACCCCCGTCAAGCCAGATGGGCTCTATACTTTACCCGTTTTCAGTTCTCCATCTTCTATAGACCTGGACCCAAGAATGTGCGTGCGGATGCACTCTCCAGAATCCATGCTCCCGAGGAAGAACCTGGGACCACAGAGCCCATAATTCCACAACACATGTTTGTCAGTCCCATCCAGTGGTTGACTCCTCCAGTCACAGCCAACCCCGCTTCAGCTCCTCCGCCGGGTTTCCCACCGAACCTCCAATTTGTTCCTGTGCCTGAGCGCATCCCTCTCATCCACACGACACACTCATCACTAGGCATACAGGGACCAAAAGAACCCTCTCGCTGTTGAAAGAGCAGTTCTGGTGGCCTCATATGGATCGAGATGTGCAGAGGTACGTGAGAGGGTGTCGGGAATGTGCCATGTCCAGGACTCCTAGACACTTACCTGCCGGGCAACTTCTGCCTCTCCTGATACCTAACCGCCCCTGGTCACACCTAGGGGTCGACTTCATCACAGACCTGCCCGCCTCCGAAGGTAACACTTGTATTCTGGTTATCGTTGATTGTTTGTCAAAATTCTGCCGTCTCATCCCCTTGAAAGGTCTGACTACTGCCTGGGAAACTACACAACTTCTCTTCACTCACATGTCAGAGCATATGGATTGCCTGAGGATATCGTATCAGACCGGGGACCACAGTTCATATCCAGAGTATGGGGGGCATTCTTCAGGCTCCTAGGTGTGACCGTCAGTCTGTCCTCAGGTTATCACCCCCAGACTAATGGACAGACTGAAAGGAAGATCCAGAAAGTGGGGCGGTTCCTCCGTACCTTCTGCCACAGCCACCAGGACACCTGGAACCAGTACGTGGGCTGGGCCGAGCCCATTACACTGCATGCTCGGTTACCAGCCCCCTCTCTTTCCCTGGTCCGGAGAGCCCTTGGATGTTCCTGCGGTTGATTACTGGTTTCGGGAAAGCGAAAGGGTCTGGGACGAGGCTCACCACCATCTCTAGTGGGCAGTGCGCAGGCAGAAGACCAATGCAGATACTCGAAGATCCGATGCTCCTACTTACCAGGTTGGACAGAAGGTATTGCTGTCCACTCGTGATCTGCGCCTATGCATGCCCTGTTAAAAAGTTAGTCCCAGGTTTGTTGGTCAACATCATGGAGCAGATAAATCCGTTTACCTTTCGCCTTCAGTTACCTACACATTCCAAAATTAACCCCACCTTCCATGTGTCACTTCTCAAACCCTGTCATGATCCTCTTATTGTTCCCACAGAGCCTGGTGATGAAGAACCCCCTCCTCCTCCCATAGTCGTCGAGGAAGGAACCATTTTCAAGATCAAGGAAGTCCGGGATTCCGGGTGCCGTGGTGGTCAGCTACAATATCTCCTTGACTGGGAGGGATACGGCCCAGAGGAAAGGTCTAGGGATGACGTACTGGATGAAACCATACTTCAGGAGTTCCATACGGCTCACCCTGATCGTCCAGCACCCTGAGGCAGGGGTCTACCACCACAGCGTCGGAGGGGCCCGTCCTCGGGAGGGGGGCCTGGAGGTGGGGGTAATGTTACATCCGCACCAGGCTCCACCACGCAACGATCATAGTCACCACAGTTCTGATTGCACACCTGTAATCATCACCTGTTCAAGATCCCAGCACCAATCACGGAGCACTTAAAACCACACACCACCCTGCATTCTCTGTCCGAGCTCGTTCATTCGAAGGTGGACTCTCTCCAATGCTTCTAGTTGCTGTACTTACCTCTAACCTTACCTGTTTCCATACAGAAGGCTCCTTGAACTCCAGTGTGCTCTCCAGCTCCAGAGAATCCTCTCCTCGTCTCCATAGTGGCAAGTGGTGTGCGGCTGTGATCATCTGTCTGTTCCCCTTCGTCTGACATTCCTGCAAAGATCAGAAGAGACTTTAGTTTGGTTATTTTCCCAGTCTTAGATGAATTTAAGTTTGATTACTTTTGTACCCTTAACTCATCTGTGAAATAAACTCTGTTATACTTTTACTTACCTCTTGGGTCCTTCTGCTTCGTAACAGAAGCTCGGACCTAACTGTTTTCACAGGATGAGCACAGAGGACACATTTCAAGAGCTTGTGGATGCTCTTCGGCGCACAATATTATCCACTCAGCCCATGCCACCACCACCACTGGCAAAAGTTATTAAAAGTGAATGTAGAAGCCCCCCCCTGGTTTCCTTTTCGTCTTTCCTCCCATTTAAATACTCTAACTACAATTGCTGGTCACCAACATATGATGCACTCCAAAGCTTCTCAAAAAATTAACACAACAAGATCTCCTCAGTCATTTAACTCTTGTTTTAAACAGAAGTATTTCATGCTAGAGATCAGTTGCTCTGTTGATTGTTTGCATAGCGCTGAACTCCTGATTAATTCATCGTAAACACAATCGAGCAGCTGATCCGCTCGCTGAAGTATGACCCGATTTGCAGAGCATGCTGAATATGAACCGCTCTACCCCGACCAGTACATCCATCTTCTTCCGGGAGAACATTGGAACGGAGAGATGGAAGCTAAAGGATAATAAATAATTACCGCTGTGATTGACACGTCTGGCCAGCGGAGGAGGGGACCTCATTAGCCGTGTCCATTCAATGCGGCTCCGTCACTCTGACACTGTCAAATGCAGTCCCTATTAGTGCCACTTACAGTCTCGGACCCTGGCTTAGAGCATGCTTTGCTAGCGGGGCGCGATTTAAAATGGGTCGCAGGCACCTCTGTCACCATTCAGTATTGCTAAGTTTGAGCTTGTTTTAAGCCAAAGATGAGCAGCCTGGCACTGGGTTAGATGCTTGTCAGCTGGAGTAATAGCATGTCAGAGAGATTGGGAGTGGGCGCTAGTGTCTGTGTAATTAAGAGACTTGATTAGATGACAGTCCAAAGACCTGTAACGCTGAATGTAGATGTTCATGTTCATATTTGTATCGTATTTCTTCCCCCTTGTTCCCAGGTAGCAGGGATTGAAGGTATGCTCATCGCTAATAGGAAGGTGGAGAACCAGGTGAAGACGTACATTACGTACAACAAGGGCCGGGACTGGAGGCTTTTGCAGGCACCCACAACTGACCTGGCAGGAAATCCTATTCATTGTGTGCTGGTAAGAAACAGATGAATGCTTTGTTTGATTTAGTTATTTGCTAACTGACAAGCTTGCTTACTCACTATATATACTGTATATATTGAATTTAATTAAAATGTAACTGTTTAACAGAAACTATTCCATTTACTTGTTCTGGATTGATATTTATGTTAATCATAACTAAATTTATAAAATTATATTTAGTTTTATTTAATTTTTAGTAGTGAGTAAACTATTGTCTCAAACTATTATTTATATATATATATATTTATATATTTATTTTTTTTTTTTTTTTTTTTTCCTGTTATTTATTACATAGTTACCTAAAATAGTATTTATCCATTTCTTTTGTATAAGTGAGTGAACTATTCCTTTAACTCAGTCAGTCTCTTTATCTTAATCGTTACTAAAATACCTACAATTATGATTTTTGTTTTTGTTCTGCTTTGTTTCTTTCTTAGTATTAGTCAGTGAGCTATACCTTTAACTTAGTTAGTTTATTATTCATAACTATCTATATTTTAAAGTTTATTAATAGTATTAAAATTTATTTATATTTTAATGTATTGTTTGTTTGTTTTGACAGCATTTTTATTAGTTATTTAACTGTTCCTTGGTCAGTTGTTATTTACATTAGTTATTAAAAAAAAAAAAAAAAAGAATTTTTTTTTTATTAATAAGTAAACCATTCCTTCAAATGTGTCTATTTGTTTTCCTTGTTAACAATAATAAATGCATTAAATAATTGAATTGTATTGTTTTATTTATGTATTTATTTTTGTTGTTATTTTTTACTTGCAAGCATTATGTTATATAATAAAATAAAATAATTGTAAGTTGTAATATTTGTAAAGTGTGGTTCACTCACTAATAAACATTACTCTGGTTTGATTTAATTTAATTTGATTTGATTGTGATCAGAAAAACAATAAAAACTACAATATTGTGAAAAATTATTAAAATGTTAAACAGCTGTTTCCCTTTTTAATATAATTTACTCATTTGATCAAAGCTGAATTTTTAGCATCCTGATATCAATCTACAGTGTCACATGATCCTTCAGAAATCAGTCTAAAATGAAAATTATTTGCTTGATTTGATTTTGATTTATGGTAACACAAAATAAATCTACACCAAATGTTCTATGTGAGACATTTATTTTGCTATCATGCAACTAGCTTCATATAATTTTTTTCTAGGTAATATTCCTTCTCCAACAGATTTGATTAAAGGCAACAGACTCTTTAATTCATAAACAGAAATGATATAAGATCAAGTAACCAAGTAATACTTGGTCTGCTCAACCTTTTTACTATTTGTAAAAGGGAAATATTGATATGCATAGAGAATCATTAATATTTAGCAGCCATATCATGTTTAGAGGCAAAAAGCAAAAAAGAAAACATCAAGGCCAAAGAAGCACTCACAGAAAGCTCCAGCAGACTGAAGAGGCTGTAATAGTCAAACTCTCATTAGCTTCCTATAATCCTTACCATTACTGACTCCAAATCCTGTTGCCTTTGCCGTCCACGTAATAATGTCAAGCCACCTATTGAGGGGATGAAAAGGACAATTTGTGGTGCATGGAGAGCACATATAATTCTGGTTTTGTTATGTTGGAGGTCTCAGGAGAGTTGCTTCTCTGGTTTAATGTCAAATCCCTGTCTTTTGCCGGTAATGACTGTAAAAGGCAATTAGTGTTCACGGTAAGGGTATAGCAGTCTCCACAGAGGGCACTCCAAACATGATTACATTGCATTATTTGTGCACTTTTTTGGTGGAAACCGCAGTCGATATGTTATTGTTATTCATTTGAGCGCTTCAAGTTGTTATCTTTCTAGTGTTGGATAAATGAGTACATGATACCCACTATTGCACTCAGTAATAAAACATCACACCTACCCTTTATTACAAAACCAAACACATACTTCTGCAAGTCATGGCTGGAGGCTCTCTACATTTGTAAGCATCAAAGCTGCATGTCATTTCTGAGTATTTACTAGCACAGACCAATCATGCGGAAGATTGAGGCTGCAATTCAGCAACAGTAAAATGAATCAAATCCTGCTTTATTTGAAAATGGTATAAATTTTACTCACACTATCATTCAAAAGTTTGATTTGGGATTTATTAAATGTTTCATGCTGAAAATTGTTACCCTCTATAATATTGGAAATTGAGATTTAATATTTTACAAAAAAATAAAATAAATAAATAGCTACTTTCATTTCATTTATGATTCTGACAAGAAAAATAAAGTAGACAATTTGATAACACTTTATTTTAAGGTATCCTAATTACATATACATTTTAAAGAGCAGGTCATATGGGTTTTCTAAAAAAAAGTTGCTGCGTCCGAAATCGCTTATTTCCCTACTATATAGTACGTGAAAACCGTATGTAAGGCGAGTAGTATGTCCGAATTCTAAGTATCCGAAATTCAGTAGGCGAGAAATACCCCGATGACCTACTGCTTCTGGACGAATTCTATAGTAAGCATACCATGAACACTGTCCTATCCCATGAGGCTCTGGGAGAGGAGGCGTCATATTAAAAAAATGGCGGAAAGTGGAGACGCGGCTCATTTTAAGTGTAAGCACCTTAGGAAGAAAACGTTGTTTATTTTGATTAAATTACACTTGTTTAACACAATCTAAATAAACGGAGGACTTGTTGAAAGTTTAAATTGTCGCGCCGTTATGACGACGTGTGACAGCATCAATATGGCGGATGTAGTACATCCGAGTTCCATTCATACTACCCCCATTCATACTATATACAACATACTGTTTAACGGTCGGGTAGTACGTTTGGTTTTAAATGTAGTACCTACTTAAGAAGTAACGTTATGCAATTTCGGCCGTGTGTAGCTGTCCTTCAGTGTAACGTAAACAGTCCGCAAAGACTGGTATACGTCACTAGGTGACACATTTGCATAATCCCTGCCTGCCCTCAAAATACCAAGAAAGTCTGATCTGCCCACAAACACTTCCACCAGTCAGTGTATACATGTTGTCGAGAAGACGCTGTGTTCTGCGCTGTGACAGCAAGCGCGTTTTGCCTAAGGCCGAGTTCAGACTGCATGATTTTTTAAAGGTAGTCGCGTCACAGATCTTTTCACACTGCATAACTATCTGGGGTAACATTCAGTTGCTGCTGTGTTCACACTGCATGATGGATCGACGACAGGGAGTTTCACACTGCATAACTTTACAACAGAAAGAATCGCCGACAACTTTTCTCACTGCCAAACCCACGCGAGAAGTGACATGGAAGCAACTAGGGGTCACGCGTGCAAGACCGGAGTTCTCACGTGAGACTGGGATTATTATTAAAAATGATAGCAAGCAAAATAAGCTTGCCATACAAATTGCATGTGCGCTCATTTGCAACGAAAAAAAGATTATGGAAGGGGATAATTACCTTCTATACCTTCGTAACTCCTTCCCTAACATCCCGCTGCCCTGGCTGTTGCTCTCTCATTGGCTGTGAGTAATCGCCGATGTTATTCAGTTAGAACACATTTCACACGGCATGATTCCGACAGGTCCATATATTTAGCATGCCTAATATCTCACGGGTGTCAGCAACACGTCGGCGATTCTCTCAGATGCGTGAACGAGCACCAATTTGCCTGTGATTTCGGGCATTTGTCGGCGAGATCTCAAAACCTGTCGGCGAGTCAAAATCGGGGCTAAAATCATGCAGTCTGAACTCAGCCAAAGGAGGATGATGTGAAGAATCAGTGGTAAAAATTCATACATGTGAATTCAATCTCTGCCAGCGGAGGGCGCTGTTGTTGTGGTAGAGATTAGGTTTCCCTGGTAACGCTGTATACAAAGCAGCACAATAATTAACCAGACATTACAAGCAAGATTAAACTAAAATGACATCCAAATTTTCCTGAAGACAGTTAGTTTCCTTCACAAATGCAGTGATATAACAACGATTTAGATTTTGAAATGTGCAATGGTCATTTAGTCAATGAAGTCAAAGCCGAAAAATCGATTTGTGGCTACCAATCAAAACAGGTTTGGCCAATTTACCAATCAAAGCAGAGTTTGCTTATGGAAGGAAGTGGTTAACACAGACCTTAAGAACTGAATTAATTCAAACGAACCGTATCGAAGTCATTGCAAGATGATTTTAATAATAAATGCGTAGTCTGAGAAAATTACAATGTTTTCTGAGCTGTATGTGTCTTTAAACCTATTGTAGGGGACTCCAACGCAATATTAGGACACTTTAAAATATCATATGCTTTTTAATAAAAATACAGTATGCATAATTACACGGAGTTAATTAATATAATTTAGTATTCAAGTGTATAATATCACTCTAACAAAGAATAAAATAAAAATACATTTTAAGTTTATTATCTTTTTTTTTTTTCTTGAGTGAACCTCTAAAGTGGCTGTACGTGATACAAACTGAAATAGAGCATCTGCGAAGTGCTATCGGCTGCATCCAGTGCAGACAGCTGATCACATTGAGCACGAGTTAGCTGACGAGTCACACGTGCTACACTGCTTTCCAAAGCTGGGAAATCAACTTCCTACTTTGAGAAAGTGTAATACAATCCCACTTAAACTTGGTAACTTGGAAACACACAAATCATCCTCTGTGTATCCTTTCAGCACCCAGAGAGATGTATATTATTAATGCAAAATCTCATAAGCAAACAAAATACATCAACAAGTCATAGTTCCTACATTATGGGTTAGAAATGTTTGCAGATGTTAGCAGAGACAGGTGTGATCCTGTATCTTAAAAGAAGACGATAACAATGCACAGCAATATTTATTCTCTCTGTAATTTGGGTTGCCAGACATCTTCTTTGTTCATATTCGAACACCTGCTAAGTGAAGATTGCTTTTGCCATTTTTGTTTTGTTTTATATCATCTGGCCTTTATGGTTTAAAAAAGACATATCAGGTTGGAATATTGTAGTAACGGAACATAGAATCATTTGCACAACGGCCATAGTTTCCTAAATTCTGTTTGTGTTGCCTTGATTGTTTGAGTTTGCTTTGTAGATTTATCGTCTTGATTTACCTGAGCTGTGTTATTTTGTTTACACGCAGATCTCCGACGGCAAGATTAACGGTATCCAGTATGCAATAGATCACCCAGCGTTATCCACGTTTCTCCAGGGTCATGACAGTGAATTATGGGAGTTGTTTCTGTATTATGAATTGTGTAATATTAAGCATAAAGTCACCAGCGTTATGGCCGACGCAGCAGCACTCGTGCCCTTATTGTCTTAGACTTTCTCATGCCTGCGGGATCACGTCGGCTTCTTTTGATTGACAGCTACATAATAGCTTTGTTGTGGCTAATGGAGGATGTGTCACTTTCTCTCTGCTCAGCCGTTTTGCTCGCTGCACCTACAACTGCAGATGTCAGAGAACCCCTACCTCTCAGGCTCCATCTCCACCAAGAGCTCGGTGCCGGGAGTCATCGTGGCTACAGGTAAATGAAAACACGAGCGGCGTGTGTGGGACTGTCATGTTCGGCCGCTGTTGGGTGTGTTGGCATGTTTGTAAGGAACTTAAACATTGCTTGTTACGTCAGGATACTTTTGTAAGTAGATTTTGTTGCAGATCCTCACGTTTGTTTGTAGTCAGTATTTGGTACGTTTTTGGTTGGTGTGAAAGTGGATTTTGGCACCGACTGGAAATGTAATTTGGAGTTCGACTCGACTTGTTTACGTGCAAATCAACCTAAATCAAAAATACAACAAACTTCTAAATGGATGGTTCACCTGAAAAAGGAAAATTATTTATTCAAACTCATGTCGTCCCTAAACAAAGAACTTCTCTAGAACCTAATAGCACCTAATAGCCCCCTCAATCTGGGTAGAGAGTATAAAAAACACGCACACACACGTATATAAGTGTCAGTACTTATTTTAACTATACACTTGTTCTGTACTGTAATGAGTAGTGAGGTGTCAAATCAGTTCTGAAATAGCCCCTCATTTAAAATATATGAAAGTTCTTTAGACGTGAACAGCTCTCTCACATTCCCAGCGGGTTTGCTGTTAAGAGTTTTCACTTGAAGGAAACAAACTAATTTCTCACAGGTAACTCAAGGACGTACAATCACTTCCCCTCAGTTCATTGTGACAGTCTTAGAACAGGGCAACAGCACACAGCGGAGGCAACTGCGGGTGGGTTTACGCTAGTCATGGTGGCTGTGTGTGTAGGCATAAAACAACACAACTACAACACGCAAGAGTATCTTTCTTTTGTTCTCTCTTATGTAATTTCGAGTAGAGGTGAAAAAGAGTTTTTTTTTTTTTTACTTTGATCTAAAATTCACAAGATGAGAAAATTAATGACTGTGGAGATATACAGTGAGTATTGGTAGCATATCTCAAATCATTTGGTCTTGGATGAAACATTTGATAAGAAATGTTCATACTGTGGCACTTGATTTTTAATTTCAGACTTTTGTGTCTTGGTAATTCTGAGCACGGTGTGAGACATTATCAAGATTTTTTGTTATTGCTGTTTGGAAACAACCCATTTTTTTGTCCAATATCCTTGCGTGTCGGGATTGTGGGCTCATGAACTTGCCAGTCAGAACTGAGTTTGTTTGTATGTATTTTGTGAGTATATTGAGTTTGTATGAGCATGGATTGAGCAAATATTGAACCATGCTGCCTGACCTCAATTACAAAAGCTGCTTATTCAAGTACAAAAACATATTTGTTGATTTATGAATTTTGAATGTGCTGTATTGGTGTTCGACATTGTTTCATTATTTAATACAAATATTTTTGGGTTTCGGTTCGTTTCCCAGGAAATATTGGCTCTGAGCTGTCTTACAACAATGTGGCGATGTTCATTTCATCAGATGCAGGCAATAACTGGAGACAGGTATGGCTGGTTCACACTGGTTTGTACTTCCCATTTAGCCACTTGATAGCAACAACGTTTTATTTGAAGTAAACTCACAGAAGGCTTTTAGTTGTGTATTTTATGTCATAGACTAAAATGCAAAAATATCTTAAGGAGGGCTTATTCCTTAATTCAGTGAGTGCGTTTTGCAGAGTTACTGGCAACATATTGGAAGTGGTGCATATAGATAGATGCAATGCATGTTTAATGTATGCACTTTAATTATTTACCTGTATGTAGGTTACGTATGTGCGTTTAAAGAAGTATGAATTAAAGAAGTAAATACTGCACAGCACAAACTGTTATCTTTTACATGTGTGGAGGATTGCAAACTCTCTCTTTTAGTTTGCATGTTTTGATGTCTACATATGATATTTTGTAAATGTCAATAAAAAAAAGTATTGCACAATGACAGAGTTTCCAACAATTAAAGTGTAACCTTTTGCCTCTCACGATAAGTCATGGCAACAGATTTTATATACATATATAAATGCATAAATCCATTGGCATGACTTTTATATTTTTAATAT
>JAUMHG010000033.1:22648195-22659964 GCA_032359395.1 Enteromius anoplus
TAGAAAAAGCATGGAGAGCCACTGCAGAAACATGCATGATGTGGCTGTAATAAACACAAGCAGCAACTAGAGCTTCACTGGACGTATCAGAGCAGTGTAAACTGTCTAAACATTAATACTTATACTCCAGAGTGACTTAACCCCCCAAAGCAACCATGCATTTCACGAGTTTGTGCTTCCTCATAATAAATACTGTAGTAAACAAGTTTGGCGTACTGTCCGGGTGGCGTGCACCCCCTGCGTGCATCCACGTGAAGGAAGGGAGGGATGTGCAAAAGACAAAATGCGGAAGGGAAGGAAATGGGTTTTATTTATAGTGGGTAAGATGGATCTGACTGGACCGATGAAATGAGGAGATTGATTAGTTAATGCGACGCCATCTGCGCCGAAATTAGTTTGCAATATCACTGTTTTTTGGAGGTTACAGTACATTGAAGAACGATCATATGACATTTTACATGCAGCATTTGACCTATAAATGCAAAAAAAAAAAAAAAACGTGAACATACAGTATATATATAACATATATATAGTATAAACTTTTTATTGATATTTTTAGTTTGTGTGAAATTGGTGCGTTTCCATTAGGCGTATTTTCAATTCACAATTTTTATTTGTGCAATATATATAATGATAATGGGTAATGAAAACACAGCTAGTATTCCCATATTAATTTGAGCCGGATTCAGACCCCGAGTATATTGAACAGGAAAATCATGCATTACCTATGCTTTCATGGATATTGAAAGACATATTAGAGGGTTGTTTTTTTTTTGCCAAAATCACAGTTTGTGGCGGACTGTATGCAAATTCATTCTCTGCCAGTGTGAGTCGTTGCTGGAGTGGACTTTGAGATTGGTAACTAAGTAGATCACTAAAACCTTTTATTATATGCCCAAACATGCAAACTACACACAAAAGCATAATAGGTCCCCTTTAAGGCATTATACCAAAAACCCAATCAATTCAGAACGATGAAAGTGCTTGATTGCTAACTTTGGGTGGGTTTTTTTCTTAAAAAATCTATAGAAATATATTGCAAAACCGAAAAGGTTAAACCTGAGTACAAAAACTAGAATAACTACTGTAAGATTAGTAAAAAAAAATGCCTAGACAACACAGTGCCGTTTTGAGGCTATCTGTGCTCTTAAATGAAAATAACGCCATGTTGTTCTTCCCATGATGCAGATTTTTGAAGAAGAGCACAACGTGTGGTTTTTGGACAAAGGTGGAGCTTTGGTTGCCGTGAAGCAGCCCACTGTGCCCACTAGACATCTTTGGTAGGTGAAAATAAGCTTGCCTTTGCCAGGTTTATTCATGCTGGTTTGGTGAAATTCCTGCTTCAGTTACTTCGGTCGGCACTCCATCTGTCTGACAGGGTCTGTCCAGTGCTATTAAGATTGTTGAGGGGAAAAAAAATCAATCGTTGGGTTGGTGTGGATCGAACATGCTCCCCACACGAACAAAAATGAAACGGCAGGACACGAAGGCTGCCAAATAACAGATTGGAATCAGTTTTTACATGGCGCTCCATGGAAAGTGTTCCATATTAAAGCTTCCCACTTATCCCCCCGAGTTCACACATTGGTTCCTTCTTCAAATTGGCCCTCCCTGGTTTTGCTTCAGTGATGTTTAATCCTCCAGGGTCTCAAATCTTTTCTGTCTTACCACTCGAAGCGTTTGGCTTTAGTTTTAGGCCCAGTGAAGTGTGGCACCTTCATTTTTTAGTTCTCTTAAACAACTCAAGCGAAACAGTAAGTGGAGTCACAACTGTGGAGGGCAGTCGTGTCATTTCCTGCAAGTATGACTTCAAATAACAGCCTTGACTGTATGTTCTCTTAATGGATACATGTCAACACTATCTCCAACTTTTGCTTTTAGCAGACCGGAGACTACTACAGTGCCGCTTGTGCATCGTTGCAACCTTGTCACACATGCTATCCTATTGTTTGCACCTGTGAAATGATGTTGATAAGCTGTCAGAAAGTATCATGATCACAAAGTTCTCCAGGTTTACTTGCTTCTGTTCCCTCCCACATTTGTAGATGTTTTGATCTTGCAACATTTCTAGTTTGTTTCCTTGGTGCATCTGGTTTCCTCCTTTTTTCATAGTTATTGTACTTGAATCAGTAACAGACTACTATTCAATTTACCTAGCACTGCATGCATAGCATTATTGTATTTGTTTGTAGTTTTGTCATCCATTGTCATCTGAAGATCTCAATGTCTTCTGCAGGATCAGCTTTGATGAAGGGCGTCAGTGGACACGTCACAGTTTCTCAGCCATGCCGCTGTTCGTGGACGGTGTTCTGGTGGAGGCAGGTGCGGAAAATCAGATCATGACGTAAGTCTGTAGAGGTTTGTTTTTGACCACCGTCTTTCTCTCAGACACGCACACAGCCTGTGTGTCCTCATTATGTCCTATTTATTACAGAAGAATAGAGTCCTCTGAGCTCTAAAAACCTGTTTGTTCAAGAGATACACTCGTGAGGAAAGGTTAATTAATCAGACTCTTAAGCTAATGTTGTTAGTCTCAGTGAACCAATAACACTGCTCATTATGTCTCAGTGCCGGTGGATAGTTTAATAGGGTTGTATCAGATTTTTAATTATTACTTTGAAAAATTAAAAATCTGAAAAATAGAACTGAAATTAACAGGAAATTATTGTTAAAAATAAAGTATAACAGTGGGATCTGTAGAGCTATATCATAAGGATGTGCAGAGGGATAGGTGCTACACAGATAGAAACAGCACAAGATTTGTTGTTTATGAATCTGTCTGGCTGTCTCAATACTTCTTCGCTTTATTAAGTGGTTTTATAGTCCTTTTCCAAGCTTGTGTCTTGGAATATATAACCCAAATAAGACTTTTTACTGTATATTGTCATGTAAATAACAAGTGCGCCACACACAATTGATTTGCTCTTATCACATCACATCATGCAAATTACTATTATTTCTATACTTCTGAAATTATCTATCTGAAATCTCTAATCCCTCATAGTCTTTGATCTCTCATAATCTCTAATTGTAACACCATTCAGAAGTCATATTAAGAAATTATTTTAACCCAAAAAGCAAACTATGCTCTCTTTGAACTGGTTGTCTTTAAAAAACAATTCATGTGTATTCCCAGGCTAGCTGTAATCAGTTTTATTAACACGTTACAATCATCATAGTGGATTACAATCTGCCATCAAAATGATACATTTAATTATTCTAGCTGCTTTGAGAAAAGGCTATAAACGATTATTTCATGCTATTCCAAAGCTAAGCATAGTAGCTGGGACTCAATCTTTATGTTTACAGATATGACAGACAGTAATGACGCAGTGCCATGCTCAAATTTACCACAAAAACCTACCAGTACCACTCAAATCAGAAAACATTATTACAAGATTACAGTTGTAAAATGGGCTAAAGTAAGGCCATTGCTTTTTATGTACTTGCTCAAATATTGATTTTGGATCATTTTTTAATCAAAATAATGTACGGACTGCAGCTTTAAAATGATTTGTCTGTGTGTGTTTTATCTAGTTTAGTCAAGGAGGTATATTATATCCAACTTAATTTGGAAAAGAATGAATTGTGAATTGGGCATTGTGCAGAGCTCTGAATTCAGATTATGCTACTAACCCCATATAGTACAATTTATAGGATACAGGGAGCAATTTCAGACATAGCTAATGAAGTAACAGAGGAATACTCAATCCAGTCTGTGCTGATATACCACAAAGCTTAATTCCAATGCTTCAGGTCTAGACCAGCTAATGAAAGTCTCCTGGTTTGCTTGAAAATGAGTGAGCAGTATGAAAATGAGACATCTCATTGGCAGGTTTTTCGGGCACTTCAGTCATCGTTCTGAATGGCAGCTTATCAAAATTGACTACAAATCCGTATTTACCAGAAGGTGCACAGAGGGAGACTACCAAACCTGGCACCTGCACAACCAGGTAAAACCAAAAATGAGCAAAAACACAATTTCTGAATTGTAGTATAGGTTGCAACTGATTTAGATAAGATTATCTTTTAGGGTGAGCCATGCATAATGGGACAAAAGCAAATCTACATGAAGCGTCGTCCAGGAAACTACTGCATGGTGGGATGGGACAACTCCAGGATCCTGTCTGCAGAGCCCTGCATTTGCAGAGCGCACGACTTTGAATGGTGAGTGAACAGGACGTTTAACCAAGTGAAGATCTGAAAGTTGCATCAGTGATTTCCTGCAGGTGTATCTTTTCTCATGACTCTAGAAGAAATGTTTTGAACGGTCCTAATTTACTTTAGACTGACTGTGTTATTAATTTGATCTGACTTCAATTAAAAAAGGTCTCAAAAGTAGACTGATTCTAATTAAATGCTGATCATCATTTTAGATGTGATCTTAATTTAGATATTTGATTATTATTATTATTATGGTCCGTTCACTTTGCTAGTCACGGTCTCACTAACTGGCTAGTCTGAACCTAATATAACTAATATGATTAAGTTTGGCAGCCTAATGCTTGCTCAAAATATTACAGGATGTGCAAGAAATTAATATATATATATATTTTTTCAGTTAGGATAAATGAAATCTAAATTGGCTTTAAAACATTTACTATATAATGGTATACAATATTTTAAATCGATGAATTTCTATTCAAAATATCCTCTATTACAGTTTACGCGAAATTATAATTCATAACTGTTTCTAAGATTGATAATAAGATATATGTCATAAGCAGCAAATCCAGATATTAAAGATTTCTGAAGGATTGTGTGACACCGAAGACTAGAGTGATCTAAAAATGCTTTAATGAATATAATGCATTAAAAAAGAAAATAGTTATTTTAAATTGCAATAACATTTAACAATATATTCATATTTTTACTGTATTTTTAGTCATTTGTTTTAGTGCTGGGCAACAATTAATCTCAATGAATAGCATCCAAAATAAAAGTTTTTGTGTACATATTATATGTGTGTGTAGTGTCTATATTTATTATTTACATATAAATACACCATATGTATATATTTAAAAAAAAAAAAAAGATATGTTTATATATTAAACATTTTTTATAAATTATATACATGTAAATATATTTTTAAGATACACACTGCACATGTGTCTTTATATATACATAATAAATATACACAGTACACACAGATATATATCATACGAACAAAACTTTTGGATGTGATTTTGGATTGCTGCCCAGTATTAATTTATTTTCTTATTTGTAAATAATTAAATGTCGCTTTGATGAACATAAGAGACTTAAACTCATAAACTTATTTCAATCTTGTTTAAAATTGTTCAATACACAACATCATATATTTATTTCTTTAGTCGGTATATCAAACGTTTCAAACAGAGCAAGACCTGAAACGTCTGAAATCATAGTGCAGTCTAGATTTTCTTGAGCTTTGTAGTTTTGTTGTTGTTGTTACTCTGCTCTTTAGGTGGGAACACAGGTATTTATAAAACCGCATGGCCTTCGTGTTCTGTTCACTGGCGATCAAGGAGCTGTTTTCAAAGATCTCAGAATAGACATAGTGCTTCTACACCAGCGGACTGGTTAACCCCCTCTGTAGGGTCAGTGTAGGTGGGAAAGGTGCTTTATTGAGGATCAAGATGCATGATTCAGAGAGCCTCTGGGCTGAGAGGAGAAGAGAAGTTTGAGCTTCTTTATCATTGTAGTCTGTTGCTGTCTGTCTGGAGGTTCTTTTTAAAGTATATATAAATACCCCGGGATCTGCATCATTTATCACTTTCACAGTGTTTTGTCTTCTTCCAGCAACGCACAGCGTATCCTTACTTTGTCTTTAATATGTTCTCCTGTTCTGTTTGATCTGTTTTGCAGCAAACGGTTCAGTTACAAATCTCTTTATAGACATCTTAACATGCTTTCAGATACGTGTTCATTTGCCTTTTCTATATGCAAGTAATCTGCAGGATGCTGTCTTTAATTTGCCTGGTGCTTTGATTCTAATACTAGAATTTTTTATTAAGCAAATCTTTGTTCGAAATATGAAATAGACCCCCTGAAAAGATGAATGCCTTGCTTGGACCCTTCTTCTAAAATATGAAAAAAAAAAAATCTGTTTTTTTTTTCATGAATAACATTTGACTGTGTGAGTTTTTTTTTACTTTTTCTTTCTTACCTCTGCCATCACAGCAATCTTCTCTTGATAACTAAATCTGTAATTCTACTCCGTCCTACAGTTACAATCCAAGCTGTTTATGTAAAAGCCAGAGCTGCAGCATGTAGTATAGCAGAAAACATTTACTTCTTTTTTTATCAGGGGAAATTATTATAAACTAAAGGAACATGATGCTGTTTTGTTTTTGAAAGGCGGTTGAAGAAAGTGGGAAAAAACTTGCAATTATGTTGCATGCTAGACTCAAACCTGGGAGGATTAGTTCTGCCAAAACATAAGTGTTTTTCCCTCTTTCTCTCTCTCTAGGTGTAAACGAATTAAAGAACCATGATTGCATTATGGCATTTTTTTATTTTATTTTATTTTCTGATAATGCATTTTGTGTGGTTTAGGTGTAATAGTCTGGATGATACAGACATGACAAACTACTAAAACGATTTAATTTGTATGCTAATTCATTTTCAAATTTTACCCAGTTCTCTGTTTATCTTAACTTAACCAGATACAGCCGAGCTGTGGTACTTTTTTTTCTTCCATTGAGTTTAATTTTTGAATGAGAAAAAACTTTTCAGTTTAATTAAGTCCATTAACCCTTGTGATATTTCGTTTTCATATACTCATTGTCCAGATCAGTTCAGCCCACCGGTACATATTTCATCTTGCAGTTTCAAGATAGGAACATGATTGAAAAAAAGAAAACAACTTTGCTGTGATTTACAAAACTTTTAATTGCAAAAAAACAACTTGTGACATGATATTCCGAGTAATTATTCTGTGGAGTATAATGTGTTTTCTTTCTCCGTAAGCTCTGAGACAGAGAGCAGGTCTAGTAATCTTTATTGGATGTGGTGTTAGAATTAAATACACATCTTTTAGCTGCAGATATAAGATAAGTGAGACTGAGTTGCAAAGACAACTGTAATTAGGATTTTTTTTTTCACCTTTTACAATAACAATTGCAGCTACTGATGCAGTATGTAGAAAACAATTAAGAGACTTTTCTAAACTTTTTTACATATTTTTACAGGATTGTCACATGTACTGCTGTCAGTACTACATTTCACCAAGCATTTTATAGAACAATTGAGTTTCAATTTGATTATAATGTAAATTAAGTTATAGTTAAAATAGCAGAATATCCTTTCATTTATTAGAGATATACATCATGATCTGAGAGTAGCTTTATTAGGTTTACTAAACCAGTCAGTATTTTGCAAACTGTAATTCAGAAACTCTATTTCTTCGTATGTACAGTAAGATCAAAGGAAATTGAATGTTAACTTGTATTAGCAAGTCAAACTTTTTCTCCAAAAAAGTAAGAAATGTAATGACCATTTTACATCATTACTATCACACAATATCAAATATTCAAATTATCGCACATACCAAAATCCACTTAAAAGATGATCATGAACTCTTTATTGCAGGGCATGATTTTTAGTTTTTTAAATTATGGCAAGGCAGATTTCTTTCTAAATCACATTTAAAAAGCCAGTGCCGACACAAGTGCTGTACTTGAATCAACGAATAATAAAACCAGCAATAAAGCACATACATAATGAAACTACAGTGTAAAAACCTTGACCTTTCACACCATTGATCATGGTTTAAATTGTATCTTTCTGAACATTTTGTTCTCCATTAACTTGTGGAGTACCTCAGGGTTCAATCTTAGGTCCTCTTTTGTTTTCGTTGTATGTGATCCCCTTAGTGCAACCATAATATTCTTTAGCATTTTTACAAAGATGATACCTAGCCATAAGTAATAATAATTAAAAAAAAAGTAATGAAAGAGTTACTAATTCTTAATAATAGTTACTAAAAATTACCCACACATACTTAAAACAACACTACATAAAGGGATAATCTGAGAATTTGCACACAAATATCTTTTATAGCCTGACTCCTATCTGAGTGCCGGATTGGAACTGCTCATAATTTAAAACCCAAATGTGTGATGCCAAAAGGGACCATGTGGTCTGCTGGGTTTTGTTGGGGATCAGTAATTAATTGATAAATCAAAGTCACCGGTGATATATGAACAGACATTCACTTCAGCAGGTTCCAGGGCTTCGGGGAGAAGAGAGAATTGAAAGACGTTAAGGACATACGTTGATGCCTGCAGCTCTCAGAGCAGAAAAGACATTTGTCAACCCAGAATTAATACATCTCAATGGCTGCAATTGTCTCAAGGGCATAAAAGAGGGACATGCTTGAATACAAGATGTGCCGCTGTGCATGAATGAAGGGATGTACAGGTAGTTAGGAGAATGTTTTACAGGATAGGCATCAGGGAACGGCATCAGAAAATGTCACAAATGAGATTTGAACTTGCGATGACCTTGTATGAAACTAGTCAAATATACCCAGAGAGACTTTGTTTTTAAGGATGGATTTGATACCTGAAACGAGTCGAAGATAAAAAAATGTTATTTATGTGAGTTTTTTTTTTATTTTGTTGTGTAGTGATTATGGTTTTGAGAGGAGAGGGGATGGAAACTGTTTGCCTGCATTTTGGTTCAACCCTTCCACGTTGTCTCGAAGCTGCAGCCAAGGACAAAACTACCTCAACAGCACAGGGTAAGCTATCTATATACAATACACAAACTCTTCATATTTCATTATGGTGATGTTTTACTGTGGGGACATTTAGTCACTGATGGCTAAATCTGTTTAAGGAATTTATTTGGTAACACTTTAGCATAGCGGATGCTTGTAAGTCATTGATAAGTGATTAGTGAATGATGAAATGTTCATCTACAAAACCTTCACAAATGATTAATTAGTGATTATTATGTTTAGTTAATTAATTAATAAAAAGTCATTTACAAGTTATTATATATTGAAAAGCACTTATGCCTATCCTGTAATTATTATTATTATTTCATGATTTTTATTTATAAAGCATTTTTATGTTTTTATTGTATTATGTTAAGTATTTACTTATCCATTTTTTACGGATTTAGTTATAGTAACTATGATAACCCTGCTTTTTGCATTTTAGGAAATTAATTTTATATATATAGAAACATTCATTAATCACATTTTTTAAATTCATAAAAAAAAAATAATAATAATAATAAGAAGAAAACAATAGCTCACTTACAGTACATCCCACAGTACAACAGCTAGTATACTCCACAATAGTCATATTATTCCTGTAATCACTGTGGAGAGCACTTTTTGTAAAACATTTTCAATCAGAGTAGCACCAAACCAATCTTGTTTTAGCAAAGTGGTTATTTTTAATTAAGTGAGCCATGATTTAAAGTTACCGTGCTGATGAGCAGGCACAAGCCATATTGACGTGAGCAGGTTTTAAACTTTCTGAAGATTGTGGTGTCCGTCTTTACGACAACTTTCCAGGCAGACAATCCATACAAAGAGACCCAGCTGGACAGATAACACTGTGTAATGGAAAGACTTCATTTAAACCTAATTTAAAACCAACATCAGTCAGAAAGCATATCCATTCAGAGCAAGAGTGCGAAATTACAGACAAGCAAAAAGACAGAGCAAGAACGTGATTATCATTTTCAGAGATTGTGTCACATAAATTGCGGCCAAAGTCAATTCATCCAGCGACAAAAAACCAGAGCTGCTCTGAAAGGATCTATCAGGCTTGTTGTATTCAAATGGATTAATACAGTGACCCAGACACTATGTCACAATATGAATGCCATTGAGTTAGATAACATCAAACCATCAATTTATCTCAAAAAACAGACGCATTCCAAACTAGTGTCTGAATTCTTTGTGTGTTTCAGGTATCGTAAAGTTGTAGCGAATAACTGCACAAAAGGAGTGAAGGAGATGTACACGGCCAGGAAACAGCAGTGTCCGAATCACCCCCCGCGAGGTTTAGTCCTGACAACCCGTGACGACAAACTCACAGCCAACTTGGGCAACAATGTGACCTTCCTGGTGAGCCTAGAGGAGGTGAGATCATCACGAGGGTCATCTGAATCCCATCATAGTCGAATTACAGGATTCGGTGATCAGATCATTTAAAATGCGGCATAGCCAGAAGCTATAATTATGGGCCTGGTATCAAGTCAAGACCTAAATTATACAGTAAAAATTATTAAATTGATGCGCTAACTCCATGTGAGCAGATTATCAATGATCAGATATCAGGAGATTAATGTATTATGTCTGTTAGCTGAAGCAGTGGTTCTCAACTGGTTTTGCTTCGGGACTCGGATTAAACATCAGACGTCAGTTGGAAGATACATTATCATTTTTGTGGGTCAAAATAAAGTTATAATTAGAAACGAAGACTGACTTTGAGTCAGTGTTACATTTTAAGACCAAATATCCAAGCTGAATAGGTTATAATGCACAGTAATAGATATAAAATACTAACAGATATCATTATACTATATTGCAAGACTTCTGACGGCGCCCATTCCCAGCAAAGGATCTGCTGGTGAGCATTTGATGCAATGCTAAATTTCTCCAAATCTGTTTTAATTAAACGAACCCGTTTGCATGAATGGTGCAAGGGTGATTACATTTTCATTTGGGGTTGAACTGTTTGTTTAGGAAAAGCTGAAATTTTTTATTTTTATTTTTTTATATAGTCAGTTATTGACTGATACAGTTGTGCTATAATTTAGAACATTTTTACTGTGCTGGTTTTATGATGGTGCATCTATGATGGTTTTTGCTATTTCGTATTAACCTCCCTTTTAATGACACCACCGCAAAAAGAGGAGTGAGCGCTTACTTTAGACGATGGTCAGGTTATTTTTTTTTTCTGTTCTTAGTGGACCAGACTCTCAGACCAGGTTGACTAAGTGAGACTAACATTGAGCTCTATATGTGACCGTTTACACCCACATAGGTCATTTTGACATTCTGAAAACTTTCCATAATTTGGTGTCCTCTGCTTCGAGCTGTGCTGGAGCCCTGGCAGATGAAAAGGCTTCACTCTGTACAGATGGTATGGTGCAAGCCGGATACATATTACAAGCCTGCTGGGGAATAGCTTTTCATTGAGGTGCAATGCACACATGGTCACAAATATTCTCTCTTGGTTTCTGTCTCTCTGACACACATGCTCACACGCTCATTCCAGGTAAAGTGTTTCTCCCTAGGCGTCTCACCACAGCAGAGTTGTCACATTACAGTATGATGAGATGAGGAAATGAGGGCTTATTCCTTTCATTAAGAGAGTGAAGCAGATAGTGAGATGGGCTAAGAATTCTATCTATTTATATTCATGAGGGTCAGAGTCGGGGTTGTTTCTTAGGCAAATCAAATGGACCTTAATATTTAATGCCTTTAAGGTGCAACACAAGATTTTTTTTTTTTTTTATAGCAGAGAAAGCAGCTCAAGGTTCGAACAAATAGATGCAAAGTTTATGAGGAAAGAGAGTAGCTTAGTTTATTGCTAAATACCATCTTTTCATTGTTTTAAGTATATACAAAAATAAATATGTATGTATATATATCTATCTATCTATATATCTATCTATATATGTAACGAATCACTGGAGTCGTGTGGATCCATATGCAATGTTTTAATGAAAATCCAAGTCAGAGAGGCAATGGTCAAAACACAAGCAGACAGATCAGTGAAGGGCAGGCAGTACTCGTAGTCAGAAACAGGCAGAATAGTC
>JAUMHG010000033.1:22680377-22704970 GCA_032359395.1 Enteromius anoplus
AGGCGGGGCAAGCGTGTCAGCAGGAGAGTCTGCACGTAACCTTCCCAACGCCCTGAGGGCCAAGTTTTAGGGGCCCCGTTGGGCTGCCAACTTTCTATCTTTCAGATTTCATACAAAAAAGTTGAAGCATGGTTTGGGGGGAGCGGAGACATGAAAAATAAATTTTGAACATGGAATTTTTGAAATGAATGCACTATATTGATAAGATATGGATATAAGTGAATGGAAACACAGCCTTCTGGCTGACCGTGGAGAATGCTAAAGTCACAACCTCTGATGAAGGAAATCCAGAGGAGTACAGTCGGGACTGACTCCTCTCTCAGCATTCAGACGAGGCTCCAAAAGCGAAAAGCTGCATGTGCAGTCCAGCTGTGCCCTCTTATGCTCGTGCTGTGATAAGGTGCACCTGGCTGTAATTATTGCACACCAATATTCATTGGCCTTTTCCAAAGGATTCGAAGACGATTGGTCTCTCAAGCGAGATCCCATATGTAATGTCGAAGTGATTCGACAGAAAGGGTAAATAGATATATATATATACTGCCCTCCAAAAGTTCGGAAACACCCGTCAAAGTGTGGTTTTGGATGATATCAGCATTCAGTACATCCTTATCATTTTTTGATGCAAATACCATGACAACATAATCTCACAGAATTGTGTGAAATAACCACGAACTCTTAACTCATAATTCTGTGTTAGTATCACGTAATCATCAAAAATTCTGTGATGGGCTCACGTAAAAGATTACAATGTAAGTCAGTGACATGCATCAGCCATGATCCACGCACGGATTTGGGTTCAAATATTGGGTAATGATATTGCCATTATTGCATATGTATTGGGGTGGGATTTTCCCCTGTAAATGGTCACAACAGTTTTATTTATATTACTTTATGTATACATTTATGAGCACGTAAACCCAACACCTGCCTCTAAACCTACCATCATTTAATAAAACACAAGATGTCCTGCATTTTTAAAAAGCTTCTTCAACATTTTCTGTTATAACTTGGAAATGGTTACTGATTCCTTGTAGAGATAACAGCATCAACTAGTAGTGAGCAAACTCTCTAACTGATGTATGACTCATGGTCTGAGCTATTACCCATGCACTTTTACAGAGAAACATTAGCTGACTCCTTGGCCCATTTTTGTGGCCAAAGTTGTGGAAAGCTTTCAGGATTCTTTCGAAAAGGTCAGAGGATTCATGGGGCTGTCTTTCTACAACATATTCACGGGGGAAATATACAGCCAGTGGGTGTAAGGCTCCAATGAACGATTTTGAAGGGATGCCAGCAATTGGCAGAAGTCCCTCTAAGAAGTTGAAGGGGGTTTTGTGGAAAGAATGTCACAGGAGATGATCTGTAATGATTCACTTGTGATAAAATCTTATGTCTGCATGGAATGTCATTTTTAAACTGGTATGTTTTGTTCTGAAACGGATATTACTACCCAGTCTCACGACCAATTCGTACGTATTCGTATGAGGTGCCAAATTCGTGCTAACTCGTACTAATTTGTATGACTTAACTCGATTTTGTACTATTTGTCTAAAACCCAGTCACAGGTAGGTTTATGGGGCGGGGATAGGTGCAAGTCATTTGAATAGGCAACTAGTAAAATACGTACAATTTAGAAGAAATCATATGAGTCAGGTCGTACGAATTCACCACCTCATAAAATATGAAAGAATTGCTATGAGATCAGGTTGGATATTAAAACAATATGTGGAGTCAATACTATTTTTGTGGAAACTTATTTATTTAATGTTTTTTGATGAATAGTTCAAAACAGCATTTATTTGAAATAGAAATAATTTGTAAAATTAATATATTAACTGTCACTTTTGATTACTTTGAATGCATCATTGCTGAATAAAAATAAGAATTTCTTTTAACAAACAAAATTAAATCTCACCGAGCCAACACTTTTTGTTTCACAGTGTATATTAAAGATATGAAAGTCATTGATTGCGTGTGTTTGTCTCTGTCACAGCTCCACTGGTCGACTCCATCCCGAGACACAGCAGTTCTGCTATGCTGATGCTTCTGTCCGTGGTGTTTTTGGGTTTAGCTGTATTTCTCATCTACAAATTTAAGAGGTACATCCGTGCAAACCAATTTTACATCACTTCTTTTTTGTTTTTTTTTTAACCAGGACTCAAGCTATTGAACTTTATTTCTTTTCATGCACACCATAGTTCTCGTTTCGGTTTATCTATATATAAAGATGAAATATAAAGGAAGATTTGATGGGATGGAATCGGGAGCGACTTTCCTTTAAATCTGGATGTTTAGAGAGTGCTATTTTTGCTTATGGTAGTTGTAAAATCTAGTTATTAGTTTGATATAGAAACATGGGGGGAAAAGTGCTGCTTCCTGAAAGTGCAGGAAAATATCAATGAATTGTTTAATATGCAGACATGGTTCCTCTACTGGAAAACTGTTTTGTAGCGCTTTGAATAATTTATTGGGTCTCAAAATAATTGAAATGGAAAAGACTGAGGGAAATGTTGAAACAATCATTAATAATGGATATAATTTTTCTCCCCCCCAAGTAATTTAAAAAGGAAACTTATTTATGAAAATGTTACACTTGGAAAAACAAAGAAAGAAATTAGCTAACAAAATTAATAGTAATAAAAAAAGAAAACTGAAGACACTTATTCTAATTTATACAAATATAAAGTGGGATAGCAAACGCATTAATGAAATGTGGTTAATGTGTTGTAAAAGAATGCCTTGAAAGTTCTGGGTTGTCCCACGGTGTTATCAAAACAAGCCACTTCTCAGTATATCTGATTAGCTGGGCAACCTCTTCTCCAGAAGTTCTTAAATACACTCAGCAAGCTAATTATCACTGTCATTATTTCAGGAATACAAGAAAGGATTGTGATTACAGTCGCACCATATTTAACATCTTGTTGTATTGCAGTTTAACAATTTTGTATGCACCCATCCCTCATGTTGTGTAGTCATGCATGTTAGGTCAATTTGCCACTGAAATAGGCACCAAAACAAACATTTGACTTTTTCGATTTATTCTGAATTTAAACAGATTGCAATTCTATTTGATGCCACTAGGGTCTCAGAAATTAAGGCTTAAGATTCACGTTAATGGTCATGTTTTTTCTCAACCAATTTTTTTTTCTGTAGAAAAATCCCTTGGATTAACATCTACGCAGAGGTCAATCATGAGAAAGAGCAGGAGATGATCAGTACGGTGGGCCAGAATGATGCCACACCAAAAATCACCCTTAGCGAGTTCTCCACTCAGAAAGAACTGATGGAGAAAGAGCTGGAGGCCCGTGCCAAATGTGAGTGACATTTTTTTTTTTTTTTTGCATTAAAAATTAAGATTTACTTAACTTTAGAGAAAAGCCCATCTGCAAATTTTTGCTGAAAATTCTCTGTATGTGCGATATAGGGAATGTATACTGTATATATATTTATTTATTTTATTTTATTTTTTTCAAACCAAAGAGCAACAAGTGGGCTGGCGATATGCTAGTGTTTTATGTTGATGTCATCATGGATTCATTTTAAACACGAGTCATTTCAGTGATTCAAAGTCGACTCTTGTGAGAGACAGCAATTTTATACACAGTGCAGGATGTTCTCATTCACTTAGAGCACATGCTTTGTGAAAAGTCATTTTAAACTTTAAATTAAGATTGAATTTAAAATATCTGTAAAATTCCATGTACAGTACTCATGTTGACATCAACATGAAAAATTAGCATATTGTCAGCACACTTGTTGCGCACACAGAGGTCCTCACTGGTCCTCACTGCAGAACACAAGATCCAAGGGATGAGGTTGGATCTAGATCTAACTCCTCCCACCTTACATATACCCAAACCTACTAGTGTCCACCCCCTGGACCTTTTGTTCTGCAGTGAGTGGCCACTGCACACAAACCTGAGAAAACTTGATTTTTTTTTTTTTTTTTTGCTTTGGTCTGAATAAAAAAGCCGATTCATTCTTCCACATTAGGTGGCGCTTATGGTGCGCTAAAAGCTGACAAACACTGATTTAAATTAAACCAACCATTAACAAATAAGGTTAAAAAAATACATATTATAAGAAAATGAACATGTTTTTTGATCTCGTCAACTCCAAAATATCAACCTTTCATAACCCATAATAGAGTGAATTTTAATCTAAAAATTACAAATGGGCTTTTTTCTGACGTTTTAGGTATAAATCTAAGCTTTGTGAAAACATTACTAACTTTTCCAAATGCTTCTCTGAATCTTTTTGTAGTATTCATAAAAAAAAGTAGTTCTCAAGAAGAAATGAGATGATAGGAAAAAGTAACTTTTTGGAGCCTCAGGCCTATTTGAGTCGCATACCAGTGTTCTATTATACAACTACTTTTGCTGTGGCAAGCTTTGTGTTTTACACTAAAATTGAATCATTCAGCTTTTAGAACTACCCAGTGAAAACCATCAGACCAAAAAACAGCCTTTGGAATCAAGAGAGTTATAATCGGACACACAATGCATGCTAATGAGAACTATCTACAGTGGGCCCAAGTGTCCTTATTTCCCAAGTGGATGCGTCTGTGATCATGTAATTGCTTAATAACTGCAAATTAATATTTAATTGGTGCTGTTAAGCAGTGATTATAAAAGAGCTCTGATTAAACTATAAAAGGGGTCAAATTGGGGTCAGTGTGATAACAACAACTGTGATGAATAAACATGCAACATTCGGTGCCAAGCAGAAAGTAAATCCCACCACTCTTTCTGTGGGTGTTTAATAGGAGGATGAAACATGCCTTTTTTTGCTTGATTTCTTACTTAATGGTTCCGTTTTCATCCTGCTTTATATTCATTTCACTTGCCTTCATGAGGATAAATATTTAATAGCTTTAATGTTGAAAACATCTAGTTTGTTCATTTAAGTAATATATAGCTGAGTGTATAATCAAGCATTTTAAGACATAAGACATAAAATGGCATTCGCTATGCATTTCGCTTCTGTAATGTTATGCGTTTCAAAGCAAAGCATTTATCCAACTTGAAGTCATGTTGAGACTTGATTTCATCCATTGAGATTTCACTGAACAGTGAAAAGTAGGTCTGGGTTGAAGTAAAGTCATTTCAGGAAGTTAGTTAAATTAAAAGCTTCTGAGTAATCATCAAGGGAAATGTGTTAAGAAAATAAATAAAGACAATTTTGTATGCTGAAGTTGAATTTCAAAGGCTAATGTGTCATTTCTGTGTTTTCGGATAGTAGGCGGTGTGATCAACACCTGCGAAAGCACAAGGGAGATCCCGAACTGCACGAGTGTCTGAAAACGTCAAGAAAGAAGGCGGAGGCGTATTGTAATAATGTGTACAGAGGTATCACAATTGATAGGGTGACAGTTTTCCTTTTTGCTTTTTTTGTAATTTCAAAACACTGTCATTGTTAATAGTTTTCTAAGGAGCTCAGATTTGCATGGGTGTCTTGTTTGTTACGATCGGTGTGGAAAATAAGACTAGATTTAATTACTGAAAATATGCTTGGTTGAGAAATTAGGATTATTTACCAACATTTCAAATTCTAAAAATGTTGTTCTGAATATTACAGAACAGTAAACGTAATGGAAAGTTGGAGGGAAGCCATTTTCCCAGTCCATTTTTGAATTGTATGTGTCAGTTTATCAGTTTGACATTGTGTGAGAGGGAAAAAAAGTGGCTTTTAGTATCAAATAATTCAATTTTTTTTGTTGGGTCAGAACTTATTTATGCCGAGTTCTTTTACCTGTTCAAACTGATTTTTCACACATTGTGAAGAGTGCATTTAGTGACTATATTAACTTAATTCTTAGGTTTTTAATCTCTTCAGTAGATCATCTCATTTTTATATTTGTCGTAACTTAAACCGAGGGAACAAATTTGCAGCTGGAGCGTGCAAAAACAAAAAAAATGTGTTTATATCCCGCTCTATATTACAGCTTTGCCTTCATATAAGCAATCCTGCTCTGCAATCTTCTAAATTGGTGGTTGTTAAAAAAAAATCAATTTTTAATTAAACATTTATCTCACTTATCAAGCTAAAATGTGAATGAAGTGAGATTATTTTCCAAAAGCACTGTGATAAAATGTCAATTTGAAGGCAAGCTTTTGTACTTCTATAAAGCGAGAATATACACATCTAAAGTACATCTCTATAGTAAAGCCTTTTTTGGAGCTCAAACTTAAATCCATGAAATATCAAACGTTTAGAATGTTTTGTGGAAGAAATCTCTTGATACACAACCATGGACTCAGTAGAGCTTGATATCTTTCTGGAAATGTTATAAAATTTTATTCTAACATACCTTCAGCTAAATGTAATTTGTTGTAAGCTCCTGAAATATATGTTCCTGCGCATTCCATGAGGTTATTTTACATTCAGCTTTTTACTTTTATTTTTTTTTGTAGATAAATGGCTTACAGAATCATTTTGTTTCAGAAGTGAATGCCTTACAAATACGAATGCCTTTTGAATAATGTGTATTTATCATTTAGAATTGAAAATTAATTTATAACAGTTTAAAAAAAAGTTAACATGGGCCTTTTTTTGCATACATTTTTAAGGTGTCTCATCTCCCAGGGATTGAAAAAAAAACAAAAAAAAAAAAAAAACCTTGAACTGTACAATATTCTCAGTAGGTCTTGAGTTTTAGTTTCTTTGTATATACAGCAAGTGTATTTCATTTCATATCCTTATACTGTAAATATAATAGTAGGCCTGAAGTTCACTGGACAGTCTGCTATACATTTCAAAAAGGGGTGTGACGAATCTAAACAGTGATTCATTGATGTGCTGTAGATAAGCCAGTGCTGTAAATAGTTTTTTATTCATCCATTGTACACACACACACAAACACACAAAAGAGTAAAAATGTATTGCATACTGTATGCTTCAATGTTGCCATTTTGGATTTTGACCTCAGATTTAAAGTTGAACATACTGTATAGAGAGCAGTATTTCAGTCTATGGTTAGACATTATGTATTGGAGTTCATTGCCTGTGTCACACAAAAGGAATATAATTCATGAATAATAAGCAGGGGGTTTCTTAGATTCCATTGTGAATGTAAATGGATAGCAATATATCAGAATATAAGTGACTTTGGCCAAAATAACTCCCCAAGCAATGAATTCCTGTTTTACTCAATTAGTGACATATTACAAACCTAAACATTGCACTTCATCATTTCCATGTTAAAGATATGTTTTATGAATACAGAGCTCTATTCAAAGATATTTTTTTCTGTGTGAAACAGAACAGTCAAATGTAATATTATAATACAAGTAAAATATGAAACTAAAAATCAAAATTTTTAGGTACCTCAGTATTTCTTGGTATTAAAGTAGTGTTTACATGTATTGTTTTTTATTTTTTATTTTCATAATTTTAAATAACACATGCACCATACATTAAGTCTCAGTTTTGAAACCTAGTCATATTTTGAAACTGTCTACTTAGGCAGCATCTGTGTCTGTGTAATAAAATAGTGCTCCTCATGTGAACAATGATAAGCTAATACGGTTGAAAACAGTACATGATAATAATAATAATAATAATAATAATAATAATATTTGAAACAAGAATTGAATCACTTATATTGATAATAACTTAAATGTGGGCTGAGAAATTATCCCATTAGAGGGATAATAGGTTCAAGAGACCAATCCACTTCAAGTGTATTAAAACAAGCCAATAAACATTGGCATGCCTTGATTGCATCCAGCTGCAGCTGATCACAGCGTGTGTATAAATGATCAGCTGGTGCAGCCCATTTTCAGTTTGACCGGCGACCCGGACGCTCAGTCGCAGTACAGCACCATTAGCGACAAGACGGGACGTCTCTGTTCCCTTCTTCAGGGAACGAGTGTTACATACATAACCAAGACGCTCCCTTTCAGTGATTTAGAAAATTGGGATCACTACCAAAACGCTCAGGATGATGGTGAGTGGGCCCATAACCTGAGGGGGCAGGACACACCCTGCGCTTGGTAGCCCAGGGTGATGGCATCCACTATCCAGAGGGCCATCCTCTGCTTGGAGACGGCATTCCCCTTCTGCCGGCCTCCATGACAGACAAAGGTCTGAGGTCCTGAAGCTTTGTGTCTGGTCAACGTAGCGTCTTAGTGCTTGGAGGGGATAGAGCAAAGCTAGGGCTGGGTCTGCCTCCTGCATGGAATGCCTGCAGGTCCCTTACCCTCTTAAAGGAGGCCAGTGCAAGCAGGAGCAGAGTCTTCATTGATAGAAACTTCAGCTCAACTGCTGGCAAAGGCTCAAATGGGGCCTGTTGTAGCGCTCTCTGCACTAGAGACAGCTCCTGAGAGGGTACAGTGCGGGGCCGTGGAGGATTTGCGGTACTTCCAGGTCATGACCACCCTCGTGCAGATCCTTCAGTGCCTTGGCCTGATGGACTTGCAACAAAGCCGTAGCGCGTACTGCAGATGCAGCTTCTCTGCAGGCCGTAGAAGCACTGCCAACAGTACTGGGAGGGGAGCATAGTATCTCCCTGCCAAGTGGTAGTGGCGCCAGTAAACAACTGCATCACTAGTGACCGCTCCACTGGGGAGACCCCCATATACCCCCTAGCTGCACCCCTGTCAAGGGTGGTGAAGGAGGAAGAGCCAGTAGAACGGTTTCTGGCAGTGAAAGCTCTTCATGCAATTCCAGGAAGAAAGACATCATCTTCAAGATCATTGAGGGGAGTGCAAATGGAAGATCATTGAGGGGAGGGCCAATGGAAACAGCTGGCACTCCCTGTGGAGGTCCAGACTGTCTCTGAGGCAGCTCCACTGGCTGCGTAGTGCCAGTGAAAGGAGAAGCCCTCGGAGGGGAATTCCTTACCATCACCTCACTCTCCGCCCCCCACCAGAAGTAGCGCTCCCCAGCTGCACTCACCAGGGGAGCCCTAGATCTGGGCAGTGGTATAGGTACCCCGCCCCTTTGCAGGTTGCGGAATCTGGTCCGCAGCTCTGCGATGGTCATCTGCCCTCAATGAGAACATGACTCATCCACGAAAGCCACCTCAGCTTGCTTCAAGCCCAGGCATGGGAGGCAGTGACCATGACCATCACCCGGTGCCAGGTACAGTAACAATCGCATGCAGAAACACACAGGTGGAGGGCATATTTAAAAAGATGCGTTTTTAAAAAGACATTTCACCCATGAGCTACTCTTTTAGAAAGCTCTTTAGTGTGCTGAGGGGCAAAAGGGAGATGGCCGCTTGCACACAATAGGGGAGTAGTGCAACCTGATGTGGCAACCCACTCGACACAGGAAACCACCTCCGCTGACGACGCTGTACACCAGCCACTTGAATGAAAGGAAGCAGAACATCTGAAACACTCAGCTCCAAAGCAAAAAGCTGAATATGCACTGCACCAGCTGCTCATATATACTGCAGCTGGACACAATCAGCGCATGCCAATGTTTATTGGCTTGTTTTAATACACTCAAAGTGGATTGGTCTCTCGAAGCGAGATCCGAGAATTTTGTCGGTCATGTCCGACATGACTCGGAGTGACTGACTTAAAAGGAACCACAACTTAACATGTACTGATTTCTATCCAATATGACCTTATCTTTCAATTTTGGAGCTTCTAGAAGAATCTGACACCAACTTCTGTTTCGCCACAATATTTAAGGTATTTCACAGAAATTAATTCAGAAATGAGTTTGCCCAATTTGCACTGTTTAAATGTTTGGGGTCAGTACGATTTTATTAAATTTTATTTAATTCATTTTTTTATCAACAATTTATAAAGCAAGCATACATTATATCATGATCGAAAGTGACAGTAAAGACTTACATTGTTCCAAAAAATAAATAAATAAAAATAAATGTCACTGTTTCCACATCACAATTCTTTTTAACACTTAAAATAATATGAAATATTAAGTAAGCATCAAATCTGCATATTAGAATGATTTATGAAGAGCCATCTAATGCTGAAAATTCACCTTAAATAAATTACATTTTTGAATATTTTCAAAAGAATAATATTAATATATTTTTTAAATAATATTTGGGGAGCATCAGATACTTTTTTCAAAAACAAAACAATGCAAATATCCTACTGACTCCAATATTTAAGTGCAAATTCAAGTCTACAAATCTGGGCCAAATTTGCATACATTTTAGGGGAGTTAACTTGCCATTTCCCCCCCTTTTTTATCAACTCTAGAGCCGCAGAAAAACAGCTTTGCATTTGTAGTCTTCCCAGATGCATACAGGCATGTTGTTTATGCTTTACCCATACGCTTTTCCTCCATAAAGGAACTGAAAATGGGCTACAGAGACTGGTTTAATGCATGATGTCTGCACAGTCTGAAGCTGTGTGACATGAAACAGTGTTTTACTCTTAATCTGAACTTCTCAGAGGCGCTACAGTCTGCTGAAGTCAGCATGCAATTACACTAGAGCCGAGGGAACGGGGGAAAGCTGCTACTTTACCATCCTGTCGCACACACTCTCATTAACACTCGCAGGTTAGCTTAGCATCTCGATCTATCTCTACTACTCACAGTTGTTGTCTCACTCTAATAGTGACATTGATTTTTTTTTCTTCTCCTCATCATTAGTCCCCCACTTACCTAAAATCAAAAGCCCAAAGCAGAAAATCAACAATAGACAGATGTTTTCAAAAATGTTTTGTTGTTCCCTTCTGATGTGGGGTTTCATGCATCCACATTTAAAAAAGACCTACATTTAAGATTTATGTTTGTGAATTTCTTTTTATTTTAAAAACTATTTGTATGGCACAGTTTTAACATAAATTAATGAACTCAATATGATGCACATTTATTATTTAGTCTGGATAAATAAAACAAGTTTGTATACTATAAATAAAATAAATGTGTTTTGGGCAGGTTTACAATTTAAAAAAAATTGCCAATTCAAATCCTAATATATATATATATATATATATATACACTTTTTACTAAAATTTAATTAATCTTAAAAAATATGATTATTATTATAGATGCAAATATCTTATCTATAGTATATATATATATATATATATTCATGACAAATATGCATCACATTACATTTATTAGTTTATGTTAAATGTGTGCACTCCAAATGAAAGGAAGCTTTTTATGCAATTCAAATACATAGATCTTAGTTTTTTGGCCTACATATATTGTTGAGAGCAAAGAGAAATCTCATTGGTCCCAAACTCAGCTCTACAGCTTTATGCCAAACAATAAAAAAACGCTCTGATTGGCATTTTCACCTTCAGTGTAAAAGTTCTGGTTAGTCTTTCACTTTCACACCTGCTATCTAAGCTTAGTGAGAACCTCTTTCTAATGTAGAACAGTACTTGCTGACATTTACCAAACAATTAGTGTTATTCTACCTTCTTTATTTAATGCCGTTGTGTGCTAATGAGTCCTCTCTCCCTCGTTCAGTGCCGTTGTATGATATCCATCAGGTTTTATTTGCTCTACTGACACTCTCTTTGTAATATAAATCATGACTTTGTAACAATAACGACACTATAAACAGCAAAGCAAAATGAAGCTGGCGGAAAAGAAACTCGCCATACGATTTATGTGGGATAGAAATCAACAAATAATTGTAATACTTATCTCCCGTCGCACAAAATCTACAGCTGCATGACTCATGGTTACTGTTAACATCTTTATTTGGATATTTCTATGGAAAACTACTGTCATTTTGGAATCGTTTCAAATAAATGTATTTTTGTACATCAGATATGGATTCCCGTCTGTGTGTATTTCCGGATTCGCACTACAGTGGCGTTTCCGGAGGTTTCTAATGATATTTTGCTTGTCTTTAGGCGAAATGTGCACAGCTGGTGAGTGCTGGAGGCGAACCGAACAGGTACACAAGGAAAACCTTAGGCGACAACTTATTATGACATCACAAGGCTCTCAAGTCTTTCTACAAACAGAAGCACAAAGGTGCCCTGTGTATTTGGAGCCTTGCGACTGTGTGACATGTTTGCAGGTTAGATCTGCGAAAGAGAATCTGTTTATCCCTATCTAAAAATGACTCCTATTCCAGACTGAAAGGAGCAGCGAATCAGAGAGCAGATTCAGGGTTAACTCTGGGTCTGATTGGCTGATTTAAACACACACCCTCACGAGGTGTCCTTCACACACACCGACTGGGGAATTCTTACGTGGAATGACAGGTGGATGTCTTCACTCTGATACAGTGTAAATGACAGCTGCTATTTATGAGGGAGTCTATATTTAGCTCAAGGCTGAGTTGTCATGCAGCTCTGCAGGCCCGTAAATATATAAATTCTCCCAGTTGTGGAGGATTGTGAATGCGCTAATCAAACTTTGATATATGAAAGATACTCCCACTGGTGCTGCTTTAATTATCACTAGCTAGGGGTTTAGGTTTGCAGTCTGGAACATACTGAATAAGACACAAGCATAAACAAACACTTTCATCAAAGCTGCAGGATTTCTTCAAGCGCATTTTACGAGAGAATACTTTTTCAGGGTTTTAAAAAATGTCATGCTTTGTTAAATGTATTGTCATTTCTATGCCTGAAGGTCACATCATACTGTACATCTTTTGTTTTTGATACTTTTCTAGTCTTTTTATATGTAGCCTGTTTTATCGTTCAACCCTTAAAATATGAAAATGTATAAAACAATATTTTACTGCCTTTATAAAAAATAATGATCTAAAGAAAGACTGAAATAATCAATGATAGCTTTTTTTCTGTCAAAAATATTTTTTTCTTGTGAAGATTACAACTGCCTGTTGTTTTGAAGTCATTTCCACCATGATCTACAGTTTTGACACTAATGATGTTTTTATCATCAAGTGTACTTGGTTTCCATGGATACAACAGTGTCGAGCAAGAGCATGTTTGAGATGAAATACAGTGTTTGAAGGAAAAGGAAATCAAGACAACTATTATGTGTCACTTCCAATCAAATTATGCAAATGTGGGATCTAGCATTGTTTATTATTTGTTTGTTTTTGTTGAGTGGAAGGAGAAAATTTAATAATCAATAAATCCAATTTCTCATACATTTTAACGTAAGAGAATATTGTTTGTTTAACAGCTAGACATATTTTATGCTATATATATATATATATATATATATATATATATAACCAGAAGTGCTAATGTTATTAATCACTTTATTAAATATTGTATACATCTTGAATATATTCAGTGTTTCGTTTAAAGCATGTTTAAGACACAATTTAAGTTGCACGAGACGAGCCTCCACAGATAATTGCTGCCAGAAATTCACACGCTGTCAAACACGACATCAGCTATAATGCGCATCAACAGGAAGTAAGTAGAGTCTGTGTGGGCGTATGTTGGATTTCCTATCCGCATTTTCTCTGTTGCTTACTCTCTTTCCCGCTCCAGGAATGAAATGATTGGAACCTGGCTTTCCACAGAGCTTGATAAAAGACCCTTGTCAGGGCAGCTGGCAGCATTGTCATTGCACATTGTCATTTCCGAACTCGACCCACGAGATCGCTCTCGCCAGGGTAAGAAAGTACTCTGTCAGTTAATAGGGCTTCCCTCTGTTAAACTTTACTTCATTGTTTGATACTTTTGGGGGCGGGGTACAGATGGCTGATGGGACGTGGACCTGGAATAGACGTGCTAGAATACAGTGGATTTTTCTCTCTCCTTGTGGAGGAAGGCAGCCAGGCTGAGGCCTCATTACGCCATAGGTTAGATTAATCTCTCAACCTGTCCTTCCTTCTTTCTCCAACCTACATAAACTCGTTCTCTCTCTCTTTCGCTCTCATACGCTCACGCAATTGCTATCTACCTTTCACATCCAATCTACTCCTCCATCTGTCCCTCTCGCCCTTCTGTCTCTCTCTTTCCCCTCCCGGTCTATTATTCGCTCACCTTCAACCTTGAGAGCGGATGGCGGTGTGGTTTACATCTTTGTATCCCCAAACCAGAGCGCTGGAGTCTAGTGGGGTTAGTGGAAATGAAAGAGCTAATGAAAAGACTGCAACTCAGACAATGATTCTGGCAGGGGTCCTGATGCATAATTGCTTTTAAAAAACAATCAACATCTCATTAATCTTTGTGGTACTTTTGTGACACGCACTCCTGATGATGTGAGCTGATTGCCGTGATGTCGCTTAAAGAAGCCATGACATCAAAACTGAAGATGTGTGGCCTTTTGCTCATGTCTGTTAGCTTTCAAGCCTAATACAATTTGATAACATTGAAGACTTTTTTTTGTTCATTAATAGTAATGCTATTCCTGATGTTGTTGTGTCTGGGTGTGGATGTATCTAGTCATTAATCTTATATTCTTAGTCATTTTTTTTTTGCAATGCATATTTCATACAAAATACAAAAAGACAATTGTTGCTGTTTATATGTTGCTATATATATATATATATATATATATTTATATATCTTTATTTTTTTTAATTATATTTTTTTTTATGGAAAACAATATTTTGAATTTTGTATTGTTGCTGTTTTTGTAGTTATGTATTATTTTATAAAAAATTATATTTTTCAAGGAATACAAGAGGTCATATTATTATTAATATTATTATTATTTATTCTCATTTAAACATCTCAGGAAAGGGATTTTTAAAGCACAGCATGGTCTGATTAAATCGGTAAATAAAAATGTTAGTTTTTTTCAGATTGCGTCGTAATATATTGTATAATACTTGTATTAGTAATGTGCAAAATGTAGTGCGTATTCATTTGAAGTTGAGGCTTCCTTTTTTTTTTATGTGATCTAAACACTAATAAAGTAAAATGATCTTTTTGCTGTTTCCCAAGAGTTCATATCTAGCTTATTTCTCCCAGTGTTTGGATCTTATCAAATTTGTTTGGATGTTATTCAGATATACCACATGATTAAAGCTTATAAATATCCTATTTCCAATCTTCTGCCACAGGTTATAGAGAACAGACAGGGAGGAGGAAAAACTTCATACATTTATGTATGACTATACACTTGCTTGTCTTCAGAGCAGATGGAAGTGCTAAATATTCAACATATGCCCAACATGGAAATTAATGTGAACCTTTTTGATCAGTTACCACCATCAGCCAGCGGTGATTTATCAGCCAAAAAACTACATATTCATCACTATTTTTTACCTTCAGGTAAACTAGTGGACAGTCAGGAGTTAGCACCATGCCGTAGTTTGTGAATTTTATAACTTGAAAATATGTAAATGCTTATGACGTGCAGGCACATCATAAGCCCAGAAGCATGAACAAAAATGGAGTCTGAGGCTCCTGAGGCCTAGTTTCACTCACACAAACACTTCTCCAGATACAATGTTAATTAACACAGAGAGCGACAGGTGACTAAGGGTCTCAATTACTGTGATTCATATCCATTATTCTCATAAGCTCATATTCAGTCTCATAATTAGGCCTTTCAGAAATCATTGGACTCCTCAGTGATGTTTCATCCCTTGACATAAGACCTTGGCAGATGCCCTCTGAAAGTAATATTCAGCTAACTATAGATGGAGGCACATCGATGATTCCAGATAAGAAAATGTTCTTCTGATATACAGATTATAACATTACCCCGCTGATTTTAATTTAGATATAAAGAAGAAATATTCATAAAGATAAGAGCAATCATGTGTAAAGAATTAGGAAATTGAAGTCTATTACCAGTAAGTATTGGGGGAATTTTGTACATTTCATTGCACTCAAGGTCATGTGACTATTCTGATACTTAGTATTGATTCAATGTTATTAATAATTGCATTCTGGCTTTTTTTAAAAGATCTGAATTATCATAACGATGACTAAACTATTCCATGCAACAGTTCGCATCCTTTGGACGACATATTGCTGTCGCTCCTTGCTAAAATAAATATGACGTGACCCAGAAATGTCAATAATGCACTGAAACGATCAGCACATTTAGTCAGACAGCAGTAATGTGACACTTAAGACGGGAAATGTGTTATGAGTTCACAGGGTGTTTTGGAATTCCGTGAGAGTTCTCAAACTCTTTGATGAAGTCGGATCCCCAAATGATTCCAGACAACATCTGTCCCTTCACTTTCAATTCCAGATAGTGTAACAAGCATATGGAATCTGTCTGAAGTTATTGTATTCTCGGAGAATAAAATCCCAAAGCTTCCAACAAACCACCTTTATCTTACTGGACTGTTAATCCTTTGGGCATTTTAAAGGTTCTTGTTCTAGAACCGATAATAAGAAAATGACAAAATCTCTTACATATAGTGGATATATTTAAAACTAATTTTTCTTAGTATTTTGAACTTGCCAAAGCTGTGCAGATGCATTTTCAAAACATAAAAGTGCTGATTTTGTGAAACATTACCTCAAGGGTACTTTGCATTTATATTCACATTTATGCTTGAAGATAAACACAAAAAGTTGCCTAAAAAAATCTTGTTCCTTGTGGTGCAGCACGTCTTCAGACGTAACATTACAATAGTTTTTAGTGATGAACTGAAGTATTTTTACGAGGTTCATACTTGCACAAAGGCGGAGGTGGCGGCCCTGCTGCTGGATTGTTGCCCTCCCACGGCCTCCTCCACGTCTCCTGATGTACTGGCCAGCTCGCATTGATGTGACATCCTGGATGAGCTGCACTACCTGAGCCACTTGTGTGGGTTGTAGACTCTGTGAAAGCACCTCCAGCAAAACATCAGCCAGAAAGCATAGGAACTGAAAGGTGGTCTGTGGTAACCACCTGCAGAGCCACTCCTTTATTGGGGGTCTCTTGCTAATTGCCTATAATTTCCACCTGTTGTCTGTTCCATTTGCACAACAGCATGTGAAATTGATTGTCAATCAGTGTTGCTTCCTAAGTGGGCAGTTTGATTTCACAGAAGTGTGATTGACTTGGAGTCAACATTGTGTTGTTTAAGGCCCCGTTTACACGAAGGGAAAACGCAGATATTTCCTTGCGGTTTGGCCTCTCATTTACACGAAACCCAGTTTTTATCAAAGAAAACGATTATTTCTAAAAACTCCGGCCAAAGTGGAGATGTTTTCGCGTTACAGTGTGGACTGTGAAAACGGAGATTTTCGAAAACGATGACGCGTTTTAGTCATATGATGCAGTCATGTGACCAGTTCAACTTATGGCGGACGGCGTTGTACAGCAGTTGTTTTGTTTTCTCTCAATTCTGACAGCCCTATTAAGGATTAATATCACGCGGAGCGTTTTTACAGGAAAACGCCGTTTTCAAATTTATCCGGGTTAGTGTAAATGTAGTGATCCCAGAGACATGATATCGTTGGAACCACTTTCAGAACAATGTTTTCCCAGCAGATTGCCCATACAAACATTAACAGCCAATCAGAATCCGTCCTGCTACCACAAGCTTGAGATTTTTAAAGTGGCAGAAGCGTTTGAGCTTAGAATAAACAGACGATATCGTTCGGTGGTGTGGACGCTATCCTTAGTTATCCTTATCTTTATGCTGTCTTTAGCATTTTCAAAAGTGATGTAGATGTAACCATAGCAAATGTTCTGCATTTTAAAACAAAAACACACTATAGTGTAAATGGGGCCTTAGAGTTCAGATTCTTGAGTAGCAGATTCTCAAATCTTTACAAAGAAACAAGACCTGCATCTTCTAAAGGATTGATTTGGTTCTCTGATTCAGCTACATTTCTAAAGACACCAGAAAGGCAGTCATTTTTGAGAGAAAAAAAAGGGCCCATACTTTTAACTCATGTGCACATGCACACAAGCCAGTAAGAGCATTTTTTAATTACATATAAACTGCGTTCACCAGATGAAATCCGGCTTTCATTTAATTACTTTCATTTAAATCAAGTGTAAGAAAAGACAGCCATGTACCTGTAATGCTGGTTGCCAGCTGCAAGTAAAAACCAAGAAAAAAGAAGTCAAGTCAAGTCACTTTTATTTATATAGCGCTTTTAACAACAGATTGTAGCAAAGGTGGATGCTGCACACTGGTGGTGGTTGAGGAGAGACCCCCCCACATGATTGTAAAGCGCTTTGGGTGTATGTCAATACACGATAAAGTGCTTTAAAAATGCTTCATTCATTCATTCATTCTCTGCAGTCAAGCAGTTGTAACTGCAACAATGTCTCTTAAGCAATCTTCAAACTTATGCGAATACTTTTTATGTGCAAAGAAAGCAAAAATAATGACCCTGTCACCCTGGTGCCATTTTGGAGAGTATTACATATGTAAACAACGTATGCAAATATGTTGTTAACATTTAGATCAAAGTGTTACAAAATACAGGAAACAATTAATCTAGTGCTGATGACACAGAACAGCATACATTACATATATTTGATTATATCGATAAGAAATTCACACGGGTTTGGAAAGACTTTTTTGCGGTAAACTATTCTTTTTAGGTAAGGTAACAGGCTTTGTGAGGAATTAGCTGAGATTTACTGGAAAATAATTCATTTCCGTCTGAATCCTTAAGCGGTTCTTTTATGGGTGAATTACTTAAAAGGCTTAGTCTGGGTCAAACATCTGTCACAGAATTTTCACCTCATCTTGCAGAAGTGTTTACTTCAACAAGTCTCAGCACTGGGGCTCAAGTCTGTCATTCTGACGGCTCTTTGATCTGAGCGTAGCTGCAGATTTTAATAGCTGATGCACCGTTAGATGAGGATGCGAAGGTGAATCTTCCATCTGAAATTAAAAACAGCCTCGGAATACTACCTCAATAATGCATTAATGCCCTGATTTATCCAGCTGTAATGGAATATTTCGCCGTGGGCTAACTGTCTTGGCCTCTTGAAAATGTTCTGCCTCCAAAATATGCTCAGCTATATGGGAGACACTGCTGCTCATTCCTTTACTCATGAATAATGGTTGTGGGCATGATATATGCATGCCGAACTTTGGAAATTGTAGTCCTCTGCATTAGAAATGATTATTTAAAGTTTGCCACAATAAATCCTCAGCACCTGACATTGAACGTCCATGTGTGTGTTTTTTTATGAAATAAATGTTTATTTAAAAATCATTAAAAAAAACGCTTCTTGCTAGCTCTGCACCTGCTGAATTCATTCCACAGAAAATGAAAGGAAAAACGCATTTGGTTTTCTCTGATTGCTCAAGCTCCCCTGTGTTACACAAACAAATGAGCCAAGTCTCTTTAATCTAAGATTTGACATTCAGCGGTGCGAGAAAGTCACTGAACTTGAATCACATTTGCATCTTTCTCATGATGGATCAGATTAAAGAAACAAGATGATTGCGCAAGGTCCCCTGACAGATTTTTTTTTTTAGGCTTTACCTTCAGAATTAAAGGTAATCCTAAACCTGTGCTTCTGTGAATGTCCTCGTACATCAAAAGGTGTTTTGTATGATGAGAAATGCATTTGCATAAATAACAAACAAGTAAGCACACCGCAGATGCACAATGTTTTGGAATAATTTGAGTGAATATGGATGAAAGACAGGGATCATGAAATAAGCATCTGGAATGTTTATCTGTAGCCAAGATGTTGAAGTTTGGATTAGCTACAGATTGAAGCTTGATCATTACACCTGTGCAAAAAGATGCATTCTGTAACTTGTAAATGTTAGAGTTTGGTACAAATGAAGCCAAATAACGGTCAGTCATGAGACAGCCTTTGAAAGTCTGAATTGAATTTGAATTGATGTTGCAAACAGCATGCATGATCATTATTCAAATTTAAAAACAACAAAGTACAATTAGTTCATCCATGAAGAACTTTTAACCTTTCCGTCCTTTATAGTGGAAAAAAGGGTTTTAATTTATTGTTATCTTTTTTTAAACGTTCTTCACAAGTGTTGGAGTGGGTCTTCTGTGGAGATGCAATGACCTTTACTGAGCTCATGGACACCAGATTTCTCTGTAGGGATCTCTCTTCAGTTGTCCGTCCACCATTCTACACGTGTTTCTGTGGGCAACCACACACTTCATCTCAGTTTCTGTGGACGGTGGATGTTATTTATGGACAGAAGCTGACATGCAACAACAGGGAATGACAGTTTAAAAGAGTACTGGACAATCTGACCAAATTCAAATATCAATGCAAAGGTCAATTAAGTTTGATTTTCCTCTTGCAGCTCATGCAAAATGACTCCGCACGGATAGAAGAATTAATTAATTGAGCTTCACAGATGGAGGCGTGTGTCCCGTCCGATTGACCAGAAAGAGGCCATAAAAAGTCTCTTTTGCGAACAGTGTCAACTCCGCTGGAAAAAGCACTCGGCATATTATTCCCTTCTGCAGGATGACTGAGCGTTTGATTCTATTCAATATCCCGGCACAGGCGAACAGTAGCCTGTAAATGTCAATATCCCCTGTAGGCTCCTGTGTTTGTGGTCAACAATCTGTCCCGCTGGTTCAGAACAAAATACAGAAATGCAAATGAACAAAACTGGTGAAACAAAACTTTTCTAAAGATCAAAAGCCAATATAAAACAGAGAACGAGAGAGAGAGAGAGAGAGAGAGAGAGAGAGAGATCGAAAAAAGAGAAGTGATTTCGAGGCGAATTGAATATACATTGTACTGTACATTGGGATTATAGATCTATTTGTAGAATTGTATAAATCCTGAAGTGCCTTCTGGACATGGCTCCAGGATGAATAAGTAAGGGGTAATCGTAGTCATTCGGTCATTAACACAAAATAAACTCTGACAGGGTAATGAAGACTCTGGAGCAAAGCAAAGTAGCCACTTATTACACAGCCACTTAGCAAATACTACACATGAAATATTGATTGGAGCTGAACTAATGTTATCTTAGGCTATATGTAGATTAGCTGAAAGCTTCCAGTAAAACAGTTTGTCAGACAAATGTTGCGGCATATACAAGTATGCATATCTATGTGCGTGTGTGTGTGTGTAAAGCATCTCTACTATACAGTATACAAAATTGGAATACGTCAGAAGTTTGGATGTTTACAATGCATATTTATTTATTTATTTTTTTAAGATGTCTCTTATGCTCACCAATGCAGAATACATTTGATCAGACATTGTAAATATAATACTGAAATATTATCAGTTAAAATGTTTTCTGTTTGTTTTCTTCGGAACAAGCATTTTTGATTGGCCGGAAATTTAGACCACTTAACTTAAAGTGATAGATCATTTTAATTTGATGTTTATCTGCTGTCAGCCGTATAATGCAAGTCAATGGGTACACAATCTTCGAGAGTAAAAAAAAATAAAAATATATGCATGGACAAATGCAAATTAAACCCTGCATCTTGTGACAATACATTGATGTGCAAAGACATGAAATGATTGGTCTGTGCAAAAAAACTGAATGGTATATAGTACACCAGAAGGTCCAACTCATGTCGTCTACTTTTTACTTTACAGAGAATTGCAGACTTCTGTGTATATTTATTTATCTCAAAGATTGTGTGCCCATTGACTTTCATTATATGACTGGCACACTGCAATGGTTTGACTTCAAAATCTTTGTTTGTGTTCTACTGAAAAAGAAAACAGTCACCTACATCTTGGATGCCCTGGGGATAAGCAGATAAACATCAAATTTTCATGTTTGGGTGAAAAATCTCCTTAATGACTGCTGTCGGGGTCTGAAAAAAATGTATAAAATTCTGAACACAATCACCTATCGCACCTTTAATAATTAATAATTTGTATGTTTATAATTTAGTAGCATCCAGCCATAAGATATGACATGCTGCAATATATAAAGCTGCATGAGATTGAGTATGTCATGTATGTGTACAGTGTGGTATTAACCTCAGAAAGTCACAGAGAAGATGTAGGATGTGCCACGAGCAGATCTGAGCTGTCAAAACCAGTGTCTGAAATAGAAGGCAACACATTACATTTTTAACAGTGGGAGTAAAAGAAGTGAATATTTCATCATCTTTTTCAATATTGCATTTTCTCCTTTTGTCATAGACCAGAAAAAAGTCAGTGCACATTAAAAAATAAAAACAATATATATGAAAAAATAAGAACAATTAATATCTTGGGTGGGACTGATGCCGAAAGCAAACTGTGTGCTGAGGATGAACTATATTCAGTGTGCAAACTGAAGTCTATGCTTGTGGAAATTAAATAAATAAATAGAATTATATAATGAAATTAAGAACCTGGATGTTCGCAGTGCATCATCAAGACACCCCCTGCAGTTTTGTTATTAAACACTGCGTTTAGTTCCTCAAGTGGTGTTTCGTCACGACCTATTATATTTATTTGATTTGGCCCATTAGGCTGGCAGCCCTAATTCACACCTGTAAAAGAGTGATGATATAAATATCTCCTGAAATGCAGTATTTTCCCTTTCTACTTTAATGTGTCCTCGCTCTAACCCGATTACAAACCCTGCTCCTTCGGCCAAGAACACTGCATCCCTATTTGACAATCAACAGCACAACAGCACACTAGGAAAACATTTTCATGCTTGCAGTTTCTATCAATTGTGCAGTAAGAGTACTCATTTAATAATTGGACCCATTTATATTAATCTATCTATCTATCTGCAGCAGTAGTCTAATGACACGACAACAAGCTCAGTTCTCTAATGTAGTTTGGCAGCTGCGAGATATTAGTGCACGAACAAGTTTTGTAAAGTGACAGCGTTAATTCTGAGTGAACAGAAAAGAGTGAAGGTTGTGTTGAAAGTTTCAAAAATGGATCACGGTAATAGAGTTGAGTAGTGGTTAAAATCCTGAGCTGGCAAACTCTGGAAAGGGTGATCTATGAACTGAAGAGCTCCTTAAATCCCACATCACCATTGTGCCCTTGAGCGAAGTGCTTCATTCTCGGTTTGCCCAAAGGGGAACGTCTCCTGTAGTAAGTGTACTATAAGCCGCTTTGGATGAAAAGTATTTGCCAAGTGATGTCGGTCATTTGGAACGTTTTCACCACAAGCGCCCTTGGAGAGATAAAACTAAATCAGTGGCTTGAGTATGTTTGATGCAATGTAAACATCTAGTGCCATCTAGTCACAATAGTTTGTTAACTGATAGCTGTGAGCGCAGATGTTTTATTTGTGACATATTTTGAATAATATCATTATTCCTCTAGTCAAAATAAATCATCAGTCCACTCTCCACTGGCAATTCCAGGATTGGAACTGACTTGAACTGACTTGAAAAATATAAAAATCAATTAAAAATACATTTATACCTGTAATAGGATTATGCTGTACCCACTTTGAACAAGCGGTTTGGAAAATGGACGGACGCTTCATCTGCTGATGAGATGGGAATTTATTCGACGTGACCCTCACAGTGCATTGTGGGTAGTCACAGGGCATTGTGTGTACACTCATGTATTGCATCATGGGATTAAATAAATGCTATCGATACCATCCACACACTTTTTAAAGAAGCCCTATTGGCTTATAGGAGAACAGAAATTTAATACTGTCAAGGCTGTATTGTGATTGGTTTGCAAGGCACTTATGAGGCAGCATTAGGCTTTTGCCAATGGTAGAGTCAAGGACCCTTGTGTCTCTCAGTAATAAGACAACATGTCATATGACATTTTCATCCCATGAGGCCATGAAAGAAGATTTGTGAAAAGTAACAAAGCGCCGCAACTGATGCTGGTAGGTAACTTAAAAGTAACAATGAGAAAAAATTATGATTCATTCAAACATTCTTTTGGGGCCAAACAGAATAATACCTGCACTTCCAGTTCAGCACCAAGCCTTGATTATACTTTGAATGTACAAAAGGTTGCTTTGAAAAGCTTCTGCCAAAAAGATTAAATTAAATATATATATATAATTATTATGTGATACATAATTTGTACACACATATTTTTATTACATTTATTTTATAGAGTTTATGTACCCCATCATCTGACACAGATTGAGAATCACTGAGCTAAACATACACAAACACTGAATGAAGGAAGTGTATATGTTGACTATGGAATCATATGTTAAGAGTGGAGGGGATATTTGTTTAAGTATACTTGAATGCATTTTCCTGAACACTTCACGGGAGTGTTGATACCAGCCAGTCCTCTGAGGCCATCATCATGTCCTATCCAGCAGAGCACATCTGCATCTGTCTCTATAAAACGAGGAGCCGAAAGTGATGTCTCTGATCACCCGGTGTGTGCGCTGCAGTGCCCATAAATAGAGTAGTAAATGTAATTACAGCGTAGAGGGAGCGCAGGTGCCCATGGTTTGGTGAGCGTGTGTGTGTGCGCTCACAGGTCTCACCCATATGTCTTCACACAGATGTGGACTCTGTAGACACTCTGATATGACTGTTCCACAGAGACCTGTACTCCAGCTGGGGAGAGCTGTTGGCAGGTTTGTGTGTGTGTGTGTGTGTGTGTGGATGCTTTCACCGTCCCAAGCTGGTTGATTATTAATGCTGCAAAGTAGCTTAGGTAAACTTTGTTTACTTATTTATTTCCGTACTCCTTTCCATGTCATCTGACTTCACAGATATGACGGTTTTAATGACGGGATTCACATGTTTCCCTTGTGTTAAGCTTCATTTAGTGTTTCTAGTCAAAACTGTCTGGCCTTTTGAAAGTTGATTGTAAATATCTCATTATGGGTAATTATTATTATCACGTTTTGGGTGTTACCCTTTCAGTCGAATCACTTCGACGTTACATATGGGAACTCGCCAGAGAGACCAATTTGCCTTTGAGCTTTT
>JAUMHG010000033.1:22708582-22721522 GCA_032359395.1 Enteromius anoplus
GGTGTTTTTCAGCTGCAGGGACAGGACGACTGGTTGCAATCGAGGGAAAGATGAATGCGGCCAAGTACAGGGATATCACTGATGAAAAGAGTGCTCAGGATCTCAGACCGGGCTGAAGGTTTATCTTCCAACAAGAAAATGGCCATTAACTCTCCTAGATCTTTGTAAAGAAAAGGAGCAGTAGAAAGAGAATACCTCAGATTTGGTTTGCTCATGGTTTGGAGAGGTCCTAAATCCTAGTTGGGGAACGTGTGTTTGCTGCTCAGCTGTAAGTTGGTGTTCTGTTTTATAAGTTGGTATGTTGTAGTTAATTAGGTAGTCTATGTAGGTTATGTTCTATGAATAATTGTTCTTGATGTTTGTTTATCTTATCGTTTTATTATTATTTTTTTTTTTTTTATGTTTTTTTTTTTTTTTTTTTCTAGAGGATTTTTTTTTATCTTGGATTAATTATATCTCCTGAAAACTGACATATTACACTATTGGACTTTTGATCTGCTCAGGAGCAAGATTCTTAATAATGTGGATTTACTGTGAAGGCTTTTCCGGCCTACTACCCATTACACCTAAGGCTTTTCCGTCATACTGAGGAGAGAACTCTTATCAAAGGATCACTCCATCATCAAGTAGGATAATACATTGATTCAACCATTAATAAGCCTGCTGCAATACATGGACTAGGACTGATTTAAACTTACTTCATGTTGGACATTAGTTTTGTTGTTACTTTTGTTTTTGTTTTACTTAGGAATATCTGATATTTCAGTTTTTCTTTTTTAGTAAATCAGCCAAAATGTCAACAATTCCGTGTTTTTCTGTCAATATGGAGTGCTATGTGTACATTGGGGGAAAAATTAAATAATTAATGATTTAAGTAAATGGCTGCAAAATCACAGAGAGTGAAAAATGTAAGGCGGTCTGAATACTTTCCGTAACCACTGTATATTATTATTATTTTTTTAACAATACTGTAGCTCTGCATCTGACTCTGTGATAGACATCAGGCCATCCCTTTGAACGACGAAATCTGTGACATTCTCTTTCTATCAAAATCCTTGGATCATTTTCCTCAGGTCCCCGGCGGCCCCTAAATCATCCCACACCTCAATAAAATGTTTCATCATGTTGAAGCGCATCGGTGACACACCCCTGTTATCCAGACTAGTGAGAGAGCCTGCAGTGACTGCCATCTCTGCATATTAATTTACGTTAGGTCTGTTTTTGCTTGGCAGGTGCGGGTCTCTACGAACCAAGCGGGCCAATGCATCACCTTCTAGTCTCTGAGGAGAGAAAGATCTATATTAGGATGTCAGAGCTAACAGCTAATCATTAGCAGAGCCTTTCCTGGCCTGTAATTAAAGTGCCGGGATTCATTTTACCGAAGGTTAAAGGCAACGTTGTTGAGTTGAAAGAGCCACATTTAAAAACCCCAAGAGATGGACGGACATTTGATGGGTTTCGGAAACAGTAAATCCAATGTTGCTAACATTTCCTTTATGGTTCCTTCCATACTTGTCGCTTTTGCAACACTTTTGAGTCCTTTTTTTCAGTGTCTGTAATGCAGATGCAGAGTCAAAACATTAAGCAACAGGAAAAATGCAACGCTGATTTATGGCATCTCAAAAGCCTGCAAAGGCCTGACAAGCTGTGATGAATGAACGCTAATGCTCAAGATTAATCTGTTTAATGCTAACTAACAGGTTTAACACGAGGAGCTTAAGAGCAGCTCTCTCTGTTCATGATCATACAGCAGTATCACAGTAAATATGAAAGTGTTTGTCAGATTGGAGAGAAGGAACAGAGCTGGAGCGAGCTAGCTTTGAGTCGTAGCCTCATACAGGAAGTGATGAATGGGCTAAAGCGGGAGCGATCCATCACGAGCAGGAGTATTAATTAATGTTGTAGGAGGAATGCCAGAAAGACCTGTTTCACATCAGCAAAAAGAGAGAGAGAACCGCGAACGAGAGAGAGACCTCTTGGTTTTTTCTAGCACTAGCACCAGCAACAAAGGCTACGCAAGCTAAGTGTATAGTGTTTGCGTTGAAAGAAGGATAAACGTTTGATATATATCAAGCAGGGTGTAATGTGTTAGAAACCATGGGACTATTTATGAAATGGTCTTTGAAACATTAATTTGCACAATTTGTTCAAAAAGCTGATTCATTCAGAAACTGAACATCCGCTGTGTTGCTCGGAGATGCATGCTATGGCTTTAAAGGTAATTATGTTCGCTGTCAACAGTCAACTGTATGAAATGTAAGATGATACAGGTCATGGGTGAGCCAGTGCAAAAAAATTGACCAATTAAATGCTTCTCTCCTGTAGGGTGACCATACCTGCCATTTTTCTAGGACATGTCCAGGCCAGGACTTCTATATTGCTTGGATTTAAAGGACCTTGGATTTAAAGGACCTTTAGAAAACGTAAAGGAACCAATGTCATACACCACTTGCTCTGCACATGCAAACAAAGCCAAAGCCTATTTTTTTTAGGCAATATAGAAATCCTGGCCAGGACGTGTCCAGGGAAAATGGTATGTATGGTCACCATATTCCACGTTAAAATAAAGATATAAGTGAATCATACTTTTGAAAGGAAGTCCAACTGCACAAAACTCCAATCAATATTGCACTTGCATCATAGTTTCAAGGAAAAAATTCATAAAATATATTTTAATTTTGGGCATTTTTGAAAAAGATGTGTCAACACTCATACATGTGTGATTCAAAATATAGTCTGTGAAAACAAGCCCCTTTCTTCTTTTCTTTTTCAGGCCTCAACAAAAGACTAAATAGATGTTCAAGCCCTTTTACATGTAGTTCTCAAAAACTCAACCAAAACCCTTGTTTCACCCTCAAGAACTTGTTCTTCTCATAATCACCAAAATGGCTGCTTAAATACATATTCATAACTGCACAACAGAGGTCTGTTCTTCTGATTGTGAACAGTGTACAAAGATTTCATGACTTTAGTTCCAGAACCTCGAAACCATTGACTAAAGATCCATTTTGGGCCAAAGAAAGTGCTAGCCCATTTATAAACACTCCTTAATGAGCCAGCTGGCCAGCTGCCTACAGTATGAAAAATAACGCCTGCCATTTATTAGCAGTGTAATTAGCTACACCCACCTTTAAACCCCTGAGACAAAACTGCTTGTACACCTCACTGGCAATTCACCACTTTGTTAAACCTGCCTTTTGCAGCACATCTCTTGTGTTTTGTAAAGTTATAAGAAGCTACGCTAAAGAAGTCGAGCCCGTGAACCCTGGCATCTCTGTAGTATATCAACCGTTCCTCATTACGACCACTATAACCAGGCTGATGGATGCAGAAAACATCCATCACTCCACCATGCAGCGCTGCAAGCAGGTCAAACATTGCAGAAGTAAAATTATCACTGCCCATCATTTTTTCCCCAGGCATTAAACGTGGCATTTATCACAAGGCTGGTCCCCAATCTGCTGCTTAAAAAAAAAAAAAGTGTCAGATAGCGCTGGTTTGAATAAATAAAAAAATAAATCTCTCCTTGGACCATTTAAGACAGGCACAACTCATCGATGCAGCAGAAGTAAAGGCTGTGTCTAATAATTAATTAAACAGAGTTTTATGTTCAAAGCCATGAATACTAACGCCCTTGTGAGTTCTTATTTTAACTTCTTTTTTTAATAAAAACTCGAACCGTTTCCATGCAAGGGATTTCCTCACAGCGTTAGCATTAACTGTACATTAAATTTGTAAACCCCTCACATACTCATTTAATGTCTCACCCTGAAAAGGAGATGAAAAACGCAAAAACCTAATTTGATCAACAGCATATATAAACTACTGCACTGTACAAATAATTGAAGACTGCGTTTTCAACCAGAGGTAAACTATTCAAATCAATAGTGTTGTCCAATAAATCAGCTCAATAAATAAGTAACTGAGTTAACTACTTCCTTTTTTTTTGAACGCAGCGTGGCCTGTTATCCTGTTTTGGGTAGGCTTTTCTAAGTGAATCTTCTGTGTTTTAATGAATCGCTTGACTAAATGATTCCTGAATGAATCTGTAGGCTACATTTTGTTGAATGAATGATTCACTAATAATATGCATCAAGAGTTACTTAAAAGTCCACTAATTTACAATGCATTTAAAGTGTGAACAAACCAACGAATGTTTGATATGTGCTGTTAATGAATCAGAATAAATGACAGCTAATGATTTATGTAAGACATTTTATATCCATATGCCACCGCAAAATTGGATACGCGCCAATGTAAAGTGAAACGACATGCCTTCAGCTGATTATTTCCCAGTCGGCTCTTATAATAGGACTCATTCGTGCGATATAGCTTGCCTCAGATTATGTTTTATGACTTATTTTTCCGTTAAAATAATAAATACAACCAGCTCCAGAGGTGTCTTGAATTATTTCTTGGTTCTCGCCAATGACATTATGCTTGAGTATCTTCTCAGCAGTCTGGGCCTGCTGTATTTGAATTTATGGAGGGCTGTAAAAGTGAAATTGATTTCCGATCAAGCAGAGGAGCTGGACTGGGTCTCATCCAGTACCATTAGCTCTGCATCAGAGGACACCTGTGCAATTGCTGCCGATCACATATTAGAGTGAACCCTCAGCGACTGCTGACTGTGCGGAGACAGAAGCAGAGGTAACAAAGACGCCAACACTCATTTAAAAGCTATTTCTGACATTTTGTGTTGCAAATTTAACGTACTGTAGTTTGGAGATTTGAAGAAAAACAGTATTTGGTGAAAAGCAGTTTGTAGGATTTACGCTTTACAGGCCACAAAAATAAAAAGGTCAAATGTACAGTTAGGCAAAAAAGTATTTAGTCAGCCACCAATTGTGCACATTCTTTCACTTAAAAATATGAGAGAGGCCTGCAATTTTGATCATATTATATGAGAAACAAAATGAGACAAAAAAAATTATTATGATTATAATAAATAATATACTAATAAGTATACCTGTAGAAGGGAACATTCTTCAATTTTTTTGACAAGGCTCTCAAAGTTAGGAGCCAATGTTCTTCACGTAATATAGAAATTTTCATTAAAATATATCTTTTTATTTATGTTGTTCTCAAAAAAATTATTTCTACATCATTCATAAAGCATGTTTTGTTCTCTAACATTTCAGCTGAACATCCATATAAGGTATATAAATATTAAACTACTACTTGCTTCAAAATTAATGTTTTCAAAATAATACAATTGAATTGTCCGTTAATGTTTGCATAAATAAAATAAAAATAAATGCATATATATATATATATATATATATATATATACACACACACACACACACACACACACATATTAAATGTTCAAACAACATTCAGAAAAATTTCCATGAAATTTGGGGACAAAAAACATGATTCCGAGTACACATTTTTGACAGTACCATTCTAAACTATGGAAACGTGTGAAGACAATGCTATGCATATCTGTTTGTCTTTACTCATTTTCTTTATCATAAACATTGCCTAAAGCAATAAATTAATATTTTAAATAAAATATCTTAATACTTTTGAGGCCAAGTATATGTCTTTTTACTAAGGTCAATGACAAATACTTGTTTATTTTTATAATTTTAAGAATCTGAGTACAAGTCTGTTTATTATAGTCTTCTGATTGCATTAAATATTAATCAGATCAGATGCGTACCTGAGTGTGTCATGTGATCAACTGCTAGGCTGTCACACTAATCATGTTGTTGATAACAACTGAAATCCAAAAGCACCAAAGCATAATCTCCCCAAACCCCCTGTGTCACCCCCATCAAAAACAGATTCACGTCAATGATTATTCCCAATTTGCTATTTACAAACAAAAGATTTATATTCCCATTTTTTTCCCCTGACCTTCTACAAATAGGTTGTTCCGGGCGGGGCCCAACAGGAGCTCTGTGGGACATTTATAACACACTGTGTAATTCATCTCCTTTGAAACACTCACCTAAACCTCAAAAAAACATTATTTTAGCTGTCATCTGCCTCCTTTCTGATCAATACCAGAAAAATAGAAAGCATAAAAAGTTAGATTACATGGAGAAATTTTACTCCGTGGGTGGGAAACGTAGCAAAAGTGCTTGCTTCCTCCGATCTGTGATTAGTTTTTATGGTTTTCTGTGGATTTCCAAATCACTCAGTCGGACTTTGAGTACAGTGAAAACAGGTCTAGGATCAGTTAATGAGGACATTCTCTTCTGCTTAACCCGGCATGATTATCCTTGATGAGTAATTGTTTTGTCAACTGCAGTGCACTGGGTTTTAGTAATATCTCATTCTGAAGCAGATATACATTGTCGTTAACAACACAGCCAGAATGAAACATAGGAGAGCCAATAAATGATTTTGGCTGAGAACAAATGTAAATGTAAAATGAATGAAAATGTCCACTGAATGTGATTATATTGTTTTGATGTGTCAGCTCTGGAAAATCAATGTGTCTACCTTTTCAGTGAGACTTATTAGGAGCTTTGTTCGTGAATAACTACAGCTGTGTAAAATGGTTATTTTAACATGACTACAATATTTTATACTAAACATTTGGTTCAGGGACTTTGGGAAATCATGGATTTTGTGTTATTGAAGAACTAAATAATGCTCCCTGTGGATGTGACACTGGACCTAAATTGTTTATATAGATATTTTAAATGTTTGGTTTCAAACTGATAAACCATACACTGAAGAACAAGAGAGAGAGCGAGAGACATTTTCTGTTAGGACATTATCCATTAACAGACACTAATAATTTTGCCATATCAAAGGAAAAATATACATTAGTCATTATACATTAGTGTATTAAATTGATCAGACGAGACAAAAGACTTATATGTCAAATTACCAGAAACACCTGAAAAAAAGTTGAAACTTGTCTGAAGTTTCAAATCATTGGTGTACCCGTAAGCCAACCAGGTACCGATTGGTTATGAGGTATGTCATTCGCCGGCTCAGCCGCCTCAAACTTCCGCTGTAAACACAGGTATGCAGCAAAAACAAAACCATTGAGCGAAATACTGGAGTAAAGATGGCTGTGAACAACTTTTGCATCTAAACACTGACATGACAGTAGAGATAAACATGTGCAGTCAAAAGTTAGAATTAGTTCTGTTAAACACAGCTCTTGGTTCATTTTGAGTCTGTTGGAAATACTGCAATTTAATTGAAGATTACAGCATGACATGGACATATCATATTATATTCCAAGGACTGGACGAGAAAGGAGACATTGACCTGTCTGTTACCGATCGGTAACAGCTGAAAAATTTAACTTTTTCCAAAACCTGTCGGGAGTAGGCCACAACATCACCTCCATTCAAAATATGAACTATACACTCTTCTTGTTCAGGCTTCGTTTGGCAAACACTGGGAATATTCTCTACAACAGAGCGAACAGCATCTCATGCCTATTTTAGATTTTCCTAACCTAAACTACAATCTTAATTTCGGGGTTTAGCGTCTATGTCACGGCTCTAAGCTCGCCCTCTGTCCATTGATTGGTCCGGGTGTTTAGGAGCCGGAGATGGGAGATGGTTTGCTATATCAGACCAAAGATCAGACCGAGTACAGAAGTGAACTGAAATTGAGTGGAAGTGCGAAGTCTAACATACTGTAGTGAGGTTACTCTATACCCAAAAAGTCATAAGGGCCAAATTTTCATTTAACCTTTTTCACATTTCCGGGTTTCTCCACAGCGGAAATCGTCATAGTTGGATTAACTTTTAAAGCAGTGAATGGGATGGGACCACAAATATATTTTTTTGTATTCCCATTTGCTCAAATAGCAAAAGAAAAACTCCACAATAGTGTTTTTTTATGACTTCAAATGAAAAGAAAAAAATAGTGAGTTACCAACCTGATCTCTTCTGGCAGAAATTTGGCACCTCGTACGAATATGTACGAATTGGTCGTGAGACTGTGTTGGAGAGACTGATAACGACAGAGAACAATGTCAAATTTACCGTCCCTCTTATAGAAGCTGCATTAGAAACACCCTGGCATTAGCGTAAACTATCCTTTTGTAATTTGATGCAAAGGTAATATAATACAAATAATGGTGTTATAAATGTGCATACACTAAAAAAGAAAAAAAAAATACAAGTAAGAAAAACTTTTAAGTATTTACGATACTGATGACCGTTAAACGCGTTATCACAGTCTTGTGAAAAGAGTCCATATTGAGATTTAGACATTGCCTAAGAGCAGAATAGATAAGCTTTCCATGTCTGTTTTGTGAATAGGAAAAATAGGGGCAGTAGTCCTGCCTTATAGATAAAACAGCCAATTGTGTTAAGAAAATTCTGACATTGTTTACTCACCCTCATGCTGTTACAAACCTGTATGGCTATATTTTTTTTTGTGTTCCACATAGTTTTATGTAAATGTACCAACTAGGATCAGTATTTTTTTGGCATACACCCATGTTTGATAGAGAATAATCTTTTATTTGACTGAGTATCATTAAAAATGAGCAGTCTTTGTGTCGCTTTCGACTCGGACAGCAGACGCCTCCATGTGTTGGTGTTGACTGGTTTGATCAAAAGTCCATCAGTAGTTCCTCTGTCCTTGTGGCACTGGCTGCCTCATTTATAATCTCATAACAGATGCTCTGAGGGACTCATCCTTATAGGAGCGGGGGCTTCATGCATCAGTACATTCTGCCTGCATTCACAATGAAGAGAAAGTCATGGTCAGTTGGACACAACGCTCCACATGTAAAACATCATGTTGCTGAGGAAACTCAGAGAATAAATGGCTGGAGTTTTGGAGGAGGAACGAGGTTTCAGTGGGTACGGTGCAAAAATATGTCTTAAGGGACCAATATTGGAAAAATTTGTGCTATAAAGAAATATGTGACATTAAAGCCTAATGGAACTCAAAGTAAAACCAAACGCTGGGTTTTATTAAGTGCATATTTCGGGAACGGTGCTGAATACACTGGGGGTATGGTGGTCTCAGTATGGCATATGCAGCTTTATTATAGACATTAATGGAACATTTTATCACAAAATGCAAAATGCATTTTATGACAAAACACATATGACTAATTTTCATCTGTGGATCAGAGAAGATTGTTCTTATTTGTTATTGTTTTGAGTGTGTGTTTTGAATATCTTCACTGAATGTAAAATACGTAATAGTTTAGAAATATTGTATGCCGTTCTGCAGAAAGAGAAAAAAAATGTTTGGAAAGAGAATAAATAAATGATTACAGATTTTTTGTGAAATATCATTTTTAAGTTTAGTGTTGTTAGTGTAGTGTCTTAAGAGCTAGTCTTAGAGTTTTATTTTTGGATTCAACTTCCCATTTGCTCAAATAGCAAAAGAAAAACTCTGCTTGACATCCCAAAGAAGAAGAAAAAATATTTAAAAAACTATTAAAAAAAATTGAGAGAGACTGATAACGGTAGTCAAAAGAGAGAACGATGTGAAATTTACCAGTACTCAGCTGCATTAGAAACACCCTCGCATTAGCGTAATCTTTTTGTAATTTGATGCAAAGGTAATATAATAAGAATGGAAAAAGGGGTTAGTTCCATTCTTGGATTCTGATTGGTCAGCAGCTGTGTTTTATTCAGATACAGCACAGCTACGACCGCTTCACCCAGCTGTTCTGTGTATCACTGAGCAAATCCGTTAGCAACCACCCTGAGCAACATAAACAGTCACTAATAGAGCAACAAAACCTTTCCGTGTATTATGTATTTGGGCAAAATTAAATGTTTTGATGTATTAAGGTATCCCTGCTGGCATGATCTCGCATCTTTTATTTTGAGGCCACACCCTTCTCCTAATTAATGCTTCTCATGCTGATACACGCCACGTCTGTTTGAATATCCGCCGTTTCCGATGTGAGGAGGGAATATTAGTGTATCTATGAGTTTTGTATGTCTGTCAGTTTACACTGTAATCGGTATAAAAGATGGAAAATAGACATTTTGTCAATGCCGAGAGAAGCAGATGTAACGTTATGTGTGTGAGAAAATAAAAAATTCTCTGCTGTTCTCTGTTTGTAGGACAGTCGTGGCCTAATGGTTAAGGAGATGGACTTGTAACACAAAGGTTCCGGGTTTGAGTCCCAGGTCCGGCAGGGATTGTGGGTGGTGGGAGTGAATTCCCAGCACTTTCTCCACCTTCAATACCATGATTGACGTGAGACCCTTGAGCAAGGCACTGCTCCCTGGGCGCCGCAGCAATGGCTGCCCACTGCTCTGGGTGTGTGTTTGTTCACTTCTCACTGCTGTGTGTGTGCACGTTGGATGGGTTAAATGCAGAGCACAAATTCCAAGTATGGGTCATCATACCTGACCAAAATACACTTCACTTGTATTTAAATTTTTTAGTTTTAATATTTTTTAAGTGTGTGTTAACCGTTTTATAAAAGCAATAAGGTACTCGAGGCAGTGCAGTATAAATAGCAGCACAGCCTCTCGTACCTTATTACTTACTTAAAATGACTTGTAATAAAAATGATATATTCCATTGAATTTTTTTAGCATGATTAACGTTACTCCAGTCTTCAGTCTAACGTGATCCTTCAGAAATCATTCTAATATGCTGAATTGCTGCTCAATAAAAAATTTTTACCATTATAAATGTCATTATAAATGAATTTCCAAAACCTTAACTTTTGAAAGGTGAGTAGATTCAGAGATGTTATTAGTTTTGACGTTAAGGAACAGTGTAAGAAACACTCCACAGCAGGTGTAGACAGTGGAGTTGAGAGTTCCAGCAGTGTTCCAAGACTTTGTCCATGCTTCATGTCACAGACTGATCGCAAAGAGCTTGTGTGTGTCTGAGGGAGAGAAGAGGACAGAGCCTGCATACTCATTAGCTGAGCACTCCGAGATGCCTGTTTATGTCACAACAGTGGTCGTGATGCCTCCCTGAGGTTTATTTACAACACCTAAGGAAACAGGAGAACCTAAAAGACACAGGAGGGAAAGGCAAGAAGTGCACACGATCTTATGTGCATTAGTTTCTTTCAAAACAAATGAGAACTGACGCAACAAGAAGTTTGCAGAAGTTCACAATCATGCTATTTTCTACATGTAGTAATCAGATTTCTGCCCTGTGTTTCTCCCAGGTACCATGTAAACTTTTTTTTTAATAAAAAATGTCCCGTGCATTTATACAAACATTATTTCGGAATGGTCTCTGACAGCCCGTTCTCACAGCAATTCGTACATAATTTACGAGATGGCTAATTCGAATGACCTCACTCATACAAATCCATACGCTTTAACCCTATCCGTCACTGAAACCATATCGTACGAGTGAGGTTTGTACAAATTAGCCACCTCGTAAAATATGTACGAATTGGTTGTTTGCCTCTGAATGTTCCGAGCATACAGTTTTTAAAATGCTTTGTCCTGGTTAAAGGGATAGTTCAATCCCAAAATGAAAACGACCCAATGATTTACTGACCCTGTGACTTTCTTCTTTCAGACCATTGTGATCTTATGATAACTCATGTATTTTAATAATGAGATTCTGCAAAACCTACCTTTAATTTTAGCCTTTTAATGTTTTGCAGACATTAAAACATACAATCCTGACATATTTACAGAATTAAAAAATGTACTGCCTGTCACATTTTTCTTTATAGAGACTTGCAATTAGTGACTGTAAAAAATATCTTTTTTAATGGTACTCTTTTAAAAATGAAGGTGCTTCAAAAGGTTCTTCAGAGCGATGCCAAGAACCATGTTTGGTTCTACAAAGAACCATTCAGCCAATGGTTCTTTAAAGAAGCATATCTTTTGTACCTTTTTCAAATTTAAAACTTTTCTCTTAACCTTTTGTGAAACAGAAAGCTTCTTCAGATGTTAAAGGTTCTTCATAGAACCATTTAGAAAAATAGGTTCTTCTATGGCATCATGAAGCACCTTTTTTTTTAAGAATGTAGGCTGTTACTAGAATGGTCATCTTCCTGCGTATTTAAGTCAATTACATTTTATATACATTTTTATATTCGTAAAAATGGGTAGGTTTAGGTTTGAGGGTAGGTTTAGTGGTCTAAAAATATTGATAAAAACATATAAAAAAATATAAAAAATTGATTTGTATCATTGATACAAATATCCTAATGATATAAAGCATTGTAAGTTTATTTATTTATTTATTTTTTACATTTTAAACATTAAAATATGTCCAAATTGTATGTGTCAGTATTAACAAAATGTAAAAAAAAATATGTTTTGTTATTTTAAACGTTACATACAAATACACAAATAAACTAATTTAACTATTGGAGTTGTATTAAAATATGACTTGACTCTTTAAGCCTTTATAATGGCAGAGAATGGTGGTTAAATAAAAGTAAAATAAAATGCAGAGATCATAAAAAAGGTATGGGGTTAAGACCTTCCAAAGAGTGTTGTTTGTATAAGATAATGTCACTCAAACTCAAGGCTGCATTTATTTCTTCCAAAATACATTTCAAAATATCAAAATACAGTGAAATTGCAGTTTTGCTATTGAAGCAATATATATATATATATATATATATATATACACACACACACACACACACACACACACACGTATGTATGTTTGTATGTATTGATTTGGGATGTTCCTGGTCAAAAATACCTGTAAATTGCTTATTAATTTTTCTTTATGCTGTATTATTACCAACATTAACTTGCTTTAAATTGCACAGGTTTTGTATTTCTTTCCAGAACTGATTAATCATGAGAACTCGCTGATGTGAGAGCTTATGCACCTGTTTTTGAGTGAATATTGCCAAAATTGTGCTCTATTTTTTCTTTTTTTTTTACTTTAAATGTGAAATGCATTAGCTCAGCTCACTGAGGTGATCAATCAGTTACAAAAAGAAAAAGAAGAAAACAAGTTAATAAAAAACGTCTAGGTTACTATCGTAACCCACGTTCCCTGAAGGAGGGAACGGAGACGTTACATATGGGAACTC
>JAUMHG010000033.1:22731152-22742812 GCA_032359395.1 Enteromius anoplus
TATAATAAAATGTTATAATAAAAATAAATAAAAATAATTGTTCTGTAATTAGTTTCCAATCTGAAGATATTTGATTTATTTAGAAATGTATTCCTGTGATGGCAAAGTTAATGTTGACATTCCATTGACATTCAGTAATATTAAGTCTTCTAAAAATATTTGTGAATTTGTGAAGATATTTTTTATTTGAAATCTAACTGACCCAAACCTTAAGATTATAGTGTATATTAATGTTCCATGTTGTATAAAAATGCTTTTCAGGTAGGTTATCTTAAAAACCTGCAGTATCTTCATTGTTTACTTGCATAACCAAACAAATTAGGAGAAAAAAATGTTATTGCGAACAGGCTTTTTGAACACTTCTCCTACCTTCCATTGAACAAACAGCTTGTTGCAGTGTCTGCTGTTTGGTATGTTTAAACAAACAGAGAAATGTTATATTAGCATCACTACAAAGACTTTTTTAGATAAAAATCAATTTCTGAACAACTTGTACAGTTGTCTGTGTATGCGGAAGTTTGAACAGGAGGAAGTATTTTAACATAGAGCACGTTGCTCTATTAACTTCTCTTTTACAGCAGATGTCAGAAATGGCACCAATCTGCCAATTAAAGAGTGGGACATTTCCCTTGCTGTGGCAGAATGAGGAGTTAGGGGAACAAAACTTCTCAAACTGTTCTTCAGATTGCGGAAGGAGAGGTACATTTTATGTCACTTCATCCATAGGTTATGATTACAGTGTCACCTTAAGAGCTATTGGTGGCTAGCCTGCACATCATGTCTCTTGTCACTTGGCCGTCCTCATGCATATTATCAGCAGGCTAAGCTAAGAAATTGATTTATGATTTGACAGTAATTGTTATTTAAACAAAGGGAGACATACTGTATCTGTAAGACAGGCTGAGGGGAGACCGATGATATCACTGCCCATCATTTTCCACTTATTTTTTTCTTCTGTAGAACGATCATCTGTGAAAGCCGAATGTCTGCAGGTGGTCCCACATCTCCCCCTGTGAAGAGCATGTGGTACTGCAACTGGTGCACTGGGGAAAAAGTTAAGGTAAGTTGAGCAAACTCTCATTCATCATATTTATGCATATGATGCAATCACAGCGGTTTTAAAGGGAATGCATTATGCAACTTCTCTGTTATAATACATCCCTTGACATTTTAGATAAGTACGAATTATAGTTTCATGATGCAATTATGAAATAAATCATTCTCCAATGTCCCCACTGAGCAAAATGAATAACAGAATCTGGTACGAGTGTTTGCATTCGCACAACTGTGATTAATGGTTTTGATTAGAGCTAAGTCATTGTAAGGCATGCAGTCAGTCATTTATATACTTTGCTAACTGATATTTTATACCTTTTAAAAATGTTACTTGGTAAAATAAACAATCTTATGTGGATGACGGAGTCAGGGGTTTATTACTTTTTAATTTCATTAAGAGTGCTGTGCTTACATAGCGGTTTGTAATGGTGTAGATAAAGCAGGTGTTATTCATTAAAGCGATTTCTTTCTAAGAAATATGAATATATAAATGCTGAGGCAGCCAATGGAAAGCAAATATTTTACTTAGATTGAGTTCTGGTGTGTTTAGAAATGGTATATAGGCTAAAAGTGACTCTTGAAGCCAACAATTTGTTTCGAACTACATGCTGATTGTCTATACATAATGTATAAGTTTGTGCAAGTTAAATAAAATGGCATTTAAAGTCAGCATGTAATCAAAATTAACCACTTTTGCTTTCTCAAAATGAATTTCTGGTGTTCCTCCGTGGTTTAATGCTCATTCTGCATTTTTAATATTCATTCTGCTTTTCCAGTATGCCACGGATTAAATAGGCAAAATAATTAAAGGATAAAGTTAATTACCACAATCATGATGTCAGCGAAATGTATGCTGATTACACTCCAGTGGAGCATGGTTTTAATGACCTTTTCTGCAACAGTGGGTGTTTCACTGTGCAAAAACAAAGAACCAGTTTGATCAATGCATGAAAACATTTTACAGGTTGCATTTTAAATGATTAAGCTGGTTCAGGGTTCTATAGGTTCAGGTCGTTTACATTTGCATCATTTGGAGGTTGCTTATTTTGCAGTTTCACTGCGCAGGGTAATCAATCAGACCAAACACTGTGTTTCAGTTTCCACTCATTTGAAATATATAATCTCTTTTATGGGAGGGTGTTCCACAAGGATCGGTTATCGGCCCGTATTTGTTTTCCTTCTGCCGCCTTTAAGACCTCTGCATGTAGTTTGGCTGTTTATTCTCATTAAAATATAGTTCTTCTTCTGCTCTGTTGCATAAGTAACAAAGATTAATCATTGATGAAGGAAATATGTTCACAAAATTACTGTCATCTTTCCAGTGGTGTTTAGAACAAGGACATTTGGATGAAGTTTCCAGAAGTAAAAGCGCACCCCTGAACCTCCTAATCAAATACAGCTTTTCTGAATGCCAATTACCAGCAGACCATGCAAATCAGTCTGTAGAAGAGAGTGACTTTCTATTTGCTGGCCTGTGTTAACCTCTAGCGAATACAATCTGTCCCCAGGGAGAGATGGGAAGTTAATGAAGTGAATGGCTGGATAAGTAGTGAAGCTTGGTATCATGCTCTCTCTCTCTCTCTCTCTTTCTCTCTCACACACACACACACACACACACACACATGTTGGTATTTGTGGTTTATGGGGACCATAGGTGTAATGGTTTGTATACTGTACAAACTGTACCATACAGGAATCTTTATAGATTTATAGATTTTCAAAACAAAAATAACCATTTAGTATATTTTTTAAGCCTTTTGAAATACTGGGACATTGGTAGTGTCCTCATAAACCACCTTCAAATTGTAATACCTCTGTTATACCCATGCCATTAAACAAATTTAATAAAAACAAGTAAAGAGTCGACTCTTTCTTTTTTATAAACTAAAATTTATACAGGGTGCACTTTCAGATTTAAAACTTTGCAGGATGTTTTCATTCACTTGGAGTTGTTACACACTGCATAAAATGTCATTTAAAAAATCGAGGCACATTAACTTTTTTTACCTTGACAGTTGACACAACATAAATTTCATGTAATGCATTTTCCCCCCTTAATGTTGGTAAGACAAACCCTCTGGTGACTTTAGTTTAGCACCGTTGTCTATATACATAATGTATAAGTTTGTGCAAGTTAAATTTGTAAAAGTAAAATGGCATTTAAAGTAGTGAATATATATACCAATAACATTAAAACCATGATTTTCATAAATACTGAAAAACCCAGCTTGATAGAATTATTTCTTGTATATAGAAAACCATAATGCCCTATGAAACTAAAGCAAACACTACAATGTCCTGGCAGGGGATCTGATTGGAAACACCTGATTTTGCATTCAACACATGATTGATGCTCTTTGTACTGTTACCCTACAATGCCTGCTATCAAAGAAAACAGCTCCTTTCATATGTATTACATTGTTTGTTTGGATTTTTAACAGTAGTATGACATTAATTACTAATGCAGTTTCTCTCGCTCCTGCTGGTCTTTCTTTCCAAAGGTAATTAAATGTGGTGAGTCTGCTAGCTCCTAGCCGAGATGCCAGCGGTGGACAGTGTTCGCCGTAGGCACACGTGTCACCAGAGCAAGATTGAGTCTAATGTCCTTGGAGTAACTACAGTACGAACCCACAGGGAGCGGACTGAGCTGGTTATTATCCTAGCGCAGACAGGCCTCTGATGAACTTTCATTAGTACACAAGAGGTACGCTGCTTGCCTAATACTTTATCATGAGGGCATGATTTTTTTATGGAGAAAATCAAAATGTTTCATTAGGCTTGAATTAGCTGTGCCCTTGACTCCAATTGCATAACAGGCACACGTACAAACACACTCATACTTACAGTTCCCTGGGCACTGTTGAAAGTTACCTTGAGATGTCAGCAGATCCGAGGCCCCTGGCAGCATTGATTGCTCCTTAATCTGCAGTCTCATGTGCCTTCCAGTTAACTCCCTCACTCTGTCTCTCTAGCTGTGCTGTCGCAAAGCCATTCATCGCTAATGGCTGCTCATTTCTCCTCCTTTCTCACATTCATATTCTCCGGAAGTGACCAGAAATCATTTTATGACTAGCATGTTGTGGGCTTCTGTTTCCCTAGAACACTACCTTTTTTTCATATTCTTGTATATACTTTCGTGTACTTTTATGTATTTGTTAAGTATATAAAATGTATTACATATATTTGTTTATAAAGCAAATGTATCCACAATTTTAGTTTATTTAATATATAATGAACTCAATTAGACCTTTAAAAAGGAAGCTGGTTAAAATGACTGAATCCAAGACACACAAAACATTATTGTTAAGTTAACAGTATATATACACAGCATATATATATATATATATATATAGAGAGAGAGAGAGAGAGAGAGAGAGAGAGAGAGAGAGAGGGAATTGATATTCATGCTGTATCTAGGTTTGCACAATGATATTAAACATTTAATAAAAATAATTTAATTATGGATGCTAAAAAATCAACTTTGCATCACATGAATAAATTGCATTCTATTGTAGAAATATGAAATGTAGAAACATTTTGGGGATTTTATCTTTTGACCAAATAAATATCTAAAATGGCATAACATATCTCTGAAGAATTATTATTATTATTAATATTATTATATATATATATTTTTTTGTTTCATTATTGTTTTGGACCATTACTATTTGGACTGTTGTAATGGTTAGTGTCATAATCATCAAAAAACAATTTAATTCAAATTAAAATTGCATTATTATTAAAATTATAAAAAAAAACGTACAACATTTTGATTTATACTTTATTTTTATCTATGATTTAAAGGTTACTTCAGCAAATTACATATTCTTTTTACAAATACTGTAAGAAAATCAAAACACAATAACAGGGACTGATTTCATTTAATAAATACGATTGCACCAAACAGAAACAATTTCACAGAGCACAGAGTTGAGGTCAAAGAAGGATAAAAAATAAAGAAACAAAACATTATACACCTAAACTTTTTATATATTTATATATATATATATATATAAAATCTTTACAGTAATAAAACTCTTGTCTTCTACAAAAATAATCTTCCTTACTCTTAAGAGAGAAGTGGCAGCGCTGGATTTTGATTTCCTGGCTGCCACAGTTTGTCCGTTCAAAGCTCATAAAGTGTCTTGTTTTGTAGCCAGTGGTTTAACAAAAGCTAAGTCTGCAATCTAAATGTACAGTTTAATCATTAAAATGTATTTATATTCAGCCACCAGGTTTGAAATAATTACATTAGATTTAGATCAGGAATCTTCAAACACTGATTCTATAATATCATCTTTTTTCCCCCCAGCCTGTCAGCAGAAACAATTTAATTATATTGCTATTGCTCCTTTAAATAGTCTCTCCCTTACCCACAATCCCTTGCACTCATTTGATTGACACCTTCAACTCATATCTTGAGAGTCTAGTCATCCATCGTCTCATATGCTAAAGACAGCTTCAGACCACAGCGCGTAATATTAAGAAAATATAATGTGCACTGTGATTGTGTCAAGTCCATAGTGAATTGTCTCAGTATGAAGATGCTCTACCGCTGTGACATGATATTTATATGCAGGGTACAAAAGGTGACGGACAAGGACAATTTAAATAAAATTAGCCGTTAAAATGTTCCTTTTTAGATATGCTGTTTTCAATATCCTGATAATTCTGTAATAATAATGACTTCCATTCACATTCATTGGTGTATGAGAATGGAAAGAGTGACAATAGCTGTAACATAACCTTGATATTTAAATGAAAACATAATGAAAGAAGAGCAGAAGTGGGAAGCCAATAGTCCCTAGATATATGAGACATAAAGATGATGGGAAGTTTGATCTCTGCTATGTGTGTAACAGCACCATTATAATAAACAGAAGGTCATGCGAAAATGCTCTCCATTGTACTATTGTATTGTTATTAAACATATAATTGTGTCAAATGAAAGTTGTAAATTAAAAGTGTCATTTGGCTGCCCAAATGAATCATATTAAATCAAATGAAATAAATTTTAATTGAACAATGAAATAAAAATGTAATTTAAAATAAATAGAATATTATTTAAAACTTAATTTAAAAAGTTAAATAAATGTAAAACAATTATAAATTTTAAGCATGAAATAAAATGTATTTTTAATAAAAAATCTTTCGAAAATTAATTGAATAAAAATGTTAATATAAATGTAATTTTAAAAATAAAATGAAATAGAATAAAATTTAATTTACAAATAAAACAAATGTTAAATAAAATGTAATAAAAAATACTTTTATAATAAATATAATAAAATTAATGTAAGTTTTTATATAATTTGTAATTTAAAAAATCGAATCAAACGAATCAAATGTAATTTAAAAATAAAATAAAACTAAATGCATTATTTTATATTATTATTATTATTATTATTATTATTATTATTATTATTTTAAACAAAACAAAACAACATGTTGACATGAAAGGTTCATATAAACATTTGTGCCAACAATGTGTTTTGTGCTGTGAATTGTTGGCTATTTTTGAGTATCTGAAGCAAATAATACTATATATAAAATTTATATTTTTATTATTTTAGTTATTGAATAGAGGCTATATGGTAGTGGATGAAGGTCTGTATGCTGACTTCCATATGCACACAAATTATTTTGATTTCGAATTCTTTAGTATTAGTCAATTCATCAGCTGATCACATCTTCCCTGTAACTTCATACTGCTTTTATGTAAAAAGGAAAAGTAAAAAAAAAAAAAAAAAAGTCTTAAATATTTCAGTATGTACTTCACATTCATACATTCATATCCGTCAGCCTGTACAGTTCACTTTTGGTATGTCATGACTGAATGCAAAAAAATAACAAATAAATGTAAAAAAAAAAAAAAAAATGCTAAATGAAAGCATAAATCATGTAACTCTGTGAGTGCACATAACTTATTCCATACAAAATTGTTTATGAAACACAGTATATGATTAACATCTTCTGCTTGGCCATAATGTCTCAAGAACACAAGTCAGTTTACACAGCATATCTTGACACTGATTGATATGCATCTGTTAACCAACAGTCAGTTATTTCTACATAGAAACACAAAGTTATTTTACTAAGAAAAAAAAATACTTTGATATTGCAGGGAAGCAAAACAAGATAAACAAGCTTCAACATTAACCCTGTTTCATGACTAAAGGCATGAAACCCATAAAATTAGTGGTAAAATCTACATTTCTGATACATGTAAAGTACAGATGTGCTAGATATACAAAATGAAACCAGAAAATGTGTTTCATTTTACAATAATCATTAATAACTTTACATTTTATTATTAAAACACTTCCAAAATGCCACATATCCATGTTGTACTGCCACTGTTAGCCGTAAAAATAAACAGACAGGTAAACAAGAATAATTGTCTTTTTTTTTTTTCTTTCACCCTTCATGCTGGCCTTTCCCTCAAACTTTGTACACACTGGCATCTTTAGAAACGAACAGCATCAAAAATGTTTTATTGAATACACAGATGTATAAAAAAGCTGTACAAAGTTTGTTCTAGTATTCACAGAGCACAGTAAAGTTAATGTCCAACATGCACAAGTACTGAATAAAGCTTGAAACCTTTGTGTCCGCATGAACAAAGTCCTTGACATGACGGAGGCTAGAGTTCAAACGTCCATGTATGTAGGAAGATCTGATGAGAATTTGACACGTGGATGAGGGTTGATGCATTCTGGGAAATGCCAAGAGACAAAATTACAATGCAAAATAAATCAAAAGTTTATGTTATCTTAACTGCAACTATATATATACACACATACACACTACCAGTCAAAAGTTTGTGAGATTTGTAATATTTTTAAGTTTCTTATGTTCACCAATCTGCATTCATTTTATTAAAAATGAAAGAAATTAAAACTTTTATTGAGCTAGGATGTGTCACATTTAATACGAAGTGATGGCAAAGATTTATATTGTTAAAAAAATATTAATATTTTTAATAAATGCTGTTCTTTATAACTTTTTATCAATCAAAAAATCCTGAAAAAAGTATTTGCCAACCTTGATAATTCTAATAATAAATCAGCATAAAAGAATGATTTCTGAAGGATCATATGACAGCTTTGCATAACAGAAATATATTATATTTTAAAGTATATTAAAATATATTAAACCCATTATTTTAAATGGTAAAAATATTTCACAGTATTAAATGTTTTTCTGTGTTTTTGATCAAATAAATGCATCCTTGATGAACTTAAGATTTACATTTACTGGACTGAGATGAATGACAGGTAAAGTGTGAGGTGTGTTACTCACCGATGGTCTGAGTGTTGGGCTCTGTGTCCAGAGGCTCCAGTGACGTGAGCAGTTCTCTCTGAGAGCTGCAGCTTGGTGTGCTGTCAGTGGGAGAAACTGGACTCTGGATCATTTCTTGCTCTTTTTCGTCCTGCATCGCTGCATAGACGTGGAGGCCTGGGATCTTCCTTGAGGAAAGATTTACAATGAGACATGGGCAAACAAAGCTCGATGTTATGAGACATGCTTGAGGGAATCAGTCAGAGGGAAACGGGGTGATGGGGAGAAACAAAATCAATATTGTCAAGTGTTAAGCAATCATAATAACTGAGGGGGAAAAGTCTCCTAAACTTTGAGAAGATATCTTTTTGATTTCCCTAAGATCCCTAAAGTTGCAAAGAAGTTTCAAAACTAAAGGTATGACTTCTCCACAGCCCCCTAAAACGGCTCATTTAAACTTGCCCACACTATTCTACATTACAGAGTGAATTTATTTTATAACACCGCCCAAATGTTTGCGCAAAGAAAGAAGGCTGAGCTACTATTCTCACTGTAGTGTTGCTGTGGCACCATGTTCAGGAAATACTGTGTGTTGTTGTGAAAGTAAAACTACTTTCTTTGTGCTTCCAAAAGAGTCAGTGGTCATGTTGTGTTTACAACACTGTAAAACCTGGAGGGGAAGTCTATGATTGATGTGCACAGAGATAAGGACAGTCTGGCTCTTCTGACTCACAACCTTTAAAACGTAAGTTAGGTTTTATTTTTAGAAGATTGCTTGTTGTTTGACGTTTCTCCGATCTTGGATGCAAACATGATTTTATGTTTACGAGGCAAGGTGCAACGCAACGCATAAAAAAAAAAACTGTACCAAGTCATTATAATCAGTAATTATGTCGCCACAGGATGCAACGAATGCCTCATTGTAATGGCTTTTACTGTTTTGGTGTCATAGTGCCGTAATATTTGTAATAGTTTAATATATAAACACAACATATTTTTCTTAAATGTATACGTGCATGTGTGTTTTTACATAATAAATATACACACATACATTATGCAAACAAGAACTTTTACTATGGATGCGAATAATCCTTTAACAACACTAATAATAAGCACACATATTTCTTTTTACTTTATACATTTATACAAGGCTTTTTGTTTTTTAAACCAAGATAAGACAAACAAGCTAGTGGTAAACGGTCATCTACAGTCACTAGCAGACACTTGCAGTATCTTTCAGACAAATGTTACCTAATTAATATTTATGAGCCTTGCTGATAAGCTTCATAATGTGGGCTTTTACTCTTTTCTGAACTTTCTGATGGCCCTGGCATTATCAGCCTTGCCGTTCACGTCATTCCGTTGATTTATCACTGGACGCATGTGTTTATAGTTTGTGAGTGCGGTACAGTCCGTTTACAAGCAGAGTCTGAACTCTGCCTCAGGAAAAAGTTGTAAAAAGACATAAGGAAAATAAAAAAAGATGATGTGAAAAGTTTCAAGGAGTTGATAAAAATCAAGGCCTCCCTTTAGAGACTGATTTTATCTTTCTTAGTCTGCATCGTTTCAGAGGGAGAAAGCCACATAAGCAAAAACCTTAACAAGAGGATTCAAAAGCAAATGTATTGTGCTAAATACAACTGGAGAGGGATTTAGCAGAAAGAAAACACGGGCAGCTCATTAAAATGTGATCTAACACCCTCATTAAAGGACCGGTTCGCAAAAAGAACAGAAATTCTGTTACCCTTTACTCACACTTGTGTCACTCCATTTATATGAATTTGGCAGATGCTTTTCTTTAGAGTTTACTGTACTGCAACTGCAATTAGTCCTCATGGGACATGAGGCTTTCAAGCTTCAAAAACCATGCAAATGCACCATAAAACTAGTCCATAACACTGGTTTCTGTTTTCACTATATTCAGGCTGTTATTCACTGATCTTCTAAGTACTGAGTTTACAACCGTATCAGTTTGATTCGTGAATGAATCATTCAGACTGGTTTTGTGTACTGATTCATTGAAAAGAACCTGTTTTCATCATTGTTGTTAACAGGAAGTTCCTTTTGCTCTTTTTCCAAATAAATAAATAAAAGTGCTACAGGAAGCTGTATTTTTAAGACTTTTATGTATTACAGCCCTGGAAAAATTAGTGGCACTTCTGTTGTCTCCAGATCTTGTCTTATTGACCTCTCGTGCCCTTTTCACTCGGTCCAGTGATGGAAACGGTGCAATCATTTAACATTTCATAAAGGTCAACTTGAAAAACTCAAAGGGCTAAATATTGATAATGTCTGTGCATTAACTGACATTTCTCATTTGTTATGAGCGCTTAGACAAGAATAAAAAAGAAGAAGGTTCTGCAACAGAGAAAGGGTGAATCACCACTCGACATGTCCGCTCGGGGCTTGATGCTGTTTGAGTTACACTGAGCCACAACTTGGAGATCTGAGAGAACAAGAATGATTTTGCCTTGTCTGAGCTCTTGCACAAACATCTGCTTTGCTTTTTTGTAACAATATTCAAAATAATATTTATTATTATATTAATTTGAAAATTTATAATATATAATATTATAATATATAGTATATAATATAATATAAATATATAAAAACAGTCTCAGTTAAATAATGCTGTTTAATTGATCATAATGCTGACAATACTGTTCACATTAAAAAAACACACACAAAAAAAGATAAATCGATTAATAAAATAATCTCATAATCATACACTTTTTTTAAACAGCAAAATAGTTTTTTAAGGAATTCTCTTCTGCTCACCAAGATTGCATTTATTTGATCCAAAATGCAGCAAAAGCGGTAATATTGTAAAACATTTGTACAATTTAAAATAACTACATTTGATTTGATTTTTAAAAATTTATTTATTCCTAATTTATTTCAACACATTGTTCATTGGCCTTTTCTTGAAGCTCAAAGGCGATTGGTTTCTCATGCGAGTTCCCATATGTAACGTCGGAGTGACTCGACTGAAGGGGAACTGATATTGTATATTTAAAGGAATATTTCACACAAAAATAAAAACATAATTTATTCACCCTCAAGTTCCAAACCTGTATGAGTTTTTTTCTTATGATATGCACAATATAAGATATTTTGAAGAATATTGGCAACCAAACTATTGACATAACCATTGACTTTCACAGTATGGGGGAAAAACAAAGTACCATCAACATTTTTCAGAATATCTTCTTTTGTGCTAAACAGAAGAAGAAGAAAAAAAAAAAAAACTCATGACATGAGTTTTTTTTTTCCTGTGAACTACGCCTTTAAAATAAATAAATTCATAAATATATTTTATATTT
>JAUMHG010000033.1:22754942-22770466 GCA_032359395.1 Enteromius anoplus
ATATATATATATATATATATATATATATATATATATATGTCACTCTGGAGTACTTATAAATGGGATTGTCCAGACTAACTTCTTATCTGTTCGTTTATGTGCCTCATTAAGCAGCACTCAGAGAGTTATTGATGTGCTTTGTCTAATTCATCATTTATGTTGGTCTTTAGTCAGACATTCCCTCCAAAAGATCTTATCCATGGCTGGACGAACCCCTTTCCAGTGATCTTCTAGTTCAACATTGTCTGAAGGAAATACACTATTTCATTTCTATATTATAACCCACAATTTTCACCAACATATTATATTATATCAGATAGATGAATCAAATTTGAAGGAAAGTATTACTTTACTTGTAAGGAAATGTTATATAAGATTTACTCTCATTTCAAATTACCTTGGAAAGAGGCATACATTTTATTTATTAAAATCCACTCGAAGTCTGCAAAAACTTGCAAATGGAATTTTAAGTAAATCTTATTTTTCATGCTTTTTGAAGAGATATTTTATCACCATGTGTTACAATGCTTATTATGCAGTCCATGCTCTTTTGATTCAGTTGTGCCTGGTAAAAATGACCTTTCGCCCACTAAGAGAGCTTCTTTATATCCAGGACGAAAGATTGTGCTTTGCAATTAATTTTGATGAATACGCTTTTGTGGTATAGTTAGTGTGAAGGCCAAATTTCCGGGCGCAAATGCTATCTTGAGTTTCAGGCCCATATTTTCTCCTTCTGTCTCTGTTTATGTCTCTCTTTCTCTCACACACTCTCTCTCCCTTCTGTACACTGCAAACATTGACCAGCTGCTCCTTTATTCTTTCCATTTCTCTTCTGTCAATCCACACTGATGCTGTTGACAATTAGCTTATTAGCAAGACTAGTTAAAATATGACAACAGTTGAAGCCAAGTTTGAATCCAACCTGGGTAACGTCCCAATCCCACTCTCTAAACGAGAACATTATGCAATCAGATAATGTTTCAATAAAAAATGCAACTTAATAAATATTCAGCCTCAAGAACCATGATCAAAACCCAAATTAAAAAGTGAGGTTAAAGAAAAAGATTAAACGGACTATATTAAATACAGTCTCACTTGCAACAAGAATAAAAATAGCTTTGTGAAGTTAATTTTAGATGATATGAGATATTAGAGATATGAGACTAAACACTGCAACTAAACACAATGCAAACTAAAATGATAGTAAAGTTTAATTTAAGGACATTTTGACTTTGTACGGGAAAGGATTTATATGGTTGCAGATTATTTTTTGGAATTTGGTGCTAAAAAAATGAATTGACTTTACCTCAGTGATGCAAGAGCCACTGAATAAAAAAAGGGTTATCTCACAATTCTGACTTTTTTTTTCTCAGAATTGCGTGATACAGACTCACAATTCTGGCTTAAAAAAGTCAGAATTGCAAAATATCAAGTCAGAATTGTGAGATATAGATCACAATTGTGAGTTATAAAGTCCAATTTTGAGTGGTAAAAAAGATTCATAATGTTCTCAGAACTCGCAATAAGTACTTTGGATCTTCGCAATTATGATTTTATCTTGCAGTTGTGAGAAAATAAGTCAGAATCGCAATTGCATAAAAAATGCAGCTGGAACTGTTCCTTATTTAGAAGTGTCTGTAGGAAAGCATTTATAACATCCAGTGCGAAATCTAAATCTAAAAATTGAAAAGAAACAGAATCTTAAATTAAATAACAGATAAAAGAGATTATATTTCGGAATGCGTTTCAAGCTTAATAAAGAAACTTCAAACAGTAGCCTACATTCACATAAACATATGGTACAAGTTGTCTGTACGCATTAAGCAGCGTTATTAACTGTCAAACTAATTATTTCGTGATAACAAGAGCTAGCTTATGCATTTGCATGTCTAAATCCTTTGGTACTTGTGGGTTTGAATAAAAACTTGTCACCTTTCTGATATCCCATTCAAAGTGGTTTAGTGGAGATTTACATAAGAAAACACACACAAGAAGTGTTGAGGTGAAGGATGTCAAATCAAGGTGGTGTCAGTGCTGTGTTGGGGAATAAAAAGACGCTCTATGCTATGAAGAGGGCAGAAGGTTCTGTAGAGTGGTGATGGGCTGTCATAATTCACATGTGGTCCACAATGTTGTTCTGTTTCTCGACCTTGCAACAACACCTTGTGACGGTACTTCGGAAACTGGAGGAGAGACAAAACAACAGATGTACAGCCACTGTGATAAAGAGCAATCAGCGAGAAACGTGACTTATTCTAGCTCCTATTTTATGCAAAACTCAAATTATGTTGATGTAAGTGTGGAGAAAGTAAATTACGTACAATTATACTTTGAAATTGAAAGCAGCCATTTCCTGGAGTGTCATGACTGATTATCTGAAAAAAATTCTCAAATGGAGGAACTATTAACTCAACGGGATAGATTTAAATGCAAAGATGCTGCAATCAAAAGCAATATATAGAACAGTTGTGATACTGCCACTTGTGCGTACTTTAGATTTGCAGTCAATTATAAAAACATGGTGAAAAAAGTTTGCAGATAGTGTTTGACGCAAGTGTAGCCTCATGGTAATACAACAGATATTATCACCCCGGCAGAGAGTCACAGATGGGGCCAGAACAACACAGTTTTTAACCAGACACTTAGAGCTCATTTAGATCACAGAGCAATAACTAAAGCGCTAGAGGTGTTCATACCAAAAGATATGTAGCCCTAATCAGTCTTATCAAAGATTGGGGATTTCACTATGATTAAAACACATGAGCAGGGTTGCTACATCATATAAGAATGAATTTGAAACATAAATAATAAAATATGTATTTAAAATGTTTTTTGTATATTTATTACTTATAATTATAAAAACAAAACAATCAATAAAAAAAAAAAAGCAGATTGGGGCCACAAACTGGATGATTTGCACAAGAGTTATTTTAGTATCAATATAATATAACGATAGTTCAAATATGATAGAAAAGAGCCTATTACAGTACTTTTAGTTTTAGTTCTGCTTAATAGGTTAATGGACCCAGAAAGGAACTATCACCAAGTGACCCACCTAAAAGCAGCTTAGAAAGTTTTGTTTTTTTTTTCTCCAAAAGTATAATATAAACTGATGTCTTGGAAATCAAGCAGGAGATTTAAACTTACTCACAAACTATGATATCTCAGATCAGTGAAATAGCATTTATGACACATTTAAGCAGTATCTGGTGCAGCAGCCTGCCATCTAATCTGCCTTAATAGACAAGAATGCCAAGGAGAATGTCAAGAACTGATATTGCCTGACAGTGAATAGAAACTGGTGGAAGAAATTATTAATCTGCTTAACCCCTTTATGACAATTACACCACTCTGGAGCCCTGAAACAACCTCCTCTGTGTGATCTTTCCTCTAAAGAGAGATTGTACAGTAATACAAAGAGATGAAGACATTCCAGCCATAAAGTATGTCATAACAGCCATCAGTCAGGATCTGAAAAACAGATACAGAGTCTAACCTTCAGGACCGTCTCCTCTGAGTCTCATTCATTGATCCAAGGTTTAAGGCCATGTACACACTACAGTTTATGCTGTGTCAGAGAATACTGCCATCTAATCGTTTCAAAGGTGGTTGTGAGAATGTAAAGGAAGAAGGTTTTTTAAAGCTTGTAAAGCATTAAGCTCTTCCATACTTATAAAAGTTGAGAAAACTTTAGAGTTTACTGCAACACACTCTGATGTACTGTACTGTGGTTGCTAAACCTTCAAAACAACACCTTTGTCTTAACAACTTCAACACCATGTTTGGAAGACTGCTTTGACAGGCATGTTCTTGAAGTGTTGCCATGTCCACTTATTGCAAGCTTCAATTAAGTGTCTTTGGGCTCGGTTCATAAAAGCAATCCAATTTCTGGAGTTCATAAATTAGGCAGGTGCATATCACTTTATTTTGGTATGTGGCTTATTTCCAATACAACACATTTGTATTTGGTTCTGGCAACACTCACAGTCAAGACGTACCTTGTTCCATGTGATTTTGCGCAAAGAGTTCTGTACACTTGTAGAATTTCTGTAAACACCATTGCCACTACATTTATTTTCGGGAGTTAATTTGGTTGCAGAATGAGGTGCTCACTCCCATAAATTACTGAACTATGTGTGTACAGAATGGAATTAGGCACAAAAAAAAAAAAAAAAAAAAAATTAATTGAAACCGAATTTAGCTACCAGTTTAGTCTTCCTCCATTTTGGAGAGTTCCCCCAATTGACGTAATTAGCATTGTTTACACCCAGCATGTGCACGCTTTCTCCTGAACGTAAACAACAATGATTATGTGTTCTGGGGTATTCTTCAAGATGGTAGAATCAGGGAGAAGAATTGTTGCATGCATTATGTTATCACCGTTTTCTGCACAAAAACTATTCTCGTAGATTTGTAAGGTTGAACCCTCTACTGTCACATGGACTATGTTTCTGTGCATGATCGTGGTAGGTCTTAAAGGTTTGGAATAAAATCAGGTACTGACAGAATTTTTGTTTTTAGGTGAACTAACCCTTTAAATATGCTTACTTTGGAATTAGAAGCAGTATTTTCCCACCTACATGTAATCTGTGTTACAACCACACACACACACATATCACTAAAAGTGTTAAATAAAATTTTATAACTGCACATTTACGTTAAAATTTTTGTGCCACACTGCATAAAATGCTTTCAAAGACAATATCTTTTTGTCTTGTTTCCAGCCAAAATATCTACAAATTCCAAAATCAAGAATAATTTTCTAAAGAAGAAGAAATTACTGTTTTGTTTTTAGCAAAAAGCTAAATATTCTTATTTCAAACAGAAAACAAGATTATTTTGCTTAACCCATTGGCAGATTATTTTGCTTGCTTGTTTCAAGTAAAAACTCACTTAATTTTAGCTTGTTTTTCTTCTGAAAACAAGACAGTAATTGGTTCTTGTCTAGTAAATCCTTCTCGATTTGAGAGTTTTTAGATGTTTTGGCTGGAAATAAGACAAAAAATCTTGTCTTAGAAAGCATTTTTTTGTTGGAGATTATGAAGTTTTTAAGCAGTTGAAAATACATCGGAAGCATTATTTAGTTGATGCTTCCTTTTTAAGTGAGCAAAAACATTGTGACTTTATTTTAAATTAACACTTATTTTGGATGCAAAGGTTTGAGATGGAGCAGCGGGGTCCTAAATGAGGCAGCATGGAACTGACTTTCATGGCCTTTGTCTTTGTGGAACTGGCAAAATGAGTTGGTATTTGATGACAGAAGTAGTCAAGATGTTGGGAAAATATGAAAAAAGTAATTTTCAGCTGGTCGTTTCAGACAGTGGTTTTCTAGAAAAATTAAGTTACATTTTGAAAACAGAAAAGGGGGCATTGTAAAGAGAGTGAATAACTGATAAGTGATTATGAGCTGTGATGATGTAGGTTTTGTTTTATATGAATCAGATATTCTGTATTTTAAAGTATCAAAACCTTGAACGTCACATATCAATATGGTTAATAGCTCTATACACAAGCTCTCACTAGACGGCTCTGTACAATTTGCTATTATCTGCCAGCATGTAAATGAAATCCATCTCAAGAGATACAGTCACAGTCAAACAAACAACATACACAATTACACTATAGTTTAAGTGCAAACGCATGGACAAGAAAGAACTGCATGAGCTACTCAACTATCAACCACTGAGTTAAAGGCAAAGGATTTAAAACTAACCCATTGAGTTTTATAACCTTCTTCGCAGTGCTTAAATAACCAAGAATCAATCTGTGAAAAGTGTAAGACTTAACAAATTTACAAAATAGCATTGATTTTGTTCAAATGGGATTTAAATTGTCTTAAAGCTGCACCCTTAAACCTAACCCTCAGCAGGCCATGAACAATTAGCTTAGAATTAATTTGACAAAATGTACAATAGTTTCAAACTATCACGGGTGTTGAAAAAGGAACAGGGAACCGCATTTGAACTCACACTGCATCAGTATCATTAGATGAGTTGAACTTAGTGCCACGGCTCTAACGACTTCCTTTTGAGCCACCCCAATAATAGAAAAAGACACAACATCATCTCTTCAACTTCTCAAAATGACAGCAGTCCGTGTTCATCAGTTCAGCTGATCAGCTGGCCCTTCCTGTCAGAGTGCGTCACACATCTGCACTTAACGATCTCATCCAGACTGTGTGTGTGTATGTGTTTGTGCACTCATACGAGTGTTTGCTCAAGGTTCACACAGTAGCTTGTCTAGCTTAAGGATTCCAGGGGGACATGTTTTCTTTTAATAAGACAAGAAAGATGCCAATTAAAGGCCCTTTGGTTCTTTTTGACCCTCCGAGCTATGCCTTAAATTGGTTAGTTTCAAAACACATCACGCTGGGCTGCTCTCTCCCAGTCAAGAGTTATGAACCCTTCTCTTCTCCTCTTCCTCAACAATCAGCAGCTTTTGGGGAAAATGAAGGGGATGGTGAATGTAAGATAATCACACAAGCAACTTGTTTACATACCAGCTTCAGACAGGGTTTGTGTTGCATTAATCATGCATCTCTTTACACATTAATCTTTATAAAAAATAATGAATGGTAGCATCCTCAATATACATTTTGTAAATGACTGTACAAACACCCAATTTAAATCAAACACAGTGGCTGACCTAGTTAACCAGTTTCCACATAGTTTGATTAGTAATATTCTGCGACGTCGAGTTTATATATGGCCTATCTTTCTCTGTCAAAGAATATCATATTTTACTGACCTGAGAAACGGTTTCTCTTAAAATATTTCAGCAAATACTGTAGCTACATGTGTGTTCCATGTTGTTTTCCGCTGGTTTCAAATCTGAACTCAGAATGACTCGTGAAGTTATATGTTAGAATATAACACCTTAATTGTGTGTTTGTGTGTGTGTGTGTGTGTGTGTGTGTGTACCTTTATTATTTTTTAATTTCACGAATTAACAAGCTCTTTGTTTTGGACCAGTCTACACTCAGGTAAATACATTTTCTAATGATTTTCTCTCTGACAAAAATTCAAGCACTGTACCGTAATTGCTGTAGTAGCGAAACTGTATATGTTCGGTTTAAGAAATGACTTTCGCAGCTGCCGACAATTACCCTTTCAGAACTCCTCTCCTCCACCTTAAATACCGCTCGCTTCCTCTCTCCAGTATCTGCGTTTTTAACTTCCTATGCCTTCCCCATACCGCCACCAGAGCCGGGGCCGGACCGAAGGATTCCATTTCGGTTCACTGCTACCGTTACAGTTCAGCTACTATCGCCCGGTTAGCAACTCATTGTCTTCTCATCGCTTCAACTGGTCATCACTTCCTCCCGGGGGGCACACGGGGGCCAGGCTGGGCTCCGAGCATCAGTCAACCCTCGCCTCCTAGGGGTAAACCTCCTAGGGCTCAGGGTCCACAGGCAGTCCGCCAAGCAAGCATACATTTATCAATCACAGAGGAAGTGAGAACTAGTAAAATGTATATTACGTGTGTTTAGTTTCTTAACACTCCTGTTTGCATCCGCCTGCTATAGTTATGCTATAGTTTAGCCTTGGTTAGCTTCGTGTTTGGCCTTCTTATTATTCTACATTCTAGACCTACTGTAACATATTGAACTCTAGACTTTCAAGTGAATTCCAAAATAAATGAAATTCAAAGCAACAGGTATTGTGGAATGCTGAAGAACAAACTTATATTTACAGGTTCACTGAAGATAGCTTGAAGTATTTCAAAACCTTGTGAAGGTTATAACTAAATAAATGGGCCCATTATGATGACTGATGCTGTTTACCTTATTTCGTGACCAGGTTGAAAAGAAAATGTCTTGATGTTGCTGGTTGGGTCTTGTGAGGACCTTTCAATTTTTTTAAATAAAGCTTTGCACATAGTATTTAATGCATGTGAATGTTTTTAAGCACCTTTGAGTTAAGTTTGGGGATTTTATTTTTGTTTTTTGTGGAACTGTTTTCTATTTTTAACATTATTTTTGTTATTGCTCTGATCGTGTCACTGGTTGGTCTGCCTGTATGCATTAACATGTTTTAGAGGAGGTTGTAGCTTTGGAAAGTGATTTGCTTGGAGGATCTTATGCTTTCAAAGCTAGTTAGCTATTGCTAGCCTCTTGGAAATCACCTACATTACCTTTAAATATTGCTTAATGATTTTTAAACTGCTCTTAAAACATAGTTCATGCTAACCTGTATATATAAATATATACACTTACCTAAAGGATTATTGGGAACACCTGTTCAATTTCTCATTAATGCAATTATATAATCAACCAATCACATGGCAGTTGCTTCAATGCATTTAGGGGTGCGGTCCTGGTCAAGACAATCTCCTGAACTCCAAACTGAAACTGAGAGTGGCATGGTTGTTGGTGCCAGACTGGCTCATCTGAGAATTTCCCAATCTGATCAGTTACTGGGATTTTCACACACATCCATTTCTAGGGTTTACAAAGAATTGTGTGAAAAGGGAAAAACATCCCGTATGCGGCATTACTGTGGGCGAAAATGCTTTGTTGATGTTAGAGGTCGGAGAATGGGCCAACTGATTCAAGCTGATAGAAGAGCACTTGTTACAACCGAGGTATGCAACAAATTTGTGAAGCCACAACACGCACAACCTTGAGCCGGATGGGCTACAACAGCAGAAGACCCCACCGGGTACCACTCATCTCCACTACAGATAGGAAAAAGAGGCTACAATTTGCACAAGCTCACCAAAATTGGACAATTGAAGACTGGAAAAATGTTGTCTGGTCTGATAAGTCTCGATTTCTGTTGAGACATTCGAATGGTAGGTTCAGAATTTGGCGTAAACAGAATGAGAACATGGATCTATCATGCCTTGTTACTGCTTTGCAGGCTGGTGGTGGGGGTGTAATGGTGTGGGGGATGTTTTCTTGGCACACTTAAGGTCTCTTAGTGCCAATTGGGCATTGTTTAAATGACACAGGCTACCTGAGCATTGTTTCTGACCATGTCCATCCCTTTATGACCACCATGTACCCATCCTCTGGAGGCTACTTCCAGCAGGATACTGCACCATGTCACAAAACTCGAATCATTTCAAATTGGTTTCTTGAACATGACAATGAGTTCACTGTACTTAAATGGCCCCCACAGTGCATCCCACAAATTTCCATCAACTGCAAGATGCTATCCTATCAATATGGGCCAACATTTCTAAAGAATGCTTTCAGCACCTTGTTGAATCAATGCCACGTAGAATTAAGGCAGTTCTAAAGGCGAAAGGGGGGGTCAAACACCGTATTAGTATGGTGTTCCTAATAATCCTTTAGGTGAGTGTATATGGAACTGCAAATACTGTCACAATCACTGTGCTTTTGTGGTATTTTTTGTGTTAAGAATAAATTAAGAAAATTATTTTAAGTTCCATTCTGGCTCCTGAGTCTCCTCTGTACAATACCTGAAAGTAATTTAGTGTGTCGACCTGTCTCTCACTTTGGCTGTCTCTCTGTATCTGTCTCTCTGTATCTGATTGTAAGACATCTGTCCTTTGCTCTGTCTGTCAGTGTAAGCTGGTTCCTTTCTGTCTGCTCACCTGTGTGCTTCCATGTCATGTTCAAAGCTTTACACTCACACACATACCCACAGGTGAAAAGGGGTGAAGGAAAGGGTGATGAGTTGGTAGCGCTTTGAAAAGAGTGCTGGATAACTGAAGATAGAGGTGACAATAGAACTTTCCGGCTGTAAATAGATGGATATGTGGAGCTAATTATAGGATAAATTAATTTCCGTTGGCTTTTAGGTGTGTGAGTCATGTACAGCCTCGATTAAGGGCAGGATGTGAGTAACAGCAATAGAATTTGGAGGATAATTTAAAAATAAAAATCACGAAGTGACTAAAGTCACTGGCACAAAGAATGGCACGCGTTCATCTCAGTCCAAAATATTATTTATTATACTAAAATTATAAGCAAAAGAACAGGAATACATTTAGTATAGTTCCTTGAAAAGAGTTCATCTAAACAAGCATACTCTCAGAAAACCAGTGTGGTACGGGCCCCTTTTTTGTGTGCACATTATCATTTTTTGAAAATGTTTAATAGAAATTAATTTCAGTCATGCAATGCAGTTAAATTAACAAAATTTCATTTTTCATGTCAGATTCTGCCTTTCTAAATCTGACTTATTTACTTTTGAAGTGGGAGGTTTAGGAACACATCAGATTGTACATCAGGTTTATAAATGTATAAAGGCACAACGTTTGAAGTGACATGAAGGTAAACAACAACACAACTTTCATTTTTGTGTGAACTACTACTTTAATAAGCATTTAATGGACCAAAAACATAGTTAATACGTCCTTATGGAATGGCACAGAATATTAAACTGCAGTAAACTTGGCAACTCCAGCCCATAGCACTAAACTGCCCGCTCTTTTTAGCCAGCTAGCATATATCAGCTAGAATTCCCTTTCATCTCTGCACTCTCTCTCTCTCTCTCTCTCTCTTTCTCTCCTCTCACTGAAACTCAATTTCATAGAAGTATGAGATATTGATTCCATAGGCAATGTGCTTGTGTCCAAGCTGTTACATTAGCTGTAGCCCTAATCAGGAGCCTGAACGTGCAGGGTTCAGGCATAAATCTCTCCTTTTCACTCTCTCTCCTTCTCAAATCCCTGGAAAAGACCCTTTCATTGTGATGTATTAAAGCCAAGCAGGTCTAAATATCCCCCGACAGGCCTCCAAACACAAATCAAAGCACTGGGCAAGAGCAATATGTAAAACCATGGGCTCCATGTCCGTTGAGGGAAATCCTGCTGCGTTAGAGGGAAAAAAATATAATGCATCCCTTGTCACTTAGGCTCAAATTAAATAAAACACTGTTTAGCGGAGCAAAGAGCTGCACAGGTCTGACTTTAGAAACACATTGTGCTGGCGGTGGGATGGTAACGTCTGCGGGCGGTTAACTTTAGATCTTCAAGTTTCCTCCAGAGCTCATTTTTCTGGCACGCACACAGCCATTGTCCAATCAGGCTCACTGGAACGTAGCAGTTCTTGGCAAAATGCAGAATCTAAAAATTGGCAATGTATTCATTCATGAGCCGGAATTTGAATTGAATTGGCCACATGCTCCACATGATGCTGAAGAGATTTCCTGAATTGTAAATCTCGAAGGTATTGTCTCAGGTGTTTTGAAAAAGCTACGTCAGCTCCATCTTGAAGATGTCCCCGTAAATTAGAACATGAAAATGTGTTATGAAAATTAAAGAAAATCAAAAGTGTTTTTTAAAGCATGGTCTGTTTAGTAAAGGATAATGTTTTAGTTGTAATGAAGATGTATTTATTGAAATAAATTAATGTTAGGCTAATTAATTATTGAAAAGCACTGCACCCTAAGGTTGTAATGCAGCCACACCGCGAATGGAGTGAATATTTATGGATTTATTTATATTTTCAAAAACACATTTTGAATTTTGCTACATACGTTTTTTTTTTAAATCCTTTTTTTTTTTTTTCAAATAGGAAAATGTGACGTTGCATAAAAAGAAATCTTAAACTTAGTTCTTAATTCTGAAGTCAGTTCTTGAGGCCATTTAGTGTGGACATCTTAAAATATTAAACATCAGGAACTTGTGTTTAGCCAACATTAGTGATTAATGTTCTCTTCTGTATAGTTTCTTGCATTTCTACTACAGTAGTAATCTAACTGACGAACATTCTCAAGCAAAAACTTTACTATTTTTGAATTTGACTTTCATGACTAACTTTTACTACTGCAACAATTTGTTGCCCAAATCCTGAAGGTGCTTGTCTCACATTTGTATGTTTTCTAAACCAGATTTACAATCTACTTACAATTCATCATCAATACATATAAATAAATTCTACCTCAATATAAATTTAGAAATTAAATTATATTTAATCAAGGCATTCTTAGTTCAATTTAGAATTGTCTACAACTCTGGAAGATGAGCATAATGACAAAAAATATTTTAAATGTAGAAATGCAAATGTACACTACTATTTAAAGGTGTTAGATTATTATTCTTTCTACATTATTGCAAAAATCCAAATTCTTCAACCATTACTCCAGTCTTCAATATTGCATGATCCATTAGAAATAACTCTAATATGCTGATTTGTTCAAAAAACGTATACTTTTTTAATCTTATTTGTTGATGGTTTTGAGTTGTGTAAAGTGTTGGATTCATTCAGGGATCTTAAAGTAACAGAATTTATGTCAAGTACTGTAGCCTTTTTTTTAGAACGTAACAATATAATACACAGTCTTTACTGTCATTTTAATTACATTTATTGAGTTCTTGCTAAATGAAAGTATCAATTTCTTTCAATCTACTAACCCCATACAGTACCTTTGAACTATAGTGTGTTTCCAGCAGTAAGTACAATGTGAACCACTTAGGAAATTGATATGAATCAATGATGATGATCAGCTCATATATTACTTAAATACATTCTGTATGTTGATACATTGGAGTATACGGTAACAAGCAGAAATGCAGACAGAAACTGCTGTGTCATAAAACTGACTCATAATTCTGATCTTTGAAGGAAGATGTATTTGATTACCTTGAAGATGCGGTATGCCTGCCCTTAAAAACAAGATTGCATTTCAGTGATCCATCACTCCAAATACTCTTCCATCTACTCTTCCTGCCATCTTTCTCAAAGCACAGAGCGAAGCGCACGGCACTAGCTTTACATTAATTTAGCTTGTGGTTAAAGCACCTCTTACAGAGCTTCACTGTAGAAAAGACACTGAAATATTACCCCAGACAGGAACATTAAGCACCTCCTTGAGCAGAAAGACCTCATATGTTAAAGATATATAACTCTAATATTGCATGAATTGGTGCAGGCTGATTTAGTTTGACCCGCCGAAGATGTCAGATGTCTTGCGTATGGCAATTTCTTAGCTAGCAGGCATACGTCAGGCTACTTATTTCATCTCTGAATGTCAATTGTTTTTTAATCCTCCATAACTGGCAGGTATGGAAAATTCTGCATGGAGACTCTCTTATTATGAGTGGATGAGTCAAAATGTCTGGGGGAATGTGACTTTGCCACACAGAGTTGTGTCATTAGTGTGACCTGTCATGGATTTTTGCAGTTTGCTCATTAAAAGTCTCTATCGCTTTCTCCAATGCCGGATCAGCTGGAACTTAATCAGTGATTCTTTATGCAGGTTTTTTTTTTTTTTCTTCAAAAACGCTTCTGAATAATTAGGAGAAATGAGCGCCTGGGAAGTTCTTCGAATGGGAAATGCTCATTAGTCTTTTTAAGTGTTAAGACATTACACTTTTTAGACAAGGTGTTAGAAAGAATTTGATTTAAAATCTGGCCACAGACAAGTTTTTTGGGGGGGTGTTTCAGATGATGTGGTGGATTTGGGAATGGATGAAGGTCCTACATAATCAACTGTTAATTGGCAACACTTGGACGTCCTAAAAAAATGTAATAATCAGAATCTGTGTACTGAAACCTTTAGACTGAAGCTGCTGTGTCTTATATTCTATGTGAAAATAGCTGGCTTATCTGACTGTTTTGTAATTACAGTATTGATCAGTGTCCACGAGAAGGAGAAGAGTCTCTTGACACTAATGCCCCTGCTCTAGAGCGAGAGAGAAGGGCAAGTATGTATTAGCTGTAGATGGGACACATAAAGAGTTTTTAGCAAGGTTAATGGAAAATTAATCATTATCTGATTAATTTCATTTAATTAGCTACAGTTCATAAGTGGAATACTATCGACTAAGTGAGTGTTTGATGACTTGTAAAAGGCATGCTTATTAGAAACTTTTTTCACTTTTAAAATTGTAAAAAATGCAAAGAAAGCTATAGTAGAGTAAAGTAATTGGGGGGTTGGGTATATTTATATATATTTTTGTGTAATATTTGGGCAAAAAACATATACAGTATACAAGTATATAGTATTATATAGTATATAATGCTATATAATACCTATATTATATAATAACCAATTTTGAAAATGAGTAAAGAATTCAAATAAACAGAATTTATTTAAAATAGATTTTTTTGTAGCTATCTTTTTTGGCCAGTTTTATGAATGTGTAGAAAAGTACAAATGTTTAGTACATACTTATAGGTGAGAAGACAATCATTTAATCATCCTCAAGTTGTTCCAAACCTGTATGACTATTTATTTTTTATTACTCAGTTTCTGCTTTTCATTGCATAGGTTTTTTTTTGTTTTTTTTTCTATGAAAGACACTGAGGGTCAGTATAGGTTAAATATCCAACGTGCATACAGGTTGGGGAGGCGTAAATGATGGTGACATTTTCATTTTGGGGTGAACAGTCCCTTTAAGAAAAACCCAACTAAGCACAGATGAAAAATGTATTATCACAGAAGCTGAAGAAAAATTGGGGTTTGAATGATATTCATACAGTTTAAGACACTAAGCAATGTAAGTTGCAGAAATGTATTCTCTTTCTTCTATTCATTAAACAGTTTTTGAGTCATTCGTTTAAATCATAGAAAAGTAAGAGAGGTTAAGAGGGAGAGATGGAAGAAATCAATAAACTAATTTCAAAGTTTCTGGAAAGTTCATAACTTGCAAACAGCCAAACCAATGGCCATTTACTCTGCTAATTTATTCTCTGTTTTAGACACAACTGCATGAGGTCTGAGTAGGGACTGACACATGCTTTAAGACTTATGTCGAATGATGTCAACTGCCAACGGCTTAATTGATGACCAGGTTGAGTCAGAAAGTTAGAGCTACTTGGTTTTACATCTTGTCTTGTTGTTCATGGCTTTCTTTTCTTTTGCTTTGACTTTATAATGAAGTCTCAAAGGATCGACTATGCTAAACAAATGGTTGTTTTAGAGAGGGTTGGTAGAAACAAAATATTAGCTGAGTGTTCAGAATTATAACTGAATATGTCAGTGTGCTGTTTGTAGAAAGCAAAAACATCTTATAGCGTGTGACTTTTTAATGCCGGAAAGGGTCATTTGTAAGCATGTTGGGACCCAAATTGGTGTGAAAAAATGTATTTAATGTATTTATGATTTCCCAGCAATCTTTGCTGCTGTATTATTCATATTTCTATCATGACAACTCTCTGATGGTTTATCATGCTAAACTGCTTGATAATGTGTGATCTTGGGGAAATACATCCGCTATGTACAATACAGAGGATTGCTAGTGCCAGTATATCCGAAAACATGTTGCTATGAGCATTTAAGAAATACTATTGATGGATAGTCCAATGTATTGGACGGTATATTAATGCACATCTCATCCGTAATGTCGGTTCCTTGATTGGAATTTTCATACCCCCCATATGTAGCATACATACAATCACCCAGTAGCAGATCTGTACAGGTGGAGCTGGGATAGGTGGAGGGTTTGTACTAGCCAAATATAGAATATTGAGTAACAAGCTCATTGGTTGGTGATATATAAAGAACCATGTAATAATGATTTCATTATGTCAGATTGAGTTAGACCAATCAGACTGTGCCAACTAGAATTTTATGACAGAAGTGTGTGTGTAATCAGTTGCATGATGT
>JAUMHG010000033.1:22770566-22783086 GCA_032359395.1 Enteromius anoplus
TTTAACTAGTGTGAGAGCGCAACGACGCTGTTGTCTGTTGGCATAGCAACGTGATACTTCCTGTTTCCTTTTCCGTCTTGCATTAGATAATGCAAGTGCATTTATCCGCAGCCGCGATCAGACTCTTCAGGATAAACAAACACAATGCGCACGTGACACGCAAGTCTGTCAGCGTGCCGGTTTCGTACTAATACGTACAGTAGTTTAGAAAACTAGTCCCGTCCGAACAAGGCTACAGTGTAATTCGGCTATACATCCATGCTAAAGGTGAAAGTCACCATAGCTTGTAGTATAGACTCCAACCCAACTTTGTAAATAGATTAATGGCGATATTTGTTTTATCGCGCGATAAGAGTCTCGCGTTAAAGCCGATAACGGCCCACCACTAATATATATATACTCTGTATATTTTTGTATATATAAATACAAATACATACAGTATATATTTTGAAAATATAATATAATACGTCCGTGTATGTATTTCCGTAATAAATATACACAGTACACCCACATAAGTTATGTAAACAAAAGCTTTCATTTTGGACGCAATTAATCGCGATTGAATCGCTTGCCAGCACTAAAATTAATACATCAAGTTGTTTTATCTTTGTAAACCATCAATTTAGGTTAAAATTAGACTTAAAATTAGAAATTATAAATAATAGTCCATCCCCTGTTGTCCTCTAATATCAAAATCCACTGACATATTTAAATGTTTTTGCTTAAAAACGGTTCTTGATCTATGCGCATCCCCTGATTGAGGAAAAGATGCGCTTTTCACTGGAGAAAGCAATACTGTGGATTACAGTATTTGTATTTCAGCCAGAATCAATGTGGTTTAAAAGTTAAAAATGTCTTATTGAAGGATGTATTTCTTAAAAAACATTCAGTTTTTAACTTCAAAAGATGTTAATCAATGGATCAGAGTCTTGTGGATTACTTGTGAATTATGATGATGCTTATATTAGCTTTCCGGACTTTCATTCTGACGGCAACCATTCACAGCAAAGGATCCATTGGTGGAAAAACTAATAAAGACCCACAGTACATAAGAAACTGCCTCTGGTTTACTTTGTACTTTTTGCTACATAAGACACTGGAGACATGAGAAGAAAGGGATGTAGCGCATGAGGAAATGATGCAAGCCAGATTTGAATATGTAGTCTATTCTCAAAGCCTCTTTTTAATGTAGAGTAACTCACTTCAGCAAGAATGCCCCGAGTTTCTCACAAGTACTAAAGCAGTTTCACTCTAACACAATCATAAAAGTGCATCAGCTGCTCAGAAACAGCAAGAACAAAATAGTCTATTCCATTATTCTGCTGACACTTCCATCCCCTTTCTTCCTGGCCTGGTATACAGGCCATTCACATATTTAGCGTCAACACAGATATGAGATGAAGCCTGCGAATTCTGCTGCCAGCTTATGAATTGAGAGATAAAAAACATGAGCCTTCAGGTATTATAAATTACTGAGGTCTGTTCTCTTCGCAGGAGGCTGTAATAGAATAACCCCGGGGACACGTTGCCAAGTTGAGCCATTTAATGGTCTTGGGTCATAGAGCCTGTTTTATGATAAAGTTTGTGTTAGCTGCACTGCAGCTTGTTAAATTTAATGTTCAAAGTGTAACAAACGAGAGGCCGTGCTCCTGTCCAGATCTGCATTGTCAACACGCCTGCACTCCACGATTTCTAACCGATACAGTCAGATAAAAGGCCTCACAATAGTGAATAATTTATAGCTGTGTATTAATTTCATGGTCCAATAAGATGTTGGACTGTGGGCGGGTGAGAAGAGTCTGTGGGAAAACGTCTCCTGCGCTCAGAGAGATGTGAAAACACAGGCGCCGACTGAGAAAGGCTTGCAGCTCTCACCACTGTAATTGCTCTGTTTGTCGGCTTGTACTGAAATTTCCTCAGTGCTCTGGTTGCGACCTGTATCTGTGCTATTAATGAAATATCTTGTTAATTCTGACTTGGATAATTAGGCAGCGCTGTTAATTTGTTGGTTTCCAGCTTAATTATCCTCAAATTAATGGAAATCAGGTTGATTAGCACTAAATGTGCCGCACATGGTTTTAAACCATGGCGTGTATTGAGGCATTTTGTTAGCATGTCATATTCTTTATGATATCATTGAAAGAGTACAAAGGTTTCTTAAAATGCAGCTCCTTAAAATAGTTGGTATCATTGAAAATTGAATTTCCACAGTCATTTATTTTACACAGTGAATATACTGGACGTTAGAGTGAATCCTTCTAAAATGTTATTATGCAAATCACATCCATATTTGTTCAGTCTGACCAGCTGAAAACTTCTACAGACATTTTGCATTTAAAGTTCTGTTATTTGCCATCATATCACCTTGGATATGATCGCTTTGCTTAACCTGTTAAACTCTGTTACATTCAAGTTGTGCCTTGAATTTTTAACCCTTTGCATGCACCAATAACCCCATATGTGGTACCAGCTTAGAATCTCTATTTTATGCAGATATGAATCACTTTGTATATTTATTTTACTGTAACAAAGTTATTTACACATAAATTACACTATGCGATTAAATAAATACTTAAATATTATTTGAAATTAAATATATAGAAAACTACACTGACATACTTTTTGTCTGTTTGACTCACTGACTAATTCTCACACACACACACACACTTATTGATTGGCTCAATCACTCATACACTCACTGACTTGACTGACTCACTCATAGACTTACTGAAAGATCCAATCACTCATTCACACACACATGCACATGTTGGTTTTTGTGATTTTTGAGGACTATCCATAGGCGTAATGGTTTTTATACCGTACAAACAGCTTGTGTTATTGTCCTACACTGACCCTACACCCAAACCTACCCCTTACAGGAAACTTTATGCCCTTTTAGTATGTTTTTTAAGCCTTTTGAATTAAGGGGACACTGAAAATGTCCTCATAAAACATATCTATATCATACCCATGTCTTTATACAAATTTGTGTCCTCATAAACCACATAAACCCACTCACACAATCACTCACTAACGGTCACTAACTGATTCACACACTCACAGACTCAATTACTGAGTCACAATCACTGATTGATTCAACAGCTTATTCTCATATAGGATGCCTTGCTAAAGAAAAATAAATAGTATTGTCTTACATTGTGGTTAGGCGGGACACCATGATATGACCTCCAAATTCATCTAAACTGCTGTAGTAAGTATTAAAGTCAAGTTCCAGATGAGCCACTCATCTAACATCAGAGCCCCGACTTAACATTATTTAAGGTGGTGCGGGTGCCCAGACAAAGTGAATTTGCATGATTAAATTAGGATGTGCATGCACATATGCCAGCCCATATTTTTCCCATCACACCCGTTTTAGTGCTGATTTACAGCCTGCGGCCCAGCTTCAGTAAATTCAGTTCTCCTGTGGAGCAGAGTTCTCTCTCAGTATCTACCGACAGAAACTCAAAAGTACCTGAGGATACGAACACAGCAGTTAGAATAAGCTAATACATTCTGAATACATCAAAAATTATAGTATCTGACTGAAGCATCATGTTTTAAAATGCAAATGAGACCTTCTGTGATTATCAATAATTTAAACTGACAATCAAGAATATCTTAAATATATTATATTAAATATTTACATTTTTAATGTGCTTTTTTAAATCTCGATAAGTGTACAGACATTTTTGTGACTGATTTTTTGGATACCTTTTTTTTTTTTTTTTTTTTTTTTTTTTTACAATTTTAGCTATAATAGTATTAATGTTTTTGTCCCACAGCTGAATAATGAGTGCATCTGGTCTTAAAATGCCTCTAAAACACAACTGAGACTGATTAAATGCCGCAGTCCTGAAAGAGCATGAAAATTCTGGCATAAGGATGTAATCCATGTCTCCCGGCTTAGCTTTGTTCGTCAATTTTGAATTGTTTTATTATCTGTTTCCTGGAAATAACATGACAGATTCACAATGTTGTACTATGCAACTTCTCTCTACTCATCAAGTTTAAAGGCCTTAAATAGTCCTTTTATTTATTTTTCAGTTTATTTGGAAATTGTATTGTTATGTAGTTCAAGTTAAATTGTATTGTTTAAGTTAAATTAAAAATAAAATAAAGTTAGGGTTGAAGGTGGTCACTGTGCATATTAACATTTGACAATAATACATTTTTATCACTACAGTGGTTGGCCAATATATCACCAAGACTGCTGCTATTTTTAATTAATAATCAGCCTATGTTTTTTTTTTTTTGCTTGGCCGATATGTCTGAAGCAGACTTTTGTTTTGATAGAATAGAAAATTTAATGCATCTTCCTTCGGCAATTATTGAAAATCATTTTGGGGTGGAATAACCCTTTAAGTCTTTAAATATCTAATAAGCATTTAATGTCACAAAACTTAGTCAAATCAGCCATCAAAAAATCTATTTTTTATAAAAAAATTCATTTTTAGTGTGATTTCAGTGTCTTTTGTGGTGCATCACTTTTTCAACTGACAGCAGTGCTGTAACAAATCACAATACTCGACTGCTGCTTGTGATGTATAATTATGCTTATGTATGATCATACGACATCAGCAAGATGAACAAAATTATGTAAATGGATTGCACCTGTCAAAATAATGAATGTAGGGAAGCATCCTTTTGTTCTGAGGTGTCTCACACAACTGAAAGTCTGTGGGTGGATTTGAGATGACCAGTCTCGCTCTCCAGACCTGTAAGCATTTTATGTGCAATCGACATTCTAGTCTCGATGACCTTTCGCCAGATTCAGACATACTTGTGAATGACAAGCACATTGATTCGGTACCAGTGCACTTTGTCTCCCATTAGGAGAAAACCGGAGCCTGCACAGGTGATTATGAAAGAATACATTCCCATTACAACAGATGGATCAGACTACCGCATCAGGAACTTGTTTGTGCCTTACTGTCCTTTTTTTACTTTTTTTAAAAAACATCAATATTTTATGAAACAAAAGTGTAACTAGTAACCATTTCCTGTATATTTTTCACCTTTACTGGTTCATTCCTAACACTCCCACATATAATGATTTTGTTGCATGCTCACTTAGGCTGCATTTACTGCGTGTGCTCAAAAATTAAGAATAAACTACCCATGTATTCATTTTATAATCACCATGATTGTGAACTCTTCAGATGTTATTGGATAGCACAAAATAGGGTATCTGTGTCTCAGGCTCTTTACCTGTGCTGACAAATGGCACCGAGTTTGGTCAGAGGAAATAAATGCCCTCTCAGTAGTAAAAGGAAATAATCCCTTTAGTGCTTTCTCCTCTCCCGTCTTTCTCTCTGTCTGTCTTCCTGTGTCTCACTGCAGATCTCTCTCCATCTCTGCCAGTCAGTGCTACTTGTATTTATTAGTTGAATGGTTTCACAAATCAAACTACTGAGAAATGATTAGCTTTGCATATTCCATGCCAGTCAGCACCGTTTCGGCTGTTAATACTGTTTGAACCACCCGTAAATTAAATATTATCCCCTCCTCTCTCAACAGAACCCTGTCTTCTATTTGCTGAATGTACAATGACCAAAGTCAAAGAGTCCGCAAAAACACGAGCAAAGCTTCCCAGATGTACACTGTGAATGCTGTAATTAATTTAGTAAGTAATTTGGGGATTTATGTTTTTCCATTTGTTTAAAAATTGTTTTAGATTTTATAATAATAATAATTATTATTTTAGAAATTATAATTTAATCCCATTTTTTATCCTCACTAGATAACAATTCTAATTAAAATACATATGCATATATAATAATAATAAATTATGCATTGCATAAAAAAATAATAATAGTGTTGGCTCTGGATAAATGAACAAATAGTGCAACCATTTGGATAAATCTTTTCGAGTTATAACTACTTCTAATAACAACTTCTGATTAATCTATTTCTTTTCAAATCAACAGCTTACATAACAGCGTTCTACATCTAATTTAATTAGTGGGCACTAAAATAAAACTCTTTAACACAAAAACTCATTTAAATTTGAAACATAATAACATTTATTACTAACAGGCCTTTAAAAAATAATACAATTACAAAAAAAAACATTTAAATTGCACTCAAAATTAAGTTATTGCAATGAACAGAACTCATAAAAACAATTTGTACAACTTTAAAGGATTAATTATACTGATACGTTTTAACTTGCATCCACACAGTGCATGTTTATAACAATAACCGTCTATGTAAATCTGCTCTTCCAGATATCTCATACACCACTGCAAAGAGCTGAAAGCTTGGTTTCCTTATCGCAGCGCTCTCGTAGAGCATGCCTCCATTAGTGCAAAGCAAAGGACCTCTTTTATGGTGCTCTGCAATCATTTTTTCCCCCACTTCCTCAGAGGTCTAGGTCTATTTAGGCAGGCAGTCACTGGACCTACATACGCTTAAAAAAAATAAGAACCTTCTACTTTGATTCTTCAGAGGCACTCTCGGGGAAATCTAGTGAGCTCTGATGACTGTAAAAATGTCTTCTTTTCTGGAAACTACAGGTAGTAATTGAATCAATCACTGGTGTGACCAATGGCTTCTTGGTTACCAATTTCATCTTTACTGACTGACTGAAGTAAATGAACTTCAAGGTCTTATAAACACGCAGATAGTTAAAGAAGCATTAGAACATCTGCACAAAAGGTATGCAACTATTCTTCTTTAGGGATGTTATTTGTTCTTATCCGTTCTTGCTAATTCATTGACTGTTAGCTATGCAAGTTGAGTCCATATGCTTGTACTAATGAGGTCAGAAAAGTCTTTGGAGGAGCACAGCTGCCACTTAATTAGTCTTTGTGTTTGTCTGTGAAACTGACCCAGTGTTCATAAGCCCTCATTCCACAGGCTCTAATTCTTCTTTTCTTGCTCTTTTTGTTATGTCTTTTTGGACATGTCTAGACATGTTAGGTATCAAGTCAGGTTTGTATATCATAAAACTGCTGATTTAAAATTAGAATTGAGACCAATCCTAAATACATGTTCCTGGTTCCCTTTTTTCATCGAAGTTGCATGATGAAGTCAAATAGCTTTCAAGGTTTTGTCTCTGGATAGCAGACCTCTACTACCTCATCTGGTTTCAATGCTGCTCTGTATTTTGATAGTTATTGCTTTTCTAAGTTAGTTGATGCATTGGATTTTGAGGTCATAAATTACAATCTTGATCTTAGATTGTTATGACTTCCCTCCACAACTCTGTTCTCCCTTACCTCTGCCCCTAATATTTTATGCCATATTGATAAAATAATGAAAATATGAAAAAATCATCGGGCTGAGCATATGTTTCGTAAATGCTGAGCATATGTTGCATAAATTCTGAGATCCCACTCCACCTTGAGGTAAGGTCGTTTACTCAAACTTGTACCCTTGGGCAAAAGCAATGCTGCTTCGAATCCAGAATAACATCCTAACATGGATTGAAGCATAATATTGTTTTGGATAATAATTCATATTTTTAGAGTATAAAGTGAGCATGTAAGGCATTGTATGGGTAACTGTAATGATTATTACAAAGTTTTCAGAATTTTTCCTCGTTCACCTGACCAATCTTTCAGGTTTCCATGTGGGGAGCCAATTTTTAGGCCTCTTCACACTGACCAACCTCACTCGTATGAATTCATGTCATTTTTGCTAAATCATACGTTTTTACGACCTGCCAATTCATATGAATTTGTATGAATGACCTGCACCTAACTCCGCCCCTAAATCCTAACATCCCTGGGGTTTAGACAATTTTTTTTTTTTGAATTTCCTCTTCCTCTTACGAATACGTACAAATTGGTCATGAGACTGTGTTGGCATTGGCACAGTATTTACTTAAACATGTTTATATACTAAATACAATATTGTTATTAAAGTTATTAAACAACAGTTGGTAAATTTTGATAAATCAGTTTACAGTGCAGTTTTTCATCTTTGTTCAGTCCTGCTGTATGTGCACTACTTGCACCTTCTGTACTTCCAAGCTTACGTGGGCAGTGGATCCTGTACCTGTTATATAATTAGGTTATACAGTCACCAAAATATATTGGTACTTGCATTTGTATACATGCTGTGAAGCAAGTTTTATTATACTCAGTTTATATATACAAGTATTTTATATATATAAACTGAAGATTATATCTCAAATTCAAACATCTCAAATTCTCAGACTCTGTTATTCCAGTATTCAATAGGTGAATTTTTTTTTTCACCTATATATGCTGGTGCCCTTGTTTCCATGGTGATAAACTTTACATGGCATTGAAGGATAATAAAGATTTGCTCCTTTATTGACATTTGTCCTTATTATCATAATGATTATTTAATTGTTTAAGCACAAATGGATGTTTTGCATACAAGCTACTATTTCTCAGACTTTCACGAGTGACATATGTGTTGAGGCAAGCAGGGTTTTCAGCTGACATAGGGCTTTTTGGTTAGTTGAGACCGAGTCTGTGCATTGACCCAGTCCAGTGATCTACGCAGTCTCATTTTAAAAAGATCTATATTTTATTATTAAACCACTAGGCTTCTCACCATTTGTCATTACCCATCAGCATGCCATTCTTCCATCCAAATAACAAAAAGCAAACATGTCATAAATCCACTATCAAATCCACTTAACCTGAACACATCTTGGCTCTCTGGAGTACCTTCTGTGCGACCACAAGCTCCATATTGCATTTCCAGTCGGTCTGAGAGCTGTTTTAGCCATATAAGGATTAGGACATGATTACACAGACAGCTGACAATGCAGTTTGAGGATGTCAGACCCAACTAAATAACTGTCAACTCTTAAACAGCTCAATATGAGAAGAAACAAAGCCTTTTTAAAAATACACTTGCTGAATATGAAATCGAAAGTGAGCGTTAGAAAGACTATGATAGATTATATAGATTATAATAATCCATTATCTTCTTGATTAGATTAAGGACATTGGATGTCGGATGTTGTAATTAACACTAATGTCTGTTTAACCAGTTGTAAATGAGAAAAAAGGTAAAGTCATGCACCACCCTCCTGAATTAAACGTGGAATTTGATATGTTACATACTGTATATATAAAACATGTATCTATGTGTTATTAGTTTCGCAATCCAATGTTTTATGTATTTCAAAAAAGTACATTTGTTTTGCCAGCAAGGCATTGACCAGGTTACAGTAAACCCATTCTTTGTACTTGATTCATTTAGACAGTTTAAGAATAAATTGTAGACGTCTGAACTAATTTAATCTGAAACATCTAAGAGTTTGAGACTCATAGTGCAAAAACAGAACAGACACTGTTACAATAACTGAAAAAGAAAGCATGGAACTGATTTCACTGAAAACTGAGCAATCATAATAATAATAAAATCTTTAAGCTATACGTTCTCGGGTGTTAAGCCTTCAGAACAAGCTTGAGCAATTGTTTCATAGTTGTGTTTGGTTCTTTCAGAGTTTTGATTCCTTCTGCTGTATTTTCTCCATTTTTATCTCTTTCCCCCCTAGTAGTTCAAGGCATGTAACCACATTACTTTGACAACAATTGTATTGACATTTCTCTGTGCAGCGCACAATAAAGTGATTTAAAAAGTAGTCCTGTAAGCAGGTTTTCTCCCTTGTCCTCACTGGCTGGAAAAGTCACAAGGCATACTGGAAAAATATGCAGGGAAAAAAAAATTAGCAAAATAGCTGAATCAGGGAAAATTGCAGAACGGTGGACCATACCAATAACCATGCTTTACGACAAAAAAAAATTTAAATAAGGCATGGAGACATATTACCTCACATGTCGTAATGGTGTGCCACAAGAACACGTGCGTGGTCCTCTAGAGTTGCCATGCACAAGTGGGTAGCAGCTTTCTTTTGCCTAATACAACAAAAGGAAGGATATTTAAAAGAATCATGGCGAGATGAAAATGAGAATAGGCCATAGCTGATCCATTTCCCAATTTCACATTATTTCCCACACTGCATTGCTTTCAATGGTACATTTGCTACATACCTCGCATAAAATTCTCGCCTTTCAAATTGTGCTAAATACCAAACAAAGACAGAAATCTCCTCTTGGGAACCATTAGGCCAACCATGATTGGTGGCTTTCCATTTCCTGTGCCCTCAACCAGAGATAGCGAGTACTCTATAATTCAGCTCTATCCTGCACACTTCCTTGTGCTTTATTGCATCTCATGAGTGACACACAGCAGGTTATTATTCACTGTGTCTTCTCCCCAGCGTGCTACACCTCTGCATTGTCACTAGAAGCCTTGGAAGTGTATATGGCCAAAGGCCAGGTAATACTCCATGGTTTCTTGAAAAGTAATCACTGGCAAGGTGGCCCCATGGGCATTTTAGTGTGAGGGCACTATATCCACACCAGATGTGCTCTGGGAAGTGTCGTCCAGCTTCTTCCCTTCTGGGGCTAGTCATATCGTGTGGTGTCTGCCAATTAGTTCGTACATGTCTACATGTTCTGTCAGCTAATTAGCTTAACTGATATATAATAACATTTCAGGCTGTAAATGGTTCACAGAATATGTCTTAAAGGGACAGAACTTGTTAATGGTTTGTCACCTTTGTGTGTCCTCAGCTCGTTTTCTTACCTGTGGAGTTTTTCTGCCACTAGTGTTTATTTCTTTTGGAAACTGTTCTTGGAAATGTACTTGTTGGTGCGTATTTCGTGTTTTGCTAAAAAGTGCACCAAGGTATATTTATGCCATGAGACCAAGTAAGTTGTTATTTTGAGCACTCTTTTTAGCATGAGGCAATGAGGGCTTAATTTAGATGTCATGACAGGAATTTATCCACATGAAAGCATCTAAATCATTCAGGTGACTAAAAACTTTGATGCATTCATTTCAGTTGAGTCAGCAGTAGACTGTGGGATACAGGGGAAAGTCATTGCTTAAGCAAAGCATTTGCAGACTATAATTACTCAGTCAGCGCTATAATGAATATGTCATTTAATGATCTGCTGCTGTACAGACAGTGACTGTCAGAATGCATGATGAGGCAAATCTTCTGAAGGATTTTGGGTTAGATTCAAAGCTGGTGCTCGCTGAATGAGAAGTTCCATAAATCTAAACTGATGAACACATGCAATACCTCTGAGAGAGACATCATGTTAGCCCCAGGAGATAGACAGCAGTGTGGAGTTGTTGTTTTTTTACCTTTATGGTAGTAGTTGGATGAGTATTTATGACATCACTCCTTCAGTTTTACCAGGTATCTACTGCGAAGACTTCCATGACCCACATCAAATGTGTGAGAGGACCAATCAAAAAGCAGTAGAATTCAGTGTCACTCACCTGGCGACAATTTGAGCACCACAGCTGTGGCCTGTAACACCAAACATTTCCTCTCCAAAAAAAAATTATATTGCCACATGTACAACGGGGCCATAATGAGGGTGTTCTCATATTGCTGTGTCAAAGGCAGACAAGCACACTTGTAAAAATGTATCTTGACACCTCTGGTGCCTTGAGATTCAACAATACAAAGTTATCAGACTGGAAGGTGCAAGAAGATGTGATTCTCAGATTCTTGGAGGAATAACCTTGGTTTTTTTGTGTTTTTGTTTTTCTGGACTCAGTAGTTTAGAAAAAAAATTTATTTTAAAAAGTAATATATTGATAACGGTATATGGTATATACAGTATATATGGTATATATATTATAATAAAAATGTTAATTGTAAATTAAGATGTGGCAGCAAAGAGTTTTCCAACCCACACGGAAAAAAACCTATATAAACATATATGTATTAATGTAGGTTTTGATTTAGGTTTTTAATATATGTGACATATATAAAATTGGCAGATTACATCATGTCAAGAAGACCCTGCGCTCTGAGAGTAAATTTGTTTTATATGCCCTTTCAAAGGAAGAATCTACAAAGAATGAGTGGCTAAAACTCTTTTTTTCAACAACACCTCAGTAGTACAGTCTCTTGTTGTGTTCACGTAATTTTACTGATGACTGCTTTTCCAGTTTTGGAGGACAACGCGATATTCACCAAAAGCTTGCTCTTAAAAGAAGGATCAGAGCCCAGTTTGACAGTCCAGGCTTGCTCCTCTGAATATCTACCTGTAAGTAAGATTAATTATTGATGATTATATTTTCTTGCGATCAAATTTGTGTACGTGATGTTGTGTAACAACCCTGCACATGTCTTGGTAACCGGTGGGCCTAATGTAGTCTAATACTGTGATGAATTCAGCTTGACTGTCTGTCTGTCTCATCATTAGCTCTGTTTACACGAAGGGGGGAAGACGCAGGTATTTCCTTGCGGTTTGGTTATATGGCAGAAAATGCTTAACATCATGTGAGGATCTATTTAACGTTACATAGGTTTGGCATAGTTATTATCGCGCTCGACGGCGTATATATGATATAAATGACAAGTTTTTGGAAAACGATGTTGTGTGCACAATGTTATTATTGAAATCGGAGCGGAGGAATTATTAATTTCTCTAAATACCCGGCTATGTGTAAATGTGACCTAAGTAATGATAAACGATGGCTTAACGCAGTGTTATGCTTT
>JAUMHG010000033.1:22820063-22838805 GCA_032359395.1 Enteromius anoplus
GTCATACACTGATTATTATTCAACATAATGTACAGAAGAAGAGAGAAACCTCATCAAAGTCACCTGTGACAGTAAGAAACACTCCTGGTTTACCAATCCATTTTCCATTTGTTACATTAGTGATGAATCTGAAACAGTACTCGTGTTGATCTTTCTGTGTCACATGACTCAGTCTGATGGTGCAGCTCTGCTGATAATCTCCCAGATACTGAAGTCTCTGACTGTATTCAGGGTCCTCAGACAGATCAGAAAACTCATTATCTTCTTTCTTAGTCCAGAACACTTTCCTGATCTGATATCCAGGAGGGTATGTAAAAGTGCAGCTCATTATCACTGATGAGTGTTTTAGTGCACAGATGTGTGAAGAACTGTATCTCACACCCCAATCAGCACTAGATACTCCTGAAACACACATTCATGAACAAATAATGAAAACATCAGTCTGTGAGTCAGACAAGACCATAAACTATAAAATAAAAATAATTTTCTTAAAGTGTGCTTAAAGAGAAACTCACCTGGAATCATGAGCAGAAACATCAGAGAAAGAGGAGGAGCCATGATCAATGACATCACTGCAGATAAACATTCAATACAATTCTTCATCTTTAGTTAGGATGACAATATTTCAGTTTAGGGTGTTCTCCCTTTACACTGAGTGTGTGTGTGTGAAAGCCAAATCGAAAGTGCAATGTGCAAAAATGGCATTTAATGTACTGTATAATGACTGCATGAGCAAACAGTAAAGGACAGATATTGTGCAGGGCTTTAACACACGAAAACTAAAGAAAGTAAAAGCTGAATCCTGGACATTTTGGACAATTTAGAAATCCTGACTTGACACAAGTCTAAAATAGGACACATCCAGCAAAAATAAGACGTATGGTTACACTAACTTTAGCTTCATCTAATGTACTTTGAACACTGTGAAAATGCTAAAGCTTCTTAAAAGTCTTTACTGTTAGAAGTTTTACCCTGCTGAAACTCAAGTACATACAAGTGCTAGATGTTCAGAGGTTACCGTAGAACATGGAAGTGCTCGAGAGTGTGTTATTGAAGTGAAGTGTTAATGTGTGCTAGCTAAACCCCTGCATCTCAAGTAAAGCTACACTTGTTACCTCTTTCCTTCGTCTCACCGCTCATCATCCAACTGTTATGGAAAGAAAATGTCTCTCACTTGAAGATTCTTGGAAGTTATTTTAATCACATTATTTATAAGTAAATGAGTGTAACTCTTACCGTGTTGTACTTCCAGTCAAGCAGATTTCAGTGTAGATTCCAGGAGATTGTTCTGCAAGAGCAAGCAGAAACAGTTTTTCTGCTCTTTTAAATTTTTTCCTTCCTCTTTTTAAAGTCTATTTTAATGACTTGCCCCATAGCAAGACAGGAAGAACCCCATATGAAACCACTTACAATAACTAAGACTTCCTAAATGAATACATAACTCTTTCATAAAGACTGATTTCTTATTATTACTGTGCTTTGCAGAGAAAAAAAATTTAACAAAAAATAATAATAAATAAATAAATCTAATGAAACTTTCAGTGTGAAAGGGAAACTTCATGTCACCATGATCAGATAGTGGTAACACTTTCCCTTTTTTTAGAGAGATAAGTACTTCTTAATTTTTACAGACAGTAAGCGTTTGCACAACAAGATCACACTATGTGTGTTTAGATAAATGATCATTTTACATTTATCTTAAGTAGGGCCACTGCTTTGACTTAAAATAATCAGGTTAAAAAAAGAAAGAAAGACAAACAAACAAATAACCATCATCGTAGCACTTATTTTAATAGTCCACTTTAGACATTCTACTAACAGTTAGTAACTTTGTAACTACATGTAAACTACTGTGTAATGAAGGAGACAAGGAAATGTGGATCAAAGGCAGGGTCAAACACAATGGCAAAAAGGTATCATAGAAACTAACAAGGGGTAGAGACTGAACGAGGGAAACACTGAAACAGTGGAGAACACACCGCATAAAAAGAGTCCTGAAAGCATAATATAAACACAGACAGGGGTAGAATATAAAACAGTCCGGGGGAGAGCGCCCTCTACAGGAGTTAGTGGGCAATCCAGCTGGTGATCATGACACAGTCATTAAAGTATTAGACTGTCTGCTTAAAGAGCAGGTAATATGATATTTTAACTTTTCAAAAGTCATGTTTGTAACTTTTCGGTCCATTTCGGTACCTTAAGGTAAATATTAGTACTTATTGTGTACATATTTGTGCCTAGGTACAAAAGTGTACCTTTTAAATAGAGAGTGTACCTTAACAGTCTACTCATTAACATGCAGTTGCAAAGTTACTTATAGTAAGTAGAATGTCTAAAGTGGACTATCAAAATAACATAACCAAAAAATGTATTAAAAATAAAGACGATTAATAAAATTGATACAAATAAATACATAAATAAAAAGTGTATTAATACATTTTTAAAGATGTTTTAAAGATCGGACTGACACTGTTCATGTTTACTTTACCATGTGCATTAGGGAAGTGAACTCTCCGTCTCTCACTCACACTCACATCTACCTAGTATTTAGTGTGAGAACAGGTAGTGTGAGTTGAGGTTGAAGCAGGCAGTCATGAGAACCGCCACTTCCATCAGTTTCTCAGGTACGATCTGGCATGATACATTCAAGAATAGCACATTTTAATCTTCCCTTCAGTTGATTTTATTGATAAACACCAAAAGTCAGCACACTAACTCTGAAAGGATGTCTGTCCGACAGCAGTTCTGGGTCTTTCAGCGATGTGGCTGATGGAGATCTCGCGGGCTGTTAACATCACTGGATCTGTGGGAAGCAACATCTCAGTCTCCTGCAGCTATCCTGAAACCTACCAGAATAACAGCAAGTACCTCTGCCAGATGAACGTCTCGTCTGCTCCAGAAGATCTTCCGTGTGTTCACATCACCAGCCCAGAGACGAGCTCTGAACGAGGGAGACTGGCTCTTCTGGATGACACCATCACTCATGTTCTTACAGCAAACATCTCTGGACTGGCTCCAGAAGACTCGGGGAAGTACCTGTGTGGTGTAGATATTGCTCTGCTCCCGGATTTCACCTCAGAGATCTGGATAACAGTCACCAAGGGTGAGATACACAGCAGCTGGAGACTCACTGTCCTACTGATATACTGAATATATACCAGAATTTGACGTGACATGTAATTTTATAGTCTTTGAGAAAAAAATAATTAATAAATAAGTAAATACAAATATGCAAATCAAGTGAAATATTAATTACATACTAATAAACAATGTAATTAAAACTAAAAAATAACAATATATATTGTTCAATCATTTGATAAAAAATATATACAATTTTGACATTAATAATTGAGTCATGTGGAACAAATCATTAAATCATTTTTAGTAACTCAAGACAAACTGTCAGCGATTCGACCGAAATATCAGATATTTCACAATAACGCTATAAATCACAATGAAGTATTACAAAGTAAGCGTTTTTGCTGGGCATTTTCAGAAAGCTGCCTGTCACAACAGTTCTCTTGAAGGTCTCAACTGCTGTGACTTTATTTATTTATTAACTATATTTTTAAGGAATTACGTCAATGCTCACTTATTGCGTGCACATACGATTTGTTTTAAGTCCAAGTTATAATTAGTTTACACTTTATTTTGATGGTCTTTTGACATTCTACTACCTATAAGTTACTTTGTAACTACATGTCAACCAATGTTTATTAATGTGCAACTACATGTCTACAGTATAATTCTCAGAGTAGACTGTTAGTGTAGGGTTAGGGTTAGTAGAATAAGTGTATGTTGAGGACTCATCAAAATAAAGTGTTCGAAAATATTAAGCAGACAGTAAATATAAATAAATACTGTCAATAAATACAAAACAAATCGTTATCTATGATTATTATTGCAGTCGCTATCTGTTTGGGTTCATGAACACTGAAGTAAGAGTTATGGGGATTTTTGAGGTGCTATTGAGTCTCATATTGGTTTCAGATGGGATGTGATACAGCATGGTCTTCCTCTTATGTGTCTGGTAATGAGTCGGGAACTGAACACTCCCACACACATGGGTAAATGAATGCCACCCAAGGCACCTTTCACTTTTGTTTTCTGTGCAGAACATCCACCAGATCGAACCACAGACCTGTTGGTGGAAGCGCCTGGCGGTGAGAATGTGAAACACACAAAGATCATGCGGTTTTGATTTTTCAGCCGAGTCATTGTCGTCTTTGTGTGGACAGAGTCGTACTCGAGGTTCATGATGATGGTGGCTTTGGTGTGTGTAGGCGCCCTGTTTTTTGTGTGTCTCTTCGGCCTGTTTCTAGTCCTCAAACACAACAGCTGCAGTAATTCAGGTAAGCAGATCTCTGGGTCATCTCAAACACGCCAACATCACGTGATTTATTTGAAACCACATGGAGCAGTTCAACGCATGCCAGTATATCACACCCTATAAGGTAGTGCTCACATTCTGTTGTAGCCCATGCAATTTGTATGGGAGAGTAAAATAGATGATAGCTTTTATTTAATTGAACCCTTATTTTACTTTATTAAAACAAAAATACATTTGCTTTACAATTTTAAAGTGAGTTAAAATTCATACAAAAACAAGCAAGTCTTTTTATTCATGGTATAATAGATAATGGGTCATGTGACACCTTAAAATGACTCATTTTAGAAGAATCTGTTACTTAATTTTTTTCCTGTTCTTAGCAGGCTTTGTTCTCCGCAGAACCAGGACTATGTCAAACCCCGTGAGTTCATCAACTTCTCCAGCATATTGTATTGTTATCAACATACATTTCTGATTAATCTGATCATGCGTATTTCTTTTATAAAGATCGGCCACCAGAGAAAGCACCGTGGCCTTCCAGACGTACCCAAAGTTCAAAGTGAAAAAGAGGAGCTTTGTAAAGCCACAAACCCTGATTATACAAACACTGAGCCGACCGACTACATTGATGCTGTTTCAGCACGAACAAAAGATCAGGTCTACACAGAACTGGACACAAATAGACAGAGTCAAATGTATCAGAGTCTCACAGCTGATTCCCTTCAAGAGTCCATCTATCACACTATTGATCAGGCAAAATCAGAAATCAGCCAATCAGAATCCTAGTCTCCTCCGACAGCTACAAACGTCCAAATGTTGCTTTCACAAAATCAGCTTAAGATGGTATTTTACTTGTTAAATAAATGCAGAAATCATGCTCGTATGTCTATATAGATTTGGTATAGATTTGTGCCTTTCAGGAGTTTTTTCTGCATTGGCATTTTTTGTCTTCCTCTCCATTAAAATATTAAAACATCCTCTGAAAACAAGTTTAATTAGATTTTACTTAAATGCACACTATAAATACTCAGAACAAGGATCGATGACAAGACGGGAAGAACCAAATAAGGGCAACAAAGGGAATATAAAACAGACATGTGAAAGATTAAGCTTTAAAGAAACAAGCAATTATGGCTCAGTTTCATAGACAGAGCTTAGGCTAAGCTAAAATTAAGCCATAGTTCAATTAGGACATAGAACAAAGCTTTACTAGTGTGCATCTTAAGACAAAAAAAAAAATGGCACAGACATGTTTAAAGATCAGTCAGTGAATATTTCTTTAAGTAGACACAGCTTAGTTTTACATTTAGTCTAGGACTATAGTCTGTCTGTGAAACCGGGGATATATGAATCAAGTTGCTGCACATTTCTTTTAAACAGACAAACACTTTCACATAGACAGAACTTATAATTTACTGTAGGACTAATATTTAAATGTAAGTGTAATTTGCATTTGCATTTTACTGATTTTATAGGGAAAAGTTGACAGAGAAGTTGGACATATTGAGGAAGTTCAGTAAAAGGCATTTAACCGACTACTTTGTAGGACTAGCTACGGTCTCAAGTCTGGTTGAGGACTCTTCCTAAACAGTAACAAGGAAGTGAGAGAAAGTCTGCTATATGTGGTTTTATTCACTGCACACACCAGAATCAAAAAACCCTTTGGCATGTTGAAGGCAAGAGTCTTTTGTTTCTGCGTCTATGCAGGTGAGTTGTAGACATCCCTTTACAGCAAAACAGCAGTATCTTGACTTCAGAATCACTGTCTTCGAGACTCTAGCGTCTCGCACTTGGCATAGACTAGTCCTCGTTCAAGTTACTTAAAAGTAAAGCTATGGATAAACTTGCTTAGTTGTGACAGAATTGATCACTTTCTTGAACAGTTTATTTCAAATATTGCCATTAAAATAGCTAATCTCTTTATTTGACAAATTATTATTATTATTACACCCTTAAATATGCATTAAATTGTATGAACGTTTAAATAATAAAAACATATTAATTTGTATATTGCTTCAAAAAAAGTATTTTTATTTGAATATTTCTTTGAACTGTATATTCAGAACAAAAAACAGTAAAAAAACAGCTATTTTTACATCATGCTTTACTGTAAAACTGTATATAGTGGATAATAATGATAATATTTAGCCACTTGTTGGAAAAAAGTAAGATCAACTGTTGTTCATGTGCACAGCTAAATGTCTAGAAATACTTTTTAAATGGCATTTAACTTAATTCCCAGCCTGTCTACTGGATGCTAACTATGCTAAAATCGGATATGAAGGAAATTACGTAACCTTTTCAACCCCTTATCCACCGGACTATGAGACAAACACCAAGTACTTTGGCAGAGGGGATGATTTCTTGCACTTTGAGAAGCTGGTTGAAACATCTCATCACAACCAGTGGGCGAAACAGGGGCGATTCACTCTGTTTGACAACACGTCCACGCATGTCCTTACTGCCGCTATCTTGAGATTGGTCAAGGAGGATTCTGGCTATTATTCCTTAGGTGTGGATATCCCACTGCTGCCCGATCTGATCTCTGATCATAGGCTGACTGTCATTAGAGGTGAGAATCTTTCACATTTTTTTTTTACAGGACATAAGGTCTTTTTTTTCACACAAACGTGACCGAATGCAAAAGTGATCTTGATAGTTTCACGTTCCTTCTTCTCTGCGCAGGTGAAGCTCGGAGACCCACAACTCCAGCAGTGAAAGGTGAAACTGAAATAAATGCTCTGTCATACAAAAGCTGCTTTTAAAATGCGTTAATTATCTCTGTTCAAATGCTGTGTTTTAGTGATTGTCTACAGCACGAGCAGTCCTGCAAATATCACAGCACACAACCGGGCCAAGACTAGAGATCAGGGTAAACCGCATGTCCTTGTTCAGTTTATCTTAATTCATTAATTCTTCATGCCATTTATTCTGCCTACATTCCATTTGTTTTGTCTGGCTTTTACCCATCGGTATCTAATTTTTGTTTGATACATGCATGCATGCATTTTGTCCTTCATTTTGTCTAGCATTCACTTATTGAGGCATGAGGCAGTTTGAGTGACATTTCAAACAACCAATCACTTTGTGATCAATCAATCAATTCATACGCATTCATACGAGGTGCCAAATTCATGCTAATTCAAACAACCTCACACGTACGATTATGTACACTTTCTCTAAAACCCTGTCACGTGTAGGTTTAGGGGCGGGGTTAGGTTTAGGTCATTTGTACAAATTCATATGAATTGGCAGCTCGTACAATACATACGATTTAGAAGAAATCATATGAATTCGTACGGTCGTATTAATTTGTACAAATTAGCCACCTCGAATTGGCGTGAGATCAGGTTGAATATGCCACAATACCAGATCCTCTGACGTATGTGAAAGATTCATTGCCGCAAATTTTAAATATTTCACATATTTTTGAAAATCATAAGCGCTCGTCGTCACAACGGTAAACTTTGACACTTTCTTCTTTCTTAATAACGTGACACACACTTCTCCTGGAAATCCTGTATAGTTCAACCAATTCAGTGATGACTTTGAAACTCCTGAAATGGTTCCACTTTTTTTGTGTGCTATACATATCTGATGTTAACCCAGCGATCTGTGGGCATGATGTCAGTCTGAGGGATTGACATTCTTCTGTTCACTCATTCTTTTGCTTGTTCTGCGATTCTTTCATTTATTCTGTCTTTTTTTTTTTTTTGATTTTATGGTTCTGTTGTATTATGTTATTGTTCTTATTAGCTTCTTACAAATCAGAACCGTCTCTGTCCGTCTCAGTGTTATCAGCCGTGTCAGACTTTTTTTTTTTTCCTTTTCCACAGAATCTTACACCAGGTTGGTGACAGTACTAAGTCTGGTGTGTGTTTGCACACTTTTGCTTGTGTGTTCATTACTGTTCATTCCAGTAAAAAAATGGGCCACCACCTGCAAGCTGTCAGGTGAGACGACTGCATAAGACTTCCTCTTTCTACACAATCTTCCCTCATAACGTTCACATTCATCACACAGCAATTAATACATGCCTTTCCTCCCACCAGCTTCTGTGTCTTATCACACCAGGAAGACATCGGCTCAGGTTGTTGCCTGTAATCAACAGTATAGGAATACAGCTAATGAATGTCCTTGCTGACATGAAAATAAATAAATAATTTTTTTACAGGACGAGTATGTGAAAATGAACCCAATCGTCCTTACAAACTCACTCCTGACTCCGAGTGATAGAGGTTCAGTTGTGGAGGACTTTCACAGGCCTACAAACACAGAAGCAGCAACCAACACAGATACCTGCTACGTAGATCGGGCACAACCAAATTTGGGTCAGATCTACACTAAAATACAGCCCGATTTTGTTCAAGAGTCAATTTATCAGAGTATTGATTAAACTACTGACTGACTCCAGATGATTCATTATCAACAAATTACTAATTTTCAGGAACTCTCTGCAATAAGGTTTATTTTGTTAACATTAGTTAACATGAACTAATAATCAAACATAGTTATGAAGCATTTATTAACATATACTAGTCAGTTCTTAAACTCAAAGGTAACATCTGTTAATATTATTTAATGGACCTGAGCTAACAGGTTTTATATTTTTAACTAGTGCTAACAACGACCAGTCACATGGGTAATTATATTATCTTTTTTATCAAAGGTGACTGTTTATTTATGTATTTTTTCTCCATCTAAAAGTGGAATGAATACGTTTTTCATTGATCTATGCACAATATTTGGCTGAGATCCAACTTAATATCTGGAATATAAAAAGTCTTTACAAAATGTCATTGTAAATATTCTTTTTAAACCAAAGTAATTTTATATTGTTCATTAATGTTTTTACTTCACATTTGTGTTATTTTTGGATAATGTACTTTATAAAAGACCCACGTTTCTCCACCACGTTTCTTGACCAACTGAAAGATGTTATTTCACAAATTTTCTTTTGATGATTTCCCATTAAAGTGCCCACAAGCCCCTCCAGAGGGCACTCCATCCAGAACTCCATTTCCCATGCTGCATCCCTGGACTGATCACACACACACCTGCAGCTCGTTACCACACCCATTTACTGATTACACACACACACACTAAGCCACAGCCAAATACCCACTCACCGTGAGGTTTTGTTTTCCATGCGTTTCAATTTTGAGCATATCTACCCGTGTTTGTTTTCCCGTTTGTGATCCTGGACTGTTTTCTTGTATTTTGATTGTTTGCTGCCTGCCTAGATTCCTGTCTGACTTCTCGATCTTGATTCAGTCTTGTCCCCATTGCTCTGTGTGCTGGTGTTTTGACCCTGCCTGTCGACTCTGAATAAAGAAACTGTGAATGGATCCGCACGCCTCTGCCTCATTCATTCCACATATCTACATATCATGAAATAACAATTATAACCATAAAATTACTTTTTGTTGACATTTAGCACTTTTAGCGCTTTCAGCTAACATTATAATCATAATGTAACATTATTGTAGGACTGTTTTTTCAGTACAAAAACTTGACAAAAAATAATTGTATGTTTAGAATTGTGATTTTATAATATGCAGATATAAGCCAAACTGAAAAAAAAAAAAAACTGGATGAAAATGTAGATGTTATTTAGCGAGTGATTGTATAGAAATGTGTGTGTGTGAGTGTAGTGTGACTACAGGTTATGTTTCGTTAGGTTGCATCACTGCAGATGTCTCAAGAGGATGGCGAGACAAAAAGGGAAGTAAATACTTTGTCGTACCCCGCAAGAGGAAGGCGTCTTTTCAGCATGTGGATTCTTCTAGTTTTTCTCTCCCCAGGTCAGTAAGCATTCAATTACTCTTAGTAAAGAAATTAGTAAAGTCTGAGGCATGACGTTATTCAATATATAGATATTGGGACTGATATGCGTTATTTATTCAGTTGATCACGTGATGTCACATCCTGTCTGACTCTTCATTTCCAGTGCTTTCTCTGAAAACTGCTGCAGTGGGAGAAAGCATCACATTTCATTGTTCACATCTCTTAGCTCACAGAAACATCAAATATTTCTGCAGAGAGTCTTGTGTGGGTAAGAATATTCTCATTGAGTCTAATCGGACTCACAAAGACAGATACACTCTGACTGACGAAGGATCAGGATCCTTCACCGCGACCATCGCTGCGCTGCGCTCATCAGACTCTGGCACTTACATCTGCACAGTGGACAGGGTTCTTAAAGACACTTACAACTATGTAACCCTGCATGTGATTGAGGGTAAGTTATGTGCTGAATATGTTTCACAATTGATTGATTTATAAGCTCATGAAGAGTTAAAGCTGGAGTGATGGTGTTTGTGACACACAGTTTTCTGGAGTAGTAGAGAGCAGGAATGTTACTTGTATTATTAGTGAAAACATTTTTTAGTTATTTTTTTGAAAAAGGTATTATCTTGCGATTTCAGAGGCAGAACATCTTTCTGGGAAGACAAGCGTTTTACCATTTAGTTTAAACAGTTTTAGAGTGCATTCTGATTCAACTTACAGACAGTATATTAAAACATCTTTTTTAATTATTTATTAAGAAGCTTCAAATTACCAGAAAAGGACTTTATTGAATAAGTTGTTTAAATTTCTACTTCATTCAACTTTACTATGTAAAAATGTTATGCAAGACTTGACTAGAAGTGTTTAACAATCTTACTCACTTCAGTCTTGTTGAAAATGTTGTGTTTCTTAAATCAGAATCTTGGGTAGCGATGACACATAAAAGAATATCATAAATAAATATCACCAATTTCATTGTATGTAAGCATATTTATGAATTTAAGTTTAGTTAATCTCATCAACACCGCCTTTTCCCCCAGTAATATTTCTGTTCTCCACAGTCTCTACATTAACACCTGTTCCAACAAGTGCATCCAGACCTCCTGCTAGAAGAACAAGTACAGACATAACCGGTAATTGTCAACGCAATTCTGTACCTCCCATGCACTTTAACACATGTTTAGCCCTTTCTTAACTATTAACTAATGGAAACTTATTTCTACATGTTTGCAATTTCCTTCAGTTTGTCATGTGTTGATTTTTGTCTTGAAGTAATACATTTTCCAGGGAAAACTGTAAATGTAGATGGTATTCAGCAGTGTTTAGACCCAGTGATGGTACAGAAATGTCTATTTGTGGTCACGTTGCTTCAACACTGCATCCCAATCAATTCATCCCTGTCCCAATCAATCAATCCATCCATCTCTATTCTGATCAATACATCTATCTAACCCAGTCCATCCCCATCTCAAGTCATCTTAAAATCATACATTTACTAATTTGTATGTTTCTTTTTAGAAACTATATAGCAAACATACCACCATCTATCCCAATCAGTCCATCCAATCCAATCAAGCCCATTGCCAATGCAATGCATCCTCATCCCAAACTGTCCGGTCCAATCCATCCATGTTCTTGTCTATCCATCCAACTCAGTCCCTCCCCATCACAACCCATCTTGAAATCACGTTCAATCACTTATTTATTTCTTTTTAGAGAATGAGAGAACATCAGTGACAAGGCGGACAACTGTCGACACTTCATCAAAAACCATAAACAGATCAGCCCTGTTTGGTAAATGAGTTTTATACAGCTTGTGTGTTTCAGATAAGAAAAGGAAAAGACAAGTTTCATGTGGGTGTTGTTTTCTGTCCTCAGATCCTTTGGTTCATGTTGGTGCTGGCCTTGGTGCTCTGGTGCTGATTTTTTCTGTCATCTTCTTCATATTTGTCAAACTAAAGCATAAACAGAAGAGACGCTCCTCCAGTTTAACATCGTCTGCACACCAACCAGATTTTCTGATTTATACCACACCAACAGACAGTCTGATCTATTCCTCTGTACAGTTTATCAAAGAACCCAACTGCAGTGTGGACACAAGTGAGATGTTTGAAATGAAGCCGAATGAACGGCTAGAAACAATTTGTTCATCTGTTCAACACCAGTCAGATATCCCTGATCCAAACTCCACAGTCTATTCCATTGTTAATAAAGGACAGTAGATGAGGTTATTTTTATTTTTTTTATTGCTCAAATATCTTTCTGTTGTCATCAATGACCTCGAGGTCCATGTTTCTGCAGAGTTTAGCTCCAGCCTTGATCAAACTCACTTGTCTGTAACTGTCTAGCAGTCCTGAAGCCCTTGATCGGCTCCTTCAGGTGTGTGATTAGACAGCATTAGATAGCTTTGCTAACTTGACAGTGCATTTGGTACTTTATCAAAATAATCAATGCATACACTGTTAGACACAATTTTTGCTGATTAAATGATGTCAAATGACAATTATGAGAAATGTAATGTGATGCTCTCTTACCATGCAAATGCTTCCTGGGGCCTCATAGTAACACTAACAAATGGTATGAACTACATCTGTTTGGATTTTTTTCATAGGCACAGTAAGCTTTAAATGTCAAGATATCATCATGTAGGAATTTGGTAAGAAAAATGAGGAAGGGGATGGAGAAGTTACGCGTTGCAACATATACATATCAGCACGAGAAAAAAAAAAAAAAACACTCAGTTTTTAAGGGTTTCATTCAGTCAAAGGAATCATAAAGTGGTATTAACGCTCATCATGTGTAGCTTTCTTCTTCTTCTATGGTCCTGCATGTGTATGGGTGAGTTCTTCTGCGTGTGACAGTTTTGCACTTCTCTCATTTCCCTTTTATAATCGGCAGACAGTGTTTCTTAATACAGTTAGTGTGATAGTCCTGGCTAATGGCGTTTCTGTTTTCAGTTGTTGTTGGTGCTCTAGAAACAGTCACAGGACACAGAGGAGAGAGACTAAACATCAGATGCAGTTATGAAGCTGGATATGAATCAAACTCTAAGTATTTTTGTAAAGGCGAGTGTAACTATGTATTTAGAAACATTGTGGTAGAATCAGGATCTCCAGCTGAAGACGAGAGATTTTCTCTGACTGATGATAAGAGTAGCAGAGTTTTCACCGTCAGCATCACTGATCTGAGAACAGAAGATGAGGGACAATACTGGTGTGGAGTGAAGAGAAGATTTAATACTGATGTCTATTCAGAGATACTGCTGCTGGTTAAACAAGGTAAGGAATTACTGTGACTAGGAATGGTCCTATAACAGAAACACACATGGAAATGAGTCGGTATGCATGCATGTGACTTTTCTCATTTAAAGTTGAATGTGCATTCAATGTTCACATGTGTTTTAGCAAAACTGTACAAATTAGTTTTGCTGAGGTCAAACTGACCAGCTATCGATTCACCAAAAATGCATCAGAGTCTGAATATATGAATTTATATCTTTCTTCATGTATTTGAGTTGAAGTCTGTAAAATCAGGTGTCATTTAAGCCAATAGGGGTCAATGTGTGACCCAACACAAAAGTGTCAATGTATTGTGCTCATGCGTACTGAACTGCAGTTCATTTTATTGTCACTTTAGATGAGAGGACGACTGAATTTCTGTCTTTATTAACAAGCACGCATATTTCATCAGCTCCTCTGACTCCTCAAACCCTGTTAGTTATTGCACCTGAATCAGGTAAATCTCTTCATATCCCACACACTCACTGCCCATGTGTCTCTCACATAAACATCATCATTCAATCATGTGAACCAACCAGGCTTATTCTCTTCTGTATGCGTTCAGACTCATTCAGCATCATCACTTCAGGAGGTTTGGTTTTGCTCCTGATGTCTGCTGTGCTGCTCGTTGTGGCTGTACTAAAGAAAAGACAGACATGTGGTAATAACTGCTCTGAACAAAACGGCTGAGACAGTGACGAACTCTCTCGATTAAAGCTAATATACAGTATAGAACTCAATTCAGTAAAGTTTTGAAACAAAAACTTTCCTTCATCAATCACAGGTCTGGTTTCCTTCTCTAGTGAAGAGCTTCATGTGACAACAAGAAATGGAGAAGAAGTGAGTCAGAATAATCTTTATTTAAGATTTCTTCTTAAGAAAAAGTCAAAGTTCGCTTAGTTCCTCAATTCTTCCAATTTCTAGAATGCTTACGAGGCAGCAAACCCAGCTGAGTTCTTGAACATACACACAACTCAAAGTGATGATGCTTCTGCTGGAAACCAGTTTCACAGACCAGCAGACGCAGTGGACACAGACTTGGACTACGTGAATGCTGCTGCTGCAGAGAGAAAAAGTGTGCGTTCAGATCAGATCTATACAGAACTGAACTCACGCAGACAGAGTCACATCTATCAGACTCTCAGGACTCATTCTGTTCAAGAAGACTCCATCTATCACAGCATTGATCAAACTATAGACTGGATACAGTAGTCTTAAATAATATCGGAAGTCTAATACGTGTAATATATATATATATATATGCAGTGTGTGTGTGTGTGTGTGTGATCAGTTTATCACTTTCTTAAACTCAGGTGTACATATGCTATAGAGATTTTTTTTCTTTTACCCATATTGTTCCACATATAAGGCAGTGTTTCTTTTTTTTTTTTTTCTTGTGGATACATCTGAAATAAAATGGTGTTGTCTTATATTCAGGGTCAAGAATCTTGCATGTCAATGATAAAAATAATAATAATAAACTTATATATCAATTGCATTAACATTTAAGATAATAAAGTGTGTTTGCTGATCAAAACAGACGTGACTTTTGCTCAGTGACTTGAGTAAACAACTTGGTCCAAAGTTAAGTAAACTCAAAAAAGCTACACAGAGAGTTGCCTTGAAATGTTAAGTCAACTTTTCAGTTTTTACAGTGTATGCCTGCAAAAACAGATGTGGTCAAAAATAAGAGAACTGAAGCAACCTGTAATGATGGCACTCCAGCTCCCAGCAAACTATGTGTGTATGTTTTGGGTCTGTTTTCATTCATGGACTCCTTTTAATGAACTCTTGTCACCGCCCATCTCATATGTTGTCACGGTTTCCCATTCATGTCTCCACCCCCTTGTTTGTTGCCATAGTCACTCATTTCAAGTCTCCTCCTACTGACCCAGTTTCCATGTATATAATCCCCGGTTGTGTGAGTGTTTGTCACAGTTCATCGTACTGTTTCGCTATCATGTTTTTTATTCATGTTTTCATTGTTGCCCTGGATTTACTGTTGCCAACGTCGCTTGCCTTTGATCATCGTCTTCGTTTCGCCCTCTGGATACTGTTCGCTATTGATCGACCCACGCACAGACTTTGACTACTCTTATGTTTAGCCTACTCCATTCATGTTTGACGTCTCACCTCGTCCTTAACAAACAACTTGCAATTGAATTTGCACGCCTCCTCGTCTCTCAGTCTTGTGACACAACCAATATAATTCATTACACTGATAATGCCATCTAGCCCAGTGTTTCTCAACTGGTGAGTCACAGCACAGTTTTGAGTGGGTCGAGGAGTGTGTGGTCAAGGAAACAACAGTCTTTCCACATTTTTCAGAAGCAAGACTTTTACTTTAAAAGACATGCATGAAAGTTGTTTTTAAACCAATGTTTAATCAGTTTTAAAACTGGTAGAGACCATAGTTACAACTGATGTTTAACATTTCAATTATAACCAATGTTTCAGTTTCAGAAGCAGACAACATCCGGCTGGTGGAGAAAATAGTGGGCAAAAAGTAATTTTTGAAATTACTTAAATCTGGTTACACCTAGAGAGAGAAATGTGCATCCAGCATCTGTGTTCAGATAAGGTGTTGTTGGGCAATACTGTATGTCAGTATGTAACAAAATAAGTATTATTTAATCTCACCTCAGAAAAAAAAAAAAAAACTTCTACTCTTTAATTTCATGCTCTAATGCAGAGGCACATGTATAACTTAATATGAATAACGCTCAAAAGAAAGTATGAGCATGCAGTGTTGAAGTTAAGTTGGAAAGTTAGGAAATAAGCAAAACTGTACCCTTTATTTATTTATTGTTATTATTTTTATTATTTAAGATTGATCTAAAGTCAAGACTAGATTAGGTCTTTAAAAAGGCCTTTCCCAAAAGGTACATCATTTTTTTTTTTTTTTTTTTTTTTTGCAGATGGTAGTTATGACTACCAGCAGGGGCTAACAGGACCTTGCAAGCTAAACCTCAACTGAAGTGAGTTCACAGGACAGCCATTTCAACACTTTAACATAGACGCTTGTTATTTCTTTCAATGTAATTGTAGTACATGCTTTGATTCCACCATTGTGTTACTGTACATGTGTACAACTGTACATGAGAGGTCAGTATGGAGAGGAATGAGCTGGTGAATCCCACTGAGGCTGCACTGAAGAAAACTAGCTAATCTTTTGCCATTAAAGGTCAAGTTTTACTTCAATACTTTTATTCAGGCAGAACGGAGTAGGTTTCATGAAGTATGGGTCTTGAAGTATTTGCATGTGAAAACATGTATGTGTCATGGATGTTTATATTTAGCATTCTGCAAAACTGCAAGGAAACTGCTTGTGGTCAGTGTACAGAGGTAAAGTTTAGAGCGGGTTTCCTGATCACCACCGAGATGCATTTTCATACAATGCACCTCAACATCATCCACACATATAATTAGTGTATGCTGGCTCCAATCTTTGACCTTTATTATGGGACGAGCATCAAATGGACAGTCAACAGTTCACTGATCGAAGAGTGATTTGGAGATACTGACTACTTGACCTTGACTGCAAGAATGAGTTTCTCGCGAAAGGCTTGTGTGTTTCTACTGATGTGTAAGCTCTAAACTTAAGCTCCAATTTGCCATTTAAAGATTAATTCTTTAATGTATCTTTAAGCAATATGTATTTGTATGCTAAATGTTGTGTCATATGCAACACGATGTGTTTCATCAGTGCTCTGTGCTGAAATCAAGCGTAGCATTAGAGGCAGGTCAAGTCACAGCAAGCTTATCAGTGATGCGCGGGTCAATGTGTAAACAACCCGAACCCGGCCGACGTGTTCAACTAACCCGCCCACAACTCGGACCGGAAAAAAAAAGAGAAAATATTGTACCCGACCCGCTTCCTGACCTGCGTTTTTTTTCCAAATGGTGCGCTCGCTGACGTGCTGCGCTCAGAGCTCGTGGTGAGCGTGGCGAGAGCAGGCAGTTCTTGAGGTGACCCATTATTTTCCATTTCAGCTGTCTAGATGCATATTACTGATGAATGCAATGTTTATGTTTCGACTCTGCTCAGGGGCGGATCTACCGGGGTGGCACGGGGTGGCAATTGCCACCCTTAGAAAAAGCCTTGCCACCCCATTTGCCACCCCAGCTCTAGTGCCCCGTATATTGATAGTGGCTCCCTGATGCCCGCAAATTGTACAAAATATCCCGGTATCTACACCAAGCCGGCACGCGAGACATTAATGTCTGCATCTTGTATCTTATAATGCGCGCAAAAGGCGGAGTGAAAGAGGGAGAGATCGACCGTGCATGCATGTGAACAGTGCGTGTACAGGTATGTGTGATCCTGTTCATAGCGCGTGCTAAACAGAGAGCATCCTGATTGGTTTACTAAGCAAAATAAGCCAAAATACTTCTTTTCGTCGTGGCAGAGAGAGAGAGAGAGACTCGACTGTAAACAACATAACAAACATTGCAATAGAAAATAACCATGACGCAGTCTCCACACTACAATAATTATAGAAGCAAAGATTTCCACAGATTTTAAATTATAAGTATTGACTGTATTAATTGTGTCTTGATCCACTGAGACTTTGTATCCATGCAGTTTGCATTATTTGTCATGCTTTGTAAAGCTTGGCATAGACTTAAACTTGATACAGGTTTGCTTAGAACTCAATAAAGAGAAGTTAAATATACCGTACTATCTCATATAATTTATATGACTTTCCAGTTCAGATATCAGGTTCAAGTCAATCACACATCAGCATTAATTTCATTTTTAATAGGACAATGTAAAAATGTGCACCCTATACACCGAATAACAATAGCGTTCCTTGAATCTACAAAAACCATGCAAGTAAGCTTGCTTCAGTTTTGCCACCCCTCATAATTTTAATGCCACCCCCTTGCCACCCAATGAATCATTTCCTAGATCCGCTCCTGACTTTGCTTGAAGAATTCATCAGCAGGTCAACTGAGAGAAAGCCCACTTTTGGAAAAGTGTGAAAGCCCTTTAAAGCGTAAACTGTTCTTTTTCTGAATGTTGCTATAGCAATAATAAATGTAATATGTAATTAAAGCTTAATGTATTCATTTATTTCGTTTCATTTTCGTTTCATGCTGCATGTGTTTATCCAGTCTAATGGAAGTGTGCGTCTCTCCCCAGACAAATTGGCAACGAAATACCACCGCCTCTGAGAAAACAAAACAAAACAGACATTGCTCAGTTCAACGTGTTGGGAAATCTGGAATTTTGTCCCACATCAGCTTTTATTCAACAGTTAACAGTTAATACCGCTCAACATTCAAAAGGTAGACGACACATGACAAAGCCAGCACTTTGGTCATCATCTTTCATTATTTC
>JAUMHG010000033.1:22852249-22863030 GCA_032359395.1 Enteromius anoplus
GGCTGATCGGATTTTATGTAGCCAAAAGGATTTAATTCAATTAAATTTCTTTTAACTCATTTTTCCAAACCTTACAGAAGTGTCTATGGTGACTCAGGATTGAAAGTGTTTCTCTCTCACTCTCTCTGTGTGTGTGTGTGTGTAGTGTACGCTCAGCCCATCATCAGTAAAGCGCGTGCTGACCTGCTGAAGACGCACTTCTTGCCGACGCTGGAGAAGCTGAAGAAGAAGACGGTGAAGGTGGTGTCGGAGGAGGAGTTTCTGAAGGCTGATGGGAAGGGTGACACCCAGGAGGCGGAGCTTCTGATCCTGGATGAGTTTGCGGTGCTGTGCCGAGATCTGTACGCCTTCTACCCTATGCTCATCCGCTACGTCGACAACAACCGGTGATCACATCCACACTTTTCATTTCTTTCATTGTTAAATTATTCACTTTATTTGAATGTTGTCATCATAGTTCTAGTGATTAGGTGTTTACTATTCATTTATATATCGATACAGTACTGTGCAAAATGGTTTAAGTGGGTTATTTCTATCTTTGGTGGTAGCAAGTCTGTTGGAAATATCATTTCCAAATATTATTTTGTGATTTAATTGTAATAATGCAGTGAGAATATTGTCTGAAAACAGCCAGAGATCTGATCTGATCATCATCCAGTCTGTCATGAAGAACCAGAACAAACTGAGACAGAATAAATATACACAAATAATGTCAACAAAAATGGAATCATGCTTAATCTGGAAGCATGATTGATTTTTATTGTTTTTTTGTATTTTTATTAGTAAGTATATTATTAGTTTTATTTTAGAATTATAAATATTAATTGTACATGTTTATGATTTAATGTTTTTACTCTACAAATACTTGTAAACTTTTTACATATGGTTCAATAATTTATTTTTATTGTTTAATTTTAGTTTTTGTTTTTATCATTTAAATTAGTTTATATTATGTATGGATTTATTTTTAATTAATAGATTTCCCTTTATTAGTGTTTTGTTCATTCTTTTAATTGTAAATTATTTTATGTATCATATTAATTATTCTCATAACTTTATTGAAATTTTTGCTTTAGAATTTTTTGAATTTAGTATTATCATTTAATTAACCTTTTAAAATTAGTTTTATTTTCAAATACTTAAAATTAAATTTTTTGTTGTTGTTTAATTAGTTAATTCGTCTGCGTGTCTCTCAGGTCTCGGTGGCTGAAGGAGCCGGATGCGGATTCTAACGAGCTCTTCAAGATAGTGGCAGAGATCTTCATCTTGTGGTGTAAATCACATGTAAGGCTGTAATATCACATTACTGAGCCATCGTTATTTTAATCCCAGCATCAGCTCAAGATGCTTCTGTCTGTGTTTCTCTGCAGAACTTCAAGAGAGAAGAGCAGAACTTTGTGGTTCAGAACGAGATCAATAACCTCTCGTTCCTCACCGGTGACAGTAAAACTAAGATGGCGAAGGTACGAGTGAAAAGCAGCTCAGAAAGCGCTCACAGTCACATGACACGAACGCATCAGAGAGATGATGATAAATTCAGCTTCGGTCACAGATATAAGATACATTCACACAGAAAACAGCTGTTTAAATTGTAATCATATTTCACTCTTTCTACTGTATTTCTGATGACCCTGCTGAGCAGAAGAGACTTTTTTAAGGCCTAAGATTCTACACGTTGTTTGATTGATCGCAGAAGTACGAGCTGCTGGTGAAGGCAAACCTGAGCTTCCCACTGACCGTATTAATCTGTCATCACACATTCCCCTTCATAAAACACTGATTACTAATATCACACATCATCCCTCACATGCTGATATCCTCTTCACGAGAGCGTCACTGTTAGCTTTGTTTTCATAGGAGAACAAATGAAATCCCATAAACCCCATCACACATGTTCAGATTCACTTCTAATGTGAAGCTATATAACAGGACTTATTTTGATTATTAGTTTAGTTGATTGTTGATTTAAAATGATCCATTCATTTATTTTGATGGTTTTTACTTTAAAATATTTTCATTTTACATTTTTATGATCGTTTTAGTTTTAATTTTTTTGTGTGTTTTATTTTATTTATTTATTTATTTTTTATTTAAGATATCTATGATCGAAAAAAAAATCTTTTTTTATTACAACATTTCTTCGTTTACATTATGATTTAATAGATTTAAGTTTTTATTTATTTTGATTTATTTAGAATTGTAACAATTTTCAATCATTTGTTTAATATATTTTTATTTTATATTAAACAAAATATATTAATATCCAAATAATGTCTAACAATTATTTTTGAATGTATAATTATTTATTTATTTTTATATTTGAAGGATTATGTTTCTGGCAGAGCTGATATAGCTTTTGATTCAGTCACTCACGATAAATCTTTTAGAGCTGAATGCATTGAATAACTCTCACAGGAAATGGAAAATATTACTGCAGTCTCTCAAAGCAAACTCAGTCCAGTTGGGATTGGATATTTTCCGGAGTGTTTCCTGTGAGCGTCCTCTCTAACTCTTGTTCTGTGTTTCTCCTCCATGCACAGTCATTCCTTCACAAGGCACAGGTAGCTGCATGAACTCTGAGCGTGTCTCTGTCATGTTTGTCTGCAGCTCTTTCTTCTGTTGTGTTTACTCCGGTTCAGCATGATTTCTTCTGAAAGTCTCTCAGTGTTTGTCAGGGTTCAGCTCTACTGAGCCAGTGTCGCTTTAGTATTTCTAATTTTACTTTTTATTTTAATCTTCAGTAATTACATTTTTAATTAATTTCAAGTTTTTTTTTCTTTGTAGCTACATTTTGATTAGTTTTACTAATTTCAGTACTTCACTTAAAGTTACATTTTTGTTGCAGTTTCTTAGTATATCTGTTAATAAAGCAAAAAAATAAAAAATAAAAGAAACATAAAAAAAACAAATGTAAAAATATCAAATAGCATGATAATAGATAGAAAAGACATGTGACTCAATTACTAAAACATTATAAATAACATTCGTATAGTGTTTGTTTTATAGTCATGTTGATACTGTTTTCCTTTTCTTTCTTTTATATCATTTTAAACCAAATTTTTTTTCTGAAAAATCACAACATTTCACTTTTTTTTTTTTTAAGTTGTGGTGTGCGTTCTTCATCTACTGTATAAAGCTTTATTTCAGAGATTCTTCCTTGTAGTTGTATCAGTAGCAGCAGTGGTTTGTGGAAGATGTGGTCTTCTCTGGTGTCTCAGTGTGTGTCGGTTCTGCTGCTGTTGTGTCTTGTGTTGCCGTTTTCTACTTTAAATGTTAGTTTTTTTACCTTTATGAATAATCATAAGACAACAGAAGCTTTTTGTTTTTGATCTCTGAGGAGGGGCATCTGTTCCTCAGATCAGTATTTATTATATTTATTGCAGTGTGTATGTATGTGCGTGCGTCTGTGTGTTATGTGTGTGTGTCAGGCTGGAGGTCAGGATCAGGAGCGGAAGCATAAGAAGCGGCGCGGAGACTTTTACTCCGTCCAGACGTCTCTGATCGTGGCGGCGCTGAAGAAAATGCTGCCCATCGGTCTGAACATGTGCACTCCGGGAGACCAGGAGCTCATTCTGCTGGCCAAGACACGATACAGCCTGGTACAGTGGTCACAGTGTCACTGGGGTCAGGGGTCACCACTGTGTGTTTGTGTTTGTATGATTTGATGTTTTGTTTGGATTGTAGAGGGACACAGATGAGGAGGTGAAGGAGCACATCAGACAGAACCTCCACCTGCAGGAGAAGGTCAGTCCTGAACACACACTCACTCAATCACACACACACACACACACACACTGGTCTCTGTAACACACACACACACACACTGGTCTCTGTATCACACACACACACACACACACACTGGTCTCTGTATCACACACACACACACACACACACACAGGTCTCTGTATCACACACACACACACACACACACACACACTGGTCTCTGTATCACACACACCCCTGCACACACACACACACACACACACACACAGTTAGTCACGGTCTTCACCGGTGCTGGTGTGTGTGATGTGAGTCCGTCACAAACCCTCTTCATTGGCTCCAGAGATGTAATGGTAGAGGCGTCTGAAGGCCATAGCAGCTCCGACCCCGAGGAAGTACGCCTCTGCGTCTGTAGAGACCCATCGTGTGGCTGAGTACCGCCGGACCTGCGCACACACTCCTGTTATAAACCCAAACACCCCTTCAGCTCATCTCAGAACACACACACACACACACCTCGTACTCGTCTGTCCGGCAGAGCAGCTCGAACTGAAGGCACTCGCTGGACTCGCTGCAGAAGCTGCTGGACGAGTTACTGGGGCTGCGTCACACACAAACACACACAGGTTACTGACCCCTGCGCTCGCCAGAGGGCTAATACTGAGGTGTAATGTCTGACCCCACGCTGCCGACGACCAGAGAGCCCAGAGACAGAGACAGCAGCGTCACACAGATCCCACGCCTGAGGAGACGACACACACATCACTGTACGGGTCCAAACCATAGATTCGTCTTCTTACGCCAAAAATCATTCAATACAGATCATGTCCCATGGAGATATCTTGTACATTTCCTATTATTAATATATTAAACTTCATTTTTGATTAGTAAGAATTTCATTTGAAGAACTTTAAAGACAATATTTCTCAATGTTGAGATGTTTCTGCTCCCTCAGATTCAGATAGTTGTATCTCAGACAGATATTATCCTCTCCTAACACACCAGACATCAGCGGAGAGATGATTTATTCAGTTGATTAAATCTCCATAATAATAAAATAAAAGAGCAATAAAACAAGCAGTTTGGAGTCTGAACACAAACGAGCATCTCCTGGTAGTTGGTTAATCCTAAACTACCCGTGTCCATATATAGAACAGAAATCTTTAAGAAGGCTGAGGAATAAAACACTGGACCACATTTACAAAATATAACTAGTGTTATACTGAAGAAAGAAACTGTGTGTGAAGATGTTTGAATGACATGTTGTTAAAGTAAATCGGGATATTCTGCTGTGTCATGTCCTGCAGTGTCCCTGAGAAACTGCTCCTGGTCTTCTCACAGCTAGGAGATTATTGATTTGATAAAGACTGTATCCTACACATAACATTTTTACAAACGAGGATGTCTCCAAAAAGAGGTCTTGGGAGCTGTCAGCTCAAGAGACACATTTGTCCCCAAAACCGCGTGCACACACTCTTTCACACGCGCGCGCCTTAAAGTTTCCTGCTGCCGCACTGCGCAGAAACTAAACCCCGAAACACATCTCAGACATCATCAAGTCGAGATTAATTCAAAGAAGGCTAATGATGTGGTTATAGCTTCCTGCAGGTGCAGTGACAACTTCAATACTTACATTGTGTTTCTGTGAGTCTGGCGGAGATGGCGCGAGGAGGATCACATCAGCACCGGAGCGCGTTCCTGCGCGAGGGCGCGTGCACTGGAGAGGGAGGCGCGCGCTGAACCGGGAAAAATAGAAACACCTCTTGTCTTCCCCACATTACAAACCGAAGAAACGACTCGATATTTAAGCTATATTTATTTCAAACTTGAACACAATTAGCATGATAAACCAGCACTTAATCAAGCAGGAAAAGTTTATGTCTCTGACAGTTTGTGTGAAGAAGTCAGTTTAAAAGCACTGAGAGGATTAATGGAGGAGAGGTTTTCAAATCTAAACTGCTGCGAAGCTTCCCGCGCTTTCAGTGTGGACCGTTAGTTTTAACGGTCGCGCTGCAGGTGGAGCAGTGGTTAGACCTTCATTTATAACTGTATATCAATATTTATAGGGGATGAATAAACGAGGGACCATTACAGAGAAGGTGAAGCTATTGAAAAAAACACCACAAAATAAAAGCACAACCTTTTCCAAAGAAGCAAAAGACAAAAATTGTTATAGGTGTGTCACATGACAGATAGGAACCTCTCAGGAACACTCCACTTCATCCAGGTTAGAATATAAACATTAACAGTCATGAACGCGACATCGCGCTTCAAAAGAAATTTACAACACCAGAAAAACTTTCATAAAAATCTTAAATATATCCATCTGAGGAAAAGTCTCGTCACGTTGCGTTTGGTGATGCCAACAGGTTTTACGGAGCACTGTGTTATCGGTTACAGTGTGCCGTATTTATGCTAGTTTTAAGGTTCTGTTAGAGAAGAATCGCTTCCAGCCGTTGGATCAAAAATGAACAGAAAAAAAAAAAAAAAAAAAACTAGCGTCAAACTGCTTCGGTTAAATAATAAAGACATTAGGAAATAAAAGACAGAATAAAATCAAACAAATCAATTTATCGGCACACATCCAGTATAATGATTGTACATCTTTGGAATGAAGGAATAAACGAGCGAACAAATTAACGGATAGAGCAGAGTGACCACATACATTACTGTAAACCAAAGCAAGAGATTCAGTCCGTCGTCCCAGAGTCTGCATGGAATAATCAGCTCATTCTCTCACGGAAATCGTGTCAGCTGCGCTTTATTCTCACACGTCTTTTCTATTCCGTTCTTTTTTTTCACTTGCATAGTGAGTCTGCAGATATCATCACAGCACCCTCAGGAAGGGGAGGAGTTTGAGAGTCCAGGCTCCTCCCCCTTTGATATGACTCTCACAACGCAACCTCTCTTTGTCTCTCTCGGCCGTTAGACGTTTTCTTCACCTTGTGGATGCCCTCCAGTGCTCCCGATTCGGTTATACTATGTGCGAAAGAAACAATATCACACACTCAACCTCTCAAAGGAAGCAACAGAAAGAGATCTAGAGAGAGACCTACACTTCATCCATCTCCAGGTCCTCCTCGTCCTGAGGCAGCTGTAGATATGGGTTATTTGATGCCGGTCGGAACTTGAATCCAGTCAAGACAAAGAAGATCAGAGTAGAAACCTCCACTAAAAACTGCAAGCACAAGGAGACAGAAGAACATTGCTGCTGCCACAAACGCCATCTACATATCTTATGTTATTTAAGCAGGGTTAGTGCCATTACCTCCTGACACCACTGCCACTGGAAGGGCACCGTGAGCTTCAGCAGTATCGCGATGATCCGCGTGAAATAAATATAACACACAATCTGAGGACAGAGAAACAGCTTTCAGTTGACTGATCTCATCTTCTATACCAGTAAAGATGAATGTCTCACCATCACATAATAATGTCTGAAGAGCTTTAACTTCTCCAGGTTCATAGCGGCTGCATGAGAACACACAAACATTGCATATTTACAAACAAACATACATATACACACAAAAACAAGAACAATATCGGTATAACTATACTGATAATAACACAAACAGTAACAATAATAAGTATACAAATAATTACTCTGATAACTATAAAACGAACAATAACTATACAATTATGTATAACACTAATAACTGTAACGATAACTATCCGATAAGACGACACTATAAACCGTTAACTCTAGTGACAATAACTACTATAACAATTAAGATAATTACACAGATAACTGTAACGATAAAGAAACGATAACTATAATCATACCGAGTAATATTATAACAGAAGTACATGCAATGTGTAACATTTGAAAATAAAGTGTTACAGAGTAATTATACCACTAACAAAGATAACGATTAAAGAATTGTATTGATAACGCTACCGATAATAACAGTGATAACTAATGATAAACGATAATTGTAAACAATGATTACTATAACAACTATAAAGATATCCGATAACTGTAGAAGATAGTTAAACAGACAACTATACTGACTATATCTATATAACTTTAACAATACAGTGTATAGTGCTGATCACAGTAACCGCACTATTAGAGTTAGATCAGTTATTGTTCCAGTTTCTGTTCTCGATGCGAAGGATCTTTGCGACACACACAGTTCCTGTCAAACACACCTTTGCCGTCCGTGTTGGAAGCCTCCTGCAGGTGTCGGATGGACCTGTTAGACACAGAGTCATAGAAGACATCAGATAACAGTAGATATGATCCGACGGCGAGCCTGACGCAGCGATACGCACCAGACGACGGGGAACAGGACGGCTCCGCAGCAGATGAGATCCACCAGGAACAGGATCTCCCTCCAGAGAGCGTATTCACTCGAGCCCTCCTCCGTCTCCTCGATGATGATGTAGGACACGTTCGCCAGGACCTGCGACACACCGGCGTCAGTCGAGGACAGCAGCGCATCAGAAACACGACGCGTTCAAAACACACACCTGCAGAGGAATGACGATCATGAAGATCTTCTTCTCTTTGTCTGACAGGATGTACTTCACGAAGGCAAAGCCGGTGCCGATGAGAGCCAGCGTGATGAACAGAAGAGCCCCCTTCAGCCTGACACACAAACACTGTGACTCTGAGATCATGCACAGGGACACACAGCAGAAACAGGAGGACAGTGAGGGTGTGGTACGCACAGGTGTGTGATGTAGTACATGACGGCCCAGCCTTCGATAGGATGACCTTCAGAGTTGATGAAGTGATAGTTGATCTGAGCAGAAGACATAAAAACACCTTCAGAGTCACACCAGGAACATGTTTCAAGTCGCACCTTAGTCAATATTTCAGTCTAGATTACACTTAATACAATCAAACACAAACACACCCAACACATTAGTGAGCGTGTCCTCCTGCATCTTAGTACAATTCTTCAGACGCTATCAAAGGTTTTCTTCAGCCAGGTTAGGAAACCTTTTTTTATTCTTAAGTTAACGGAATAAAATATAGTAACATTTTACAAAAGCTCCTATTAGGTAACGTTAGCTAATGCATCCTCTAACATTTCAAGTTAACAAGCCACACAACCGTTGAAGTATGTATCAGCCCCTTTCTTTATTAATGTTTAGAAACTGAAACACAGATGATTGAACTATTTAAACCCCTGACTACTAACTAGGATTAATGAATGTTAGTTGACTGCATCAGTTAACACAAACTAAGATGAACAAACGAAACCTTAACGTATAGTTTAATAATAATGAGAGTAATAAACATAACAATAAAATGAGTCAAATAGAAAGGATCTAAGAAAGCGGTCCGGTGTGTGACGGTGTTTTACTCACGCTGTGAAACAGCAGAGACACGGCTTTGGTGTACGCCAGCGCCGCCATCAGCCAGTGGATCTTAAACACACTGTGCCTGTCAAACACACACACATCACGTCAGCAGCTTCACTTTCTCCGGCGTGTGTGTGCGTGTGTGTGTGTGTGTGTACCTGTACTTGAGCAGCGTGTACGTCCACACCACGGCGGCGGCAAAGAAGACAGCAGCCATTGAGATGTAGAGACGAGGCAGAGGAACCTCGGCCGCTGACAGATAACCGCTGGGATTCTTCTCCGTGATATTCACCTACACACACACACACACACTCTCGTCATGTGACACGTGGCTCTGAGACGGCCAGGTCTGGTCTGCAGCACTCACGTGAAGAGAATACGGGCTCAGCGTTGACTTGATGTCGGGGCAGTGGTGGAAGTCCAGGTTGTAGAGGCCCTGCGAGCTGGAGCTCATGGTGAGACGGAACTGAGAGGGAGAGAAAGCATGTGATCATTCCCTGACTGGACTGTGCGTGAAACACCGTGTGTGTGTGTGTGTGTGTGTGTGTGACGGCTCTCACGCTGAAGTCGTAGGACCCATCGTGCTGCTGCAGCTCCAGCCACTTCCCGTCCAAACTCTCCACCTGATGAGAACACGGTTCATGAAGGACATCAATCACCAAACCACTTCTCTGAGCCTGTAGCAGAGGCGCTGGGGCTATTCTCTGCACTACTTCATCTCCTGTGTTTAAAACCTACACTGCGTTGACGTCACAGTTTGTGACGTCTGTGTCTATTTAAGCGTTGGTGAGACTGTGTTGATTCAGACAGTGAGGCTGCGCACATTAGATGATTAGAAGGAGAGCGTTTGGCTTCGCTTTGTAAGAGTTCGGCACAACCGATCAGGCTTATGTAAACGCAGCAAAAGAAACATTGAAAGTTATTAGCGCAAATTGAAGTACATGCCTTCTTCTGGCTAGCGGCGCTGCTGACAGCAGACTTCTCTTTGGCCTTGTCTGAAGAATCTTCTTTCAGTTTTGTCGTCTTCTCAACACTCGGATCTTCTCTCTTGGTTCTCACTGAGAAACACACACACACACACACCGTCAACAGCCATCAAACACACTCTCACACACTTCAGAGCCACGAGCATGTGCTTCACCTTTCTCTTCATCCGGCTTCAGCTTGGACTCAGGTTGGAGAGTGATGTCAGAACTGCCGAAGTGTTTCACCTGGACGCTGCACACATAACCACAGTCGTCACAGTAAATCACGTCAGATGAGGTGTCGTGCTTTATACAGAAACTAGACTGCGCTTCAAATATTTTTGTGTTCCCTAAACATGCAGACGGAAAGGAAGTGACTTCTCCAACAGCAACGCTCACGATCGGCAGCTGTGTTTCTCCTCATCGCTGACTCACCGGAGCTGTTTGGTGTCGATGATGAAGAGGACGAGCTCATCTTCACTGTTACTCTCATTTAGCCTGCACTCCTTCACGTCCTCCGCCTGCAGAGCCACAAACACAGGTGTCAGGAAGACGAGGAGGGACAGAGAACAGAGAGAGAAGCGTCACAGACACTCACGGTGTAGGACAGGATCCCGCTCACTCGAGACCGGGCCAGACTGAAGTACACCTGCAACACAAAACCACAGCATCGAACGGTGACTCTCTCTCTCTCACACACACACACGTTTTCTTGGGTCTCTCTCTTCATAGGTGTAATGGTGTTTCTACTGTACAGACTGTATGTGGTATTGTCCTACACTG
>JAUMHG010000033.1:22904167-22915209 GCA_032359395.1 Enteromius anoplus
CGAAAATCGCATCGCAATCGCAATATTTGTCAGAAAAACCGCAATTAGTTTTTTTCTCAAAATCGTGCAGCCCTAATCTCAGTGCATGAAATCAAAATACGTTCTCTTCGTAGATAAACATAACATCTAAATGACCTGATTTTATTAGAAAATATGCAAGATTGAAAGTGTGTGTGTGTTTACTGCTGCCATCAGGTTACAGATCAACTAATATGTGCACCTTGAAGTGTTAGTGTAAATATCACAAATGAACAACTTGTTTGTTGTATTGTTTTATGAAGAAAGTTACACACATTATGTGTTCCGCTCTGTTTTGCAGCAGGAGGAAGAGTGTGACGGCCTTCATCAGTCAGGTGAGAGCTTTTCATTTTATTTCAGCACTGATATCTCTCCCCAGAAGGACGCCGGTGATTAACTGTGTTCCTGTGATGTTTCTGAAGGTGTTCTCGGGCCTGAAGGACATGGACTCTCTGAAGAAGGAGCTGGAGGAGGAACTCAAGCTCAGCACTGATGATCTGAGGAGTCACGCCTGGTATCATGGACCGCTGCAGCGCGAGGTGTGTGTGTGCTTATGCAGTATTTTAATTAATTATTTTTTTACTCATTCAATTAGTCTAAATGTCTGTTTGTTTGAATGTTTTTAAATAATTTTAATTGTCTATAATTATTTATTATGTATCTATTATGATTGTTTTATTGTAAAACACTATAAATTACTTTTATAAATATATAATTTTATAAAATGTTTACATTTTTAATTCATTAATAATTAATTCCAGTTTTATATACCATTCATCTGTGTTAATTTGATGTTGTTGTGTTCAGGGAGCGGAGCAGTTGTTCAGTAGAGACGGGGAGTTTCTGGTGCGTGACTCCAGCTCCAGCACGGGCGAATACGTCCTGAGCTGCATGTGGAAAAATCAGCCCATGCACTTCAAAATCATACGCATCGTGCTACGACCCAAACAGGTAGAGCAGCCGTCTGAGCGTTTCTCACTTCTGTCAGATGCTGATTCTAACGTGTGTGTGTGTGTGTGTGTGCAGGGTTATACCCGGGAGCTCTTTCAGTTCGAGAACGAACAGTTCGATAATATTCCAGCGTTAATCCGCTTTCACGTCGGCGGACGGCGTCCCATCTCGCATTCCACCGGAGCCATCATCTTTCAGCCAATCACACGCACTCTGCCTCTACGTATCATCGCCGAGCGCCAGGCTGCGAGGTCGTCAAGCTCCTCCCTCCTCTTACGGAGTCAGAGCAAGAGGCGGAGCCTGAGCTCCTCTCAGAAAGACACACTGCAGGTCAACAGCAACAACCTGCTCAGGTAACACACATACACAGAGCCTTGTGTTTCCATAGTGACAGTGTTGCGCTTGTGCTTCTATGATAACAGTGATGTGTGTGTGCTAGGAGCGGCAGTCAGCCTGCTAATCTGGAGACAGTGGGGAGACGGACACTACAGTCCGCTCAATCTGACAGCAACCTCCGCACAGGTACACACACACACACATACATAAACATATTGAAAATCTGAGATCTGATAATCTCACAGAATGATTTGTTGATGTCATTCAGGTGTCCCACAGAGCTGTTCGTCACAGGAGTCCAGCCCCTCCCCCGTTTCCCCGGTGTTCCGCACAGGAAGTGAGCCTGTTCTAAGCCCAGCTGCTTCCTGTGCCACTCCACCCAGTCAGTCGAGTCTCGGTGGCTGTCCTCTGCGTGGCTCTGATGGACAGCTGCATTCACGAGCACCTCCCAAGCCGCTGCGGATCTCCATCGTCTTCACCCCGACTCAAGCCGAATCCGCTCTGGAGCCCGATTCCAACGACCTCTATGGCGAGCTGGTACCACAGGTGAGAGGTCATGAGCACTTGCTGTTTAAAGGCACACGACTTGCAATTATGGTGTAATTATATCAGTGAGAGCACAGTGAAAGGAATACATATGGTATGAGATTAAATAACAATATTCCAGTGGTTTTGCATTTGCTTGCAAAACGTCTTTATTGTGTTGTGTTGTGTTATCCCAATTTTTGTGAGTAAAAGCAATGTTTAGCAAGAAACACAGTTTCTTGAGGGCAATTCTAGTAAAGCCATAGATCTGAAGTTTCGTGGGAGAACGTGAACGTTTTATGATTGAACGCAAAGTTTATTAGATGTTTCTTCATATTTTCAGATTTATATGACACATTTCTGCAAAATATAAAGAATTTTATTAAAAAAAACCATCTTGCTGTTTTTAAATGCAAGTGAATGGGGAGCGAGCAAGATTATTAGTAGCATCAGCTTAGAAAGGAAAACTGGTTGCAAATGATTTCATAAGAAGTTGTTTCTAAGAAACAGATTTAAGTGATGGTAACAAGCTCACCTTTGACCCCGAGTAGGTCCCCATCACCATGTTGCCCAAAGGTCACGCGGCACGTCTCCGCGCTCAGGAGCGATGGACCAGCCGTGCGCGTCTCACTGAGACCAGCTTTGGCTTCCTGGAGGCGCAGAAGCTGGAGGAGGAGGGCAGGGAGAGCGAGAAGATCGAGGAGGAGCAGCGAGACTGGCATTTCGAGCGGCCGCAGACTGAGAACACATCATGTTTCCGCCTGGATGAGTTCCGCTCGCTCATGCTGCCGGACAACAACCGTCCGCTGGATCAGAGCGTCCTGATAAAGGTCAAAGAGCTGCTGACGCAGACCGACACCAAGACCACCGCACTGCACATGCTCAGCGTCAACTGCCAGGTACCACAGCCAAAGACATCATTCGCAGAAACTGATTCAAATAGCATTTCTGCTGTCTGATGTGAAGCCGCAAGAAAAGACACGTTACTCAAACTAAGTGAAGATAAAAAATGTTGCATTGGCATTTAGGTCAAATATGTTTATGGCACTTTAATTACTAAACTACTACATTTTTTCTTAACATTTTTAAATCAAGATAGATTTATGTTAGATCAATTTGACTTTAAGATCTTTTTTTAAGATCTCATGACTTAGAATAGATCTTGTCTTCTGAAAAACGGATCAAAATTTTAGAAATGCATGGATGGGAGGGGATTTACTGACCAGAGCAGTGCACATTACTGGCTGCTTTAAGACGTCCTTTTTTGACGCATTACCAGTGAATTGATGAGTGCAAATCTTAATTAATCACATTGCATACGTCATTTAAATACTTTCCTCCCATAAATGTACAGATCAAAAGGAAAACTCCTACGAATGCACAAAAAGGTTTGAGTAGACAAAAAATAAGACAAAAAAGTACAAAGCAAGAATTTTGTTTGGAGCATCTAGAAATCATTGAAAATGGAATATTATTATAATAAATTCCAAAATAATAATAAAAAAAATTACAAAATATTATAGGATAAATTCAATTCAAATCAAAATGAAATCATTTTTTTGTTTTTGTGTTTTAAATGTTATTTTTTTGTACACATATCTGGAAATCTCTAAATCAAGATCAAATTAGTTGAAAATGAAAGTCTTGTTTCAGAGAAATGTATTAATGTAGACATGTTTGTGTCTAACCATCTAGTTTCCCTTTGAAAACAATATATTTTTCTTGATTTAGGCATATATTCTTCAGAAAGTAAAACATAATGCCTGAAGTGATGTTGCATGTATCTTGATTTAAGAATATTTAGATATTTCTGCTGTTAAAAAGGCAAAAATGCTGTTAAAGAATGTCATTTTTCAGTTGATAAAGGCTAATTCAAAATATGAATAAAAACCGTGATCTCACTGGCCTCTGTCTGCCTCAGGTGGCTCGGGTCACAGGGGTGACAGTGGAGCAGAAGAGGATGATGGGAGTGGAGACCGGTCTGGAGCTCATCACGCTGCCGCATGGAGGCCAGCTCAGACAGGATCTGCTGGAGAGGTGCGTGCTGACCCGAAGGTGCTGCTGTGGATCTCGTGGGATGCGTGATGATGTCATGCTGTGATTTCCCATCAGGCATCACGTTTTGGCTCTGGGCGTGGCGGTGGACCTTCTGGGCTGTACGGGGACGGTGGGTCAGAGGGCGACGGTCCTGCACAGGACCATTCAGCTGGCACAGGAGCTGCGCAACACCACGCATGACCTGTACGCCTTCTCGGCCGTCATGAAAGCGCTGGAGCTGCCACAGGTACCTCCCACACTCAGGTCAAATGCTAAAATAATCCTTCTTTTAAAGAATATATTAAAGGATGGATACAAAATTAACAAATAGCTGGCATCATGCTTACCCAGTTGATTGTTTACATTACGAATTGCAAAACAGTTTTGTATTACAAGTCCAAATATTCAAATAAATCTCTTTAAAACTCACTATTTTGCCTTCTGTTACAGAATATTAAACTAAACACCGGATAAAGCCAGGTTGAAGTATTCATATGTTTTTGCAAAGGGCATTTTCTATCTGAATCAAATTCTATTTAAATCAGTGTGAATGATATATAAACAAATCCTTCTGTAAAAACCTTCAGGATATAGATAGAAATAAAACTCTAAGTTTTGGTGTTTGTAAGTGCTGCTGATGTGGAGAAAAAAACTCACAGCATTTGGATAAAAGCACATTTCGCCATGTTTTTTTTTTAAATAAAATGTTGTATAAATCAGTGTAAATGATATATAAACAAATCCTTCAGTAAAATCTTGCAGAATATAGATAGGAGTAAAAATGCTAAGTGTTGGTGTTTGTAAGTGCTGCTAAAGTGGAGAAAAAACTCACAAACTTTAAATATAAGCACATTTCACCATGTTTTTAAAGAATAAAATATTGAATAAAACAGTGTGAATGATATATAAACAAATCCTTTACTACAAACTTGCAGAATACAGATGGGAATAAAACGCTAAGTGTTGGTGTTTGTAAGTGAAGATAAACTATTTAAAATATATTTTGCAACTGAAATTCAGATGCAAATAGGTAAAGAGCAGAAATAAATCAGTGTGGATGATATATTAACAAACCTTCAGTGCTGCTGAAGTAAAAAAAAAACAACAACTCACAACCCTTTAAATACTATAAGCACTTTTACCATGTTTTCGGAATAAAATGTTCTTTAAATGAACAATGTGCTTTCTATAATTTGAATGTTTAATGTATAACATCACAGGTGGTGAGGCTGGAGATGACATGGAGAGCGTTGAGGCGCAATCACACCGACAGCGCAGTGGCATTCGAGAAGAGTCTCAAACCCTTCATGAAGTCCCTAAATGAGGGCGACGGTGAGTGTTTGTGGTGATCGGGCCGTGTCTGGTGTTGATGCTGAGTGTGTTTTCAGTGAGTGTTATGTGTGTAGATGGCGAGGTGTCGGGGCCGCTGTCTCTTCCACACATGGTGCCGCTGCTGAGGCTGATGGAGGGTGAGGACAGTGTGGAGTCCACCGACAGAGGCTGCCAGCTGCTCTACAATCTGCTGCAGTCGGCGCGCAATGCCGCGCTACATGCTAACGACTGCACGCAGCACGCTCACGGCCTGCTCTCCGGTACACACACTCTCAGTCGAGGCCAGATAAAGCCTGGTGCAGAAACTACTTAATGTTCAGAGAGAAAGTTAGAATTTATAGAATGTCTTTTTTTTTTGTATGTTTGCTAAATAAAACATACAGTCAAAACATATTTAAGTTTCAGCAAAAACTCTCTCACTCTCTGCCCCCAGCTGGTTGGGAGCCAATCCCGGAGATGCTGGAGATGTTTCAGACGGAGTTTGCCCTTCGGCTTTTCTGGGGACAGATGGGTGCCAAAGCCGATCGCAAGGAGCGCTATGCCAAATTCGACAGGATCCTCACGGTCCTCTCCAACAAGCTGGAACCAGACGGGAGCTCGGAGGTTTGACCTCTGCTGGTGAACAGGGGAACTAAACCTACTTCTGAGATTAATATTCCTCTCACTTAGGGTATATTCAGATGACAGTAAATGTTAAAAACAGACCAGAAAGACTGTGTAAGCCAAAGCACAATCATGATGCTGTTGTAAAGGTGAAGTGTGTTGATCCTATTTCTATAAAATTACGTATTTTTACACTTCACCTTCAGTTTGTTTACAGTCATGATGATGATGTTGTTTTAAAGCTGTGATTGTGTTCACATCTGAGTGAAATATGCCTTAATTGCTTTATTTCAGAGGCACACTCTCTCTTAACTGAAGCATTTCTGACAGTTTATTTGTAAAGAATACATTTGAGTTTCATTATGGATTAAAATGGAAATTAAAAATGTACTGAATTGCACAAGAGTGAATTTAGTTTCTCTTTGATTGGAATTGAGTAACTGTTGTGTTCAGACAGCAGGGGGAGACAAACACCTAAACACATCCCGCTCATTTACAGTAAAACCACAACTGATCTGACCAAATACTCTTATCATTAACTGTGATGTAAACATGCTGATACCTTTATGCCTATTCACACCAAGAACAACAGCCATACCTTTAAGGTTTTAACACTCTAACACTGGAAGATAATCACTCCGATACATTAGATATGAAACACGCATTTCTCCAATCACTTCTGCTGATAAATGATCAAAACACTGGCAACAAATCAAATTCCATCTTTAATAAAGACTACAGCAGAGTTCATCAACAGAACATTTAAATGATCGATGCATCTTTAGTGATCATTCTTGGTGCGAATGTAACTAGGCACCCAACAGTTCGCCTAAAAAAATTTAAACTAAAATTAAAAGGAAAAGTTGACCCAAAACTGAGTAGTTCTGTGTGCATGTTTTGCCGAAAGAGATGTTTTGAAGAAAGGTTTTAACCCGACTGTTTTGGGTCACCATTGAAATTCCACTGTAGGTCAAAAATACTACGGTAGTCAATGTTGACCGAAACAGCCTCGTGTGTTTAGCAGAACAAAGAAATTCACACAGGTTTGGAACTTCTGGAGGGTGAATAAATGATGATGGAATTTACATTTTTGGGTGAACAATTTCTGTAAGTCATTTACTCACACTGTGGTGCTCTAGCCTCTTTTCAGACATCATTTACCACAAAATGATCACATAATTATCCCAAACAGTATATTCTAAGTGTTCTGGAGGCTTATAATCAACTTGAAATTGATTGTATTATTTAATGAAAATCCTGACCTTGACCAGTGTTCTTCATGCGTGGCCTCTCAAGCATTTAAAGTGGAGGATGCACTTGTTGATGTCATTAGATGGTGTGGACGCTAATGTATGTTATAGTTATTGTTGTTTGGGATTATACACATTTTTGAAATAAACATCGTCAATCATTAAGCACACATTTGGACACTTGACTGGTTTTTATGCGTCATGAAGTTACAACAATGAGAGCTGAAGGCTTCTACATGCAATAATTAACAAACACCACAGAAACAGACAACTAAAATCCATTTTAAACCACGAATGTGCAGGAAATCACCAGCATAATGCATGGCCGAAAGAAAGAAGAAGAAATCAGAAAGTAAAAACACTCCCCATGACATTAAAACACAAGAGATGATGCAGTCTCATGAGCACAGCTCACACTTCTGTTAAACACACGCTCAGCAGTTTCTAGATGATCTGGATATATGACGCCGGCACGTATCCCACTTCTCCACTGGCCCTCTGAACCCGGACCCAGCCATCGCCCTGATCCTCCTGCATCAGACTCAGCTGCTCACCCACACGCATGGAAACGGCACCCTCGCTGCTGCCTGAAACACACACACACACACACACTGATACACACCGGACCCATCTCAGTGCTTACTGAACCAAAGAAGTGTTTAAAAGAGAGCAGCTCACCATCGAAGTCATACAGCGCTTTGCACTGACCGATGGGTACATCCACATCAAATTCCTCATCAAATTCACATTCGTAGATGTTCTCTGACGGAGACACGCTGGGATCACTCAGCACAGTGATGTACTCTGGACTACACATACACACACACATAAAACCGGTTATCAAACATACGACCTTCAGGAGAGTTTTTACAACACACACAATCCCACATAAAGATAGATGCACTGACCTGACAGGAGTGTGTTGCAGCGTCCCACCTCCGGCTTCAGTCAGCTGACCCTGCAGAATACACCTGTGTTTATATATGTGTGGAAATGTTGTTTGTATGAGTCTGTGTGTGAGTGTGTGTTCAGGCATTTGTGGTTTATGAGGACACAAATGTGTATGATGACATGGGTACTACAATGTAAACATGTTTTTTGAGGACATCCACTGTGGACACTGTGTCCCTGTAAAACATAAGGCTTAAAAACATACTAAACAGGGTTTTCTGAAATTCAAAACATGTCTGTAGTTTCCTGTAAGGGGTAGGTTTAGGTGTAGGACAATACCACATACAGTCTGTACAGTAGAAACACCATTACACCTATGAAGAGAGAGACCCCAGAAAAACACTGAATGTGAGTGTACCTGGTATTTGTTGAGCTCTCCTCTTAGTTTGGCGATGTTATGGGCGGTCTGTATGATCTGAGGCTGAAGGCTGGACGGATCTCCAAGCTGAGAGTTCTGCTCATAAACAACCTTCATCTTCATCAGAGCCTCGCTGATGGACAGATACAAACAGACGGTGCTAAAGTGTTCATGTGAACGGCAGGATTCTTAGGATCTGTTAGTTTCAGCAGCCACAGAAAGTGTTTTTTATAATAAGTGGACATGGCAACCCCTGAAGAGCATGCTCTATGAAGCAGCTTGAACAAACAGTTTAGTAAAATCACAGAACATAATGAGTCTTGGGTCACTGTAATATTACAGATACCGTTGCTATAGGGACAAAGCTGTCAATCACTGAAGTTCTGAGAATGCTATAAATAATAATTCAGGGATATTTACTCCTGTTTTTAATCTAATTATCGCTTTATATTTTGCTATAATCTTAAATAACATGGTTTGTGTGATGTGTGCGAGTTCAGTGCTCAGTGATGTACCTCTGCTCCGTCTCTCTCTGAAGCTCCTTCCGGATGTCATCAAAGTTCTCCTGCAGACGCCTCCTCCTCTGATCCAGAGGCAGACGAGAGAGATCCTCCAGTGATGGGGGCTTCACACACACACACAGAAACATCAGTACTTCACATACTTTACACTCTAGTTAACCGCTCATGAGCTTGATATACATACTCATGGTATACTTTAATCTTTAATATCAGGAACCTCAGAGTGAATGTTAGTTTGAAAGTTACTGACGGGTCATGATTTGCTTGTAAGAACAACATTAGTTTGACACTGACCACACACAACATTATTCACTGAAGTCATATCACTTATAAACAGTATAAAAGAGTTGAAACGCTATGCATAAACCTGCTCACCAAGTTCTTATCAGGAGAGGTCACCTGAAAATCCAAACACATGCACAAATGTACAGTTAGTACACATATATTTACATATACACATATATCATGTGTGGGCTCTATTTCAGCAGGTATTCGTCTGAGGCCGGAGTGCTGATGGTTTGCGGTAACTGCTGTAGGACTGTAAGTTTATGTACCTTGTTTCTCTTGTAGAAGAGCTGTCTGATGCGCACTTTGGGCAGGTGTGCTGCTGTGTTGTCAGATGTGGCCGCTCGGACCGTCTGACTGTAATCCTCAAACTCCACGTCAGCAGGACGCACTGCACCCGATTTATACTGCTCTACCAGAGCCGTGGTGTCCTGCACACAGCACACTTCTAACATTCATTTTCATTTAGTTTATTCATAAAAGCACATTTACAACTACAGGCGTTCAAAACTAAGTGCTTTACAACAAATACAGGAAAATTTGACTAGACGACCAAAGACACCCGGAGATAGTTTGTAGGATGAGGAGATTACTAATATACTGGGATATACAGATTATATAACCGAATGAAAGCATATAAAAGGAAAGAAGAGGAGGACCCAGAACAGAGCCCTGCAGAACACCATTGGAGATCTGAGCTCGAAATGAGAAACAAAAAGGTTATTCTGCCTGATATTGTTACGACTCTGCCTGCCTTGACTACGATTCCACGGATTCCCCTTATAGCCCGGTATGTTGATCAAACTGATGTTTATGTCTCCGTTTGGACCTTTTGTCTGCCTTATCGTATATGCCTCTTGGATTGCCCTATTGTATGACACCAGATCGGATTGCCCTCTTGTTATTGACCCACTGCCTGAACTGAATAACCTATCGTTGCCTTTCGATTTTAATAAACTTCTGCAAATGGATTCACATTCTGTGTCAGCGTCCTGTTACAGAATACCTGCCTAAAACTTATCCAGCAGAAGTAGCGAATCTGCAGGCTATGTTCCAGTACCTAACTAGTTATCAGGAACAACTTAACCAGCTTGAATCGGTTAATGGGCACCTAACTGATTACATTATGGCCTTTCCATCACCCAAGCCTCAGTTGGTAAGATTTGCACAACCTAATAAGTTTGAGGGATCTCCTGAGCATTGTAGGAGTTTTATCAGGCAGGTTAAGTTATATCTGCAGCATCAAGGAGAGGAATTTGGTACTGAGGAACGCAAATATGCCTTCATTATGTCAGGAAAGGCAATCGACTGGGCTGCTGCTTTTTGGGACAAGACATCTCCTGGTTCCACTGTGAGCTTACAAGATGGTCTCCTTTCTGTTTCAACACTGTTGTTCCATGCACACTACAACTATGCCACACTATAAGCATGGAGAGCCCTGAGGTACCGATCAATGTCAAGATTCCAGACTGCTACCAGTCTCTATCAAAAGTTTTTAGCAAAACCAAGGACACACAGTTACCTCCTGGGAACCCTGGGATTGTGAGATTGATCTTCTGCCCAATGCCATGCCACCCAAGAGTAAAGTCTATCCCCTCTCCAGAACTGAAAGCCAGGCCATGGAGGAATATAATGAGGAGGCTCTGAGCTCGGGTTTCATTCGAACATCAAATTCACCCGCAGCAGCTGGCTTCTTCTTTGTGGGTAAGAAGGACGGAGGTCTGAGTTCAAGTATAGGCTTCCGGGGCTTGAACAACATTACGGTCAAGTTTCGCTACCCACTTACATTTACATTTAAATTTACATTTATTCATTTAGCAGACACTTTTATCCAAAGCGACTTACAGGTGGGGAAAAACAGCAGCAATTAGTCCT
>JAUMHG010000033.1:22915309-22927980 GCA_032359395.1 Enteromius anoplus
AAGTTTAATTCTCGTCATTATACATTACCATCACTCTGTTCTTCTATTTGATAATGTTCAGTGCTTTGCTACAATCTTTAAAAGCGCTATATAAATAAAAATGACTTGACTTGACTTGACCCACTGTTGTAATATCACCAGTATCCTTTGACATCATGAAGGAGATTCAGAAAGAACAACAGCAAGATCCATCACCTCCTCAGTGTCCACCCAACAAGCAGTACATACCAGTGACTCTACGACCACGTATCATACAGTGGGTGCATTCATCACTCAGCTCCGGTCAACCAGGAATTTCACACACACTCCATCTAGTACAAAATTCATTCTGGTGGCCATCAATGTCAAAAGATTTAACTAACTACATCAAGTCTGTGCCCAATCCAAGACACCTAAAGAATTACCATCAGAGCCTTCTTGTTATTGGCCCACTGCTTGAACTGAATAACCTGTCTTTGCCTTTCGCTTTTAATACACTTCTGCAAATGGATTCACATTCTGTGTCAGCATCCTTGTTACAGTAGGTAAGACAAAACCTGAGAATAAACCAGATTTTCAGAAAACATTTAAACTCTCCTAATTTTAACATTTTGTGTGTTTATTTTAAGCATTTGTATTCAAGTTGTAATTATTTTTTAATCAAGTTTATTTAAATCACATTTTACTGATAGTAATGCATTTTAATTGCACGATCTCATTTATTTATTTATTAACTGACATATTAATCATGTATCAAAATCCATTTAAATTATTTTGCATTTATTACTTTTTCTTTTTTTTAATGTGTAATAAAATTTAAAAATAATTATTCTTATTTAAAACAAGGGTTTTTTATTTTAATCAAAATAGTGATTTATTTGAACCCTTTTTTTTTTTTACTTGAAACATTTACGTATTGTTTGGTTATCATCACACCATTTTGAGGAAACACTAAATGTCAGTAAATATGATGAGAGATGAGAACACACAGATAACTGTGGAATGATGTACAGTCACATGACCAGACACATTCCTGCAGCTCCTATCAGCTCAAACTACTGCAAGTATTCATGAATTTCTTTAAGTGAGGCTGAAAATCTTGAACAAACACACACTATGATATTTCATGATGTGTGTGTGTGTGTGTGTGCGCATGCACCTGTTTCTCGTTGATGCTCCTTCCAGTGGAGCTGATGGTGTCCAGGCACCTGTTGAGGTTGGGCAGGAGGTTCTTCTCGGTTTCAGAGAACTGCACGTAGCCGCCGGCTAACATCCGGATACGCCGCTCCTCCATTTCCTGCAGTTTCTGTGAGCGACAGACAGACAGGAAGTAAGGCACACAGTATTTCAGTCTGGCTGATGACCCCTCTGTTGACGCACCTTATACACAGACGGGATCTCAGAGTAGTACAAGTTGTTCTGCTCCTTGTTGTATTTCTGAAGCTGTAGAGCGTATTCGTTCTTGCACTCATCTGCTATGCGTAAACGGAAGTGAGCGTGCTGATTGGCCTGAAACAAACACACACCATCAGATACAGAGTCTTTGTTACCCATGGAGTGTTAGTGTGCTGAAGGAGTCTGCACCTTGTCCACGTCTGTTTTGGTGGAGTTGACGTCCTGCTGGACTCTCTCTGTCTGCTGATTGGCCTTCTCTACTTCTTTCCACTCCTTCTCAAAACGCTTCTTACTCTGGATAGAAGCAGTCAATAGGAAACAAATTAGTCTTAGACTTTGATTTACAGCACACTGTTTGAGATTTGATACACCTCACTTCAAAAATCTCTCAGTCATGATCAAATCTGGTGCTGTGATGTATGTGGTTGTGCTTTTGTGTCTGCTTTTAACACTAGAAAATTGTTGACTGAAAGAATGATTGAACTAAAATATATGATAATGACTACTAATTCAAATAAAAAGGAGCATAAATTAATTTTATTTATTTTTCCCATCCACGTTACATTGCAAGTAATTCAGTAACCGATTATTCTCATAACCTTAGACAAAATTCAAGCAGTGATATTGTAGCATCCCATTCCTGACTTTTTGTTGTTGTTGAACGAACTAAGATGTTTTTATGTTGTTTGTTTTAGTTGTTAGTGAAAGCAAGCAAAAACTAAACGACAATATCTGATGGAGTCTACAGCGAGGTTTACTCACAGTCTCCAGCACTTTGAAGCTGCTCTCCAGGTTCTGCTGAGCTTTCTTTACCTCACAGAGATGCTGCTCCACAGAAAACAAATTGACAATCAGCGTCTCATCACAGATGCGCTTTGAGGAAGTCAAGAGCTTTGTGCAGGTAGGTTATGGCTCACGTTCTTGCGCTCCTGTCGCAGCTCCGTCAGGTTTCTGCTGAGCTCCACACAGATGCTCAGACTCATGCTCTCGGACAGCTGCTCTCTCTGAGCCGCGTACTCGTTCAGCTGATTCAGAACGTCCTGAAACGCCTGCTGATGGCTCATCCTGCACAAACACAGCATTCAGAGACGACGATCACACACTCATTACACTGAGTAATGAACGCTCATCTAAAACATCCAGGTTCTCCTATGTTTTTCTTGTTTTTGTGAATTCTAGGAGAAAGGTTAAGGGAAAGTTCAATTTGGTCATTTTACAAGCATCATGGGAAGAGTTCTCAGAACAATCCGACACATGTAAGCAGTGATGTTTATGAAACATTAGATAAGCGGCCAACCAGAAGACATTTCTAATCATGTGTTTGTGCTAATGTCTTGACAACATTATTAAAGACCAGATATCTCCAAATAAACCTATTCGTTTTTTTCCCAACCACACATTTTCTAAACTTTACACAAATCCAAGAACTCGCATCCAAGCCATGCATCTCACTGTATACAAAATATCCCACAAAAAAAGGAAAAAAAAAACTCCTTTAATTATTATTTATATTACTAGTGTGTGTTACACAGAGAACTGTGTGCTGTGTTTTATGAAGCTGAGTCAAAGGCAGAGAATTACTGTATGGTTTTGTGGATATGGTGTGTGTCAAATATTGCATTTTGTGTTTAAACAGTTGGAAAAAAATTAATTAACAAACTGTATGATGATGTATGAGTTCAACGCTTCAGTTAAGATCAGTACTCCCAGTTTCTGGTAACAAAAAATACTACGAGTGTTTTAGAAATACCACAAATATCTTCATTCAATCCAAAGAGTTGAGACTCAGCATTGCAGAGGCTGATTATCAGCGTTTCAGTTTCGAATCCACTCACTTCGTGTCCGGCTCTTCTTTGACTCCTCGTCTGGAATATCTCTTACTGAGGTTCCTTCAGGGAAACACACACAAAACAGGTCAAGCCAAGGAGAAACATGTCAACCCTGACCACCACTTTAACAGCCCACTGTGCACCTGAAAATGTATTTGACAGACTTTCCAAACACCGCTGTCACTCTTGCATGATTATATGACACGCTTTCTGTTGATCGGACAAACAAAGTTAAGGGAAGTAGATCCAGGAGGGACGATAATGCTCAATCTGTGTAGAGCGTTCAAGCTTTGTGAACTCACTAATATTCATAAACCAATGCTTTTTACACCAGGGAGTCTGTAGAAAAGCAGAACAGTGTTTGCCGAGGAGGATTTTCAGGGTGTGTGGATGTGATTTCTGCTGCACAAACACAAACCTGAGCGATTTGGCATAATGCTGCTCGATCTCGGCTCTCTCTTTGACAAACTTGACATATCGCTCCAGCAGATCCAGTCCGCTCTGAGTGTGTCTCTCGATCACATCGTGCTGGTCCTGCAAACACACCATACACAGGTTCTCAGTGTGTGTGTGTGTGAGGTATGTGGGACATTCAGCTCTCGGGATAGGTGTGGTGCCTCGAGTCTGTCGCCCTCGTCCCGCTTTTAAACTAGCTTGACAGGTCGATCCACTTCACGCTAGCAGTGACAGGATGATCTGATCCGACGGGTCACATGACACATGCATTCAGCAGAAATTCTGTTGTTTTTACACATGTACAGCTAGTCATTAGTATTATAACCTTACTCTATTCAAATGTTAGCATGCACCATATGTTACACTTAACTGAGTTTAAATCACTAGACACACATCTATTTTAACAGGACGGTATGTGAACTCAGTAATATACTTCCTGACATTCCAGAAATCATTCCGAAGTAATGGAGATCAGAAATAGTTTGTCTGGTCTTTACTGCTGTTCAGAGATGATCTGACACCAGAGGTTCCCCCAAACCAGTTTAACCTGCACAGGTAGAGCCTCAGACAGTGAAAGCAAATCACTGTGAGGCTGTCACGTGATTTCAAGAATAAATAATAGCTAAATGTGGTGACATTTTAATTTCTTCATAATTGTTTAAACGAGAAGCGCAGGAATGCTGCTTTTGCAACTGTCCCAGCTAAATATAACATTTGAAGCGGTTTTGAGATGTTTTCTAGTTTCGGTTTGATGCGTTTATTATTTTTGTACGCAATGTCAAGCGCGCACGTCATTTATCACGTTTGTAAAATTATATCAACTGTTATGATACTTGGATTCAATATCAATATAAACTTTCTGGGTTGCAGTTGGTTCAATTTACATTGTTATTATAAAATTCAGTGTTGTATCATTTTAAATGCGAAATTTATTAGTACGAATGCGTTCGTGTGCAGCTGTTTGTTACAAAATATTGGTTCACATTACATTAAATATAAATACATGCGCTTATGTCGGAATAAAGTAATTCGGGAGCAGTAAACTACTCGACTGCTAATTCACTTAAAAATAATAACATTCGGGATAAAGTTGTGGGAGTTGGATTTCACCTGAAGCTCGTGCACAAACACACACCTGTTCGCTTGTGAAGTAAAGAAGAAACTTACCCAAAGATCTGAACCCCAATCCATGATCCCTGACAGATCAGAGAGAAACCCCCTGCAGCCTTTCTGTCAAAGAGATCGAGACATTGAACTCCTCGAGGAAGGAAGTATGTTTTCACTCACAATCTTTCCATAAATATCATGTAAAGTGGTGTCTTTATGGCGAGGAGACGTCTTCCCCGTCGGACAGGGTTATCCGTGGTCCTCAGCAGATGAGATCGGTTCGTAAAGTGAAGAGGATCGTCTCATCTGATCTCGCGATCATCACACCTGAGCTCAGGTACACTGCCTTTGATTGAGCTTCTAACTCTGCTGACAGATAACAGCGTCTCGAACTCCGAAACACATACAAATACAACTGAAGGAAAATGAAAGATATTTATAACTTGTCATCAAATCATGACAGTATGTTTGTTCTCAGGTTTGTTGTAACACTGACATCTTCTGGATCGAAATGTTAATGCAAACGACTATTTAAATATTCCATAAATTGTATAATTTAAAGGTTAAGGGTATATCAATTCAATTCATTTGGGTTCTTTAAAGTTTAAAGTTAAAACAAGTAGATTTACGAGTTCCATTAAGCAAAGCAGAAGCTAAAAAATGTATTTTATTTATGTATTTTAAATATTCCCACATCTATTGTGTTATGTCAATCTTTTAAGCATGTGTTCTGTCCACACTCCAGTCCAGTTGGTGGCGGTAATGAACCTACAAGTCGGTTTGTCAACCACCAATAAACACCAAAGAAGGTAAGTTTTTTCATTTTTTATAATGATGTTCTTTCATGATAAAATATCATCAATAAAACATGCTTTAAGCTACTTAAAGTATAGCTTTAGTGGAGATTTGGTCAAATTTGAAAGTTAGTATCTGCAGTTAGGCCTACTCCATTCTTCACACAGCCAATCAGAGGCTGGGTCACAAGCGGAAATGCGTTTTATGAATTGGTCTAAAGAATGACAATAGGTTTATCTTCTTCTACTGTACATCTTCTTTATTTGACTTTTTGTTTTGTGAGATTGTAAACCCTTTTATTTGGCAGTTAAATATGTTACTGTAGACATTGCCCTGCCCTTCTCATAGTCTTTACTTTCTTTCTTAGTTTGAGACTCATTTGCAGGCGTAACTCTCGTTTAAAGTTTAAATATTTCATATATGATATCCATCTGCTCACCTTTTGAAATATTTCAATCCTTTCTCTCAAAACTCAAATAAAACGAGTGATAATAAAGCAAAGTAAGTTATTTAACAAGTGAGTAAATGAGTATGATCACATAAGTATTTCACCCCATCACATGCTGATGATGGACAATATAACCATGGAGCATATCACTTAACGCTACTGTACAATTACGTTTGTGGTGAAAAGAAGTGGTAAGGCTCACAAAAACATTGTTAATGAGATCAAAGTTCATTTCCAGTCAAAACATTAAAATGTTCACTCTTTGCATCTGTCAATGTAGGCTTAGGAGGCATCTGCTTTAGTCTGTTTAAAGTATAGTGCAGAATCTTTCCCACAATCCCAGAGTTCTGGGTGAGTTCTCAGAGTTGTTTTGTGCAGGCGGGTCATCATTGAGCTCGCTGTCAGATGAATCACTGGACGGTATGCTGACCACTGTATCATCTACACTGTCTGCCTCTGAAGTTGGAGGACTGTAATTGATGATGGGCTGTGTGTGTGAAGAATAACCCATCTCCACCAGAAAGTCCTCTAAACTCTTTCTCTTGATGATCTTGAGAAGTCCTTTGGAGATCCGGTAAGTGGTGTTTGGATTGTAGCTGTTAGACTGATTGTAGTGTTGAATCACATAAACTCCCAGAAACTGTTTTGCGTTGTGGAGACTGACAATGATGAGGTCGGTGTTGCTCCCAGGCTCTTTAGTATTTTTGTTTTCCAAACGTATTTAGGAAGGTTTTTAGCTTTTGGGTATTTTTTGACGTTTAGATTCCCAACCACATAGTAAGTGCAATTTTTATCGAAAAGAAGATTTTTCCCATTACATTTGTTAACAAAATAGTGAAAACCAAAATGACCCTTGGCAGGGTCACATTCAGGTAGCATGTTGTTGACTTCATCAAAAGAAACACAATCCTTGGCAAACCAGGAGAGGAGTTTGAGTCTGTGTCTGGGCTGCGGCCGACCAAACCAAGAATCCCTCAGCTGGGTTAATTCATTTAATGTCTCCACCATGGTCCTGTACCTTCCGATAGGATATTAATGAATGGGTACTTATTAAAACACAAGATCACTGGAGGATGTGCAGAATATTTACTTGTGTGATCTTTTGAAAACAGTCTGAGGAATATTAAATGGAAAACAGCGCCAGCAATTCAGTTCGAAGTTTCTTTGACCTTCCAATTGATCAGACATTAGAAAGGATATGTCTTTTTTCTCAGCTTTAATGGGATTGAGTTTTATGGTATCAGATGCAGATAATTTAGATATTACAAGATATTACAAATGTCTTAAGTGTATATTTGCAATATTTTAATGCTACAATAATTGACTTTATTTGAATAAATAAATATACAATACTGTAAAAGAATTGTACGTAAATATTCCTTGTGTATGGGTAACCCATGTATTTCTTTCAGAAGTGAAATAGAAAAGGAGATCATACCTCTCTGAAAACTGTCCTGTATTTAAAGCCTCTTTTTGTTTCCTGCTGTAGAAGCACAGATAAGAGGACAGACACTCTCTATCTATCTCTGACAAACACTGAAGCAGACGTGATGTGTGTGTGTCGTTTCTATAGAGAGTCTGTTTACGTCATGCTTTCACTGCTGCAGGTTTACAGACTCTTCCTGATTCTAGGATCCTCAAACTCTTCCTGAACATAACCTGAGCTCAGCATGTACAGTACGGGAAACATTTAAAGTGTGCTCCACCGTTTACCAACCCAAAGATTACTGGGACACAGTCTAAGCCACAAGACATACCTGTGTGTACCTTTATTACCTGGGTCATAAGACTGATGTTTAACAAACATGTGTGCTAAAGTTCAGACAAGAAACATTCACGTAGAAATGAGAGGAGCGTCTGCTGTGTTGTCCTCGATGAAACGTGTTTAGTGCTGGAGTAATTTATACATGCTATTCTCAAACCAAACATTGTTTTTGCTTGTATTTCTACATTTGTTACAAAAGAAAATCAATAGAAATTTAGTCAAATTAATTTGTCTCCTGGTTTAAAAGGGTCTGAACACGAATCTCTGATGATTTTGTACATGTAGAATATGAAAGAAATGAATCCAAACAGCCAAAACCGAAAGTGATACTGATTAATGAGTATGACTAATGTTTCTTCAAAAGTGAAACTCTACTGTGTGACGGATTGTAGTCTCATGCATGCAAAACTTTCTTTTTTTAAATTTTCTATTGTATCGTTGCCTTATGTAAAGCAGCAGCAGTTCATCTACATCCGCATTTGCACAAGCTCAGAATAAACAGACACTGTATGATCGGGTCATGAACAGAGGGGTATAGGAAAACCTAAGAGATTTCATCAAATTCTGTTCACGTCATGGTTACTGAAAGAGGTTTGCGTTGGTTCTTGGAAAACTGTCAGACAGATGAGACATGAAGACCTTTAGTGAACGGTTTTAATCAAATCATGTACGTGTACAGCATCTTGTAACACATTTGACACTAATGTATGGGTAGACGAGACTTAAATACACACAAGATGAAGGAAAGTGTTACAGGTCGAATCCATATGACAGGCTTTGCTTTACTGACCCACATGTTTTCATGCAGTTTGCATTTAGTAATGTAGTAAAATGCAGATATCAGAAGCCAAAGTTCAATGAACACTCTGTATTTTGTACAGACAAGAATATAAACCCCAAATATCAGTGCAGCGAGCAAAGATTCATGTTAAATGGTTTCCTGTAGAATGAAGACATTGACCCTAGCAGACTGTGTTCATATTCCCGCCTCACCTGCGAGCCTATGTAAACGATACATCATTAATGCAGACAATATTACTGTTTAAAATGTATTAAGAGTTTCTACAACATTTTGTCACACTGTTTAACGATTGAAATATTGCCACAGGGGCTTAACATACATTGCAAATGGCCAAACGTTATATCTGTTTTATTGTTTTGAGAGATGATCTACAGTAAATATATACAGCTGTGAAACAGAGCCATTTATACACTAATGCCGCAGTTCTGGGGATGTTTTGCCCTCAAGGTCTTCGAGAAGGGCCCATGACTGAGAGTTATGAATTTGTGACCAAAACAAACAAACAAACAAAAAAAACCCCAAATGTGTTTATATATTCCATGCAGAACACTCCCTAACATTACTGCCCCAATAATTGATCATTTTTATGATTTTTCTTTTTTAAATACATATTCAAATATAGCTGTTTAATTTGGTGAGCAGTCCTGTATTTATTTATACCGCTACAGTGCAGAAGAAAATGAAATGTCTTGTTTACTATCGTTGGATGATAGCTGTCACGCCACCGGGTGGCGCTGGTGCCAGCTCCATCGCAATCCCACGCTCACTCTCTCCAGAGTATTGATTGCCGCCACCTGTATGCAATCAGGTGAGCATGCATTTAAACCACAGCATGCAATTCTCTCATCGGCTGTGATTAATGTAACAACCTCATGTTCACCTTTTGCCTTTGTCTACGGTTCATGTCATTGAACAACCTTCATTGCTTCCCTGAGTTTTGCTTGCTGTTCTTACCTGTCTCTGTTGTTGTACCTACTGGAAGTTCACCGAAATCTCTGGAGAGAATTATCTACACGAAGTTGGAGATTCACTCACCTGGCTTTGTTCCATCACTACGCTGAGGAAGCACTCAAAGCCCCCACCAAACACGCGAGAAATCCCTATCACTTACCTGAAGTTTACTCACCTGTATTACTCACCTGTCTCCACAGACTGCAGCTAGTTCGTCCTCCTCGAATGCAGCAGAATGCAGAAGTCATTTCCAAGAAGTGTTCGCCCATGATCCATCTCCAGTTTCACCGCAAGAGAACCTATTACAACTGCAACAAGGTAATTTAACCATACACGAATACATCATCAGATCCCATACGTTAGCGGCAACGAGTGTCTGGAACGATCCTCCATTACTGGCTGTGTTTCGGCGTAAATTAAAACCATAGGTCTGCGATCAGATGGCAATTTATGATGACACTGCTAATCTTGAAGCTTTTCTCAAGAAAGTGATAACTGTTTCCAAGAATCTTACCTCTTATGCCCTTACTTAGAATTTAAAGCCACGTAGCCGAAATGATGATGAGTGTGAACAAATGCAGATGGATTCATATCGTTTAACAACAATTGAGAGACGCCGACGGATTATTGCGGAGCCAACAACCATATGCAACGTAGCTGCCCCCTTCAGACCTTCTTCGAAGTCGGTGAGTGTGGACTTTCTTAAACCCTCCACTCATAATATTCCCTATATCAATGTTCAAGTACTTTGTCATGACCAAATGTATCAAATGACAGCTCTAGTAGATTCAGGAGTAGCTGGCAATTTCATTTCCTCTAGATGTTTAGACAATCTTCCTATCACCTGTTTAAAACACTCCACTGCTTATCGTATAACGACCATCCAGGGAACTTTGCTTGATAAAAGCCTAGTTAACCAATGTACTGAACCTGTCACCCTGCAAATAGGATGCTTACACCAGGAGACCATCTCGTTCCTTGTACTGCACAATGCTTCCGTGGATTTGGTGTTGGGTCGACGCTGGCTTGTCCTTCATCGTCCCATTATCAACTGGAGTACAGGGGAAATTTTACAGTGGAGTAATCAATTTTTCAAGTATTGTTTAATGCCCTGTCTGAAACCTCAGGTACCCAAACTAAACTGCTGTTCCACGTCCATCGAAAGTCCTGATGTCGCATGCACAGTGACAATTCCACGTGAGTACCACAAATACCTTGATGTGTTTAGCAAATACCTTGATGTGTTTTGCTCCATTGAATTAATGCCAAACGCCAAGTTCCCCAAGGGGCGTGTTTATCCATTATCTCTTCCAGAGACACAGGCCATGAAGGAGTATGTGCAAGAGGCATTAGACCAAGGTTTCATTACTCCATCAACTTCACCAGCCGCCTCCAGTTTCTTTTTCGTGGCCAAGAAGTATGGTGGTCTACGCCCCTGCATAGATTACAGACTTCTGAATCAACAAACTGGCTTTCGAAGAGTGGCGTCACTGGCTGGAAGGGGCAAAACACGAGATTACAGTGATTACAGACCACAAGAACTTGTTATACCTCCAAGAAGCTAAACGCTTAAATCCTCGTCAGGCCCGTTGGGCAATGTTTTTTACACGTTCCAAAGTCACGTACTGTCCAGGAGAAAAGAACATTAAAGCAGATGCTCTCTCACACTTACATGATGCCAGTCCAGCCACTGAGAAACCCGAGCCAATTCTACCACCCACGTTGTTCATGGCTCCCATTGTTTGGGACCTGGAGGATCAAATACGTCAGGCCACGGTTCATGAACCCTCACCTCCAGAATGCCCCAGTAACAGAACTTACGTCCCAAGTGCCCTTCACCAGGCTCCTTGGAATATCCATAAGTCTATCTTCTGGCTATCACCCCCAGTCAAACGGAAGGACAGAAAGAAAGATTCAAGAAATCAGCAGTTACGTTCGCACTTACTATCATGAGCATCAAGACACCTGGGAGCAATACTTACCTTGGGCAGAATACGCCCAGAATTCAATCAGACAGTCTACCACAGGTCTAACACCTTTTCAGTGTTTTCTAGGATTCCAGCCCCCTCTCTTTCCCTGGTCGGAGGAACCATCATTAGTGCCAGCAGTGGACCATTGGTTCAGAACCAGCAAACAGGTTTGGGACTCGGGCAACGTCCATCTTCAACAAGCCATTCGTCGTCATAAAGCTGGAGCAGATGAAAACACCCCATTTTCAACCGGGAGAGAGGGTATGGCTCTCCACAAGAGATATCAAGTTACACTTACCATGTAAAAAGTTAAGTCCACGATTCATAGCCCCATTCCCCATCATAAGACAAGTTAATGAGGTGTCCTATGAACTCCAGCTTCCACCCAACTACCGTATCCATCCCACCTTTCATGTGTCTTTACTGAAACGTCATATTGAACCTGCTCTTCCTCGACCAGAAGAAGCCCCTCAGGAACCTCTCCCGGTAATCAATCCAGATGAAATCATCTACCAGATTAATCAAATTCTGGATTCCAGACGCCGTGCAGGCCGGCTCCAATACATGATTGATTGGGAAGGTTATGGACCCCGAGGAGAGATGTTGGGTGGACAGGGACGACATTCTAGATCCGGGTCTCCTAGAGGAATTCCACCGAAATCACCCGAATCGTCCAGCTCCTCGAGGTAGAGGCAGGCCACGCCATAGGTCTAGAGCACCAGGAGTCGCTCAGGGAGGGGGATGATGTCACGCCACTGGGTGGTGCTGGTGCCAGCTCCACCGCAATCACACGCTCAGTCTCTCCAGAGTATTGATCGCCGCCACCTGTATGCAATCAGGTGAGCGTGCATTTAAACCACAGCATGCCATTCTCTCATCGGCTGTGATTAAGGTAACAACCTCATGTTCACCTTTGTCTATGGTTTATGTCATTGAATAACCTTAATTGCTTCGCGAGCTTTCACGAGAAAGACTGTTGTCGTCTAAATGTGCTGTATATAAGTGTAATAAGTGCTGTAACTGTTCCAGAATGTGACATGGATTTCCCTGCAATCCTCATTCCATTGAAATGATTGAATTTTTGCATACCATAAATGCTCTTCTATACTGTAAGAGTAGCACTGAATGCTTCGGCAGCAGGATATTGTTTGAAGTGATTATGCCGTCCACAGAT